>CM023491.1:58898156-59139815 GCA_013339685.2 Hyalomma asiaticum
AACGTCCAGGAGTAGGGTGTTTCTACAGCGCTTATCCGTAAAATTTTAAGGTAGTGCCTACATAGGTGCCCCAGGAATGTCTTTAGTGAATAAAATATAACATGCCCAATATTGCCCCTTCCCGCTATATGTGACAGCCACGGACAAGACATACCCTTAAAGTATCTTGCAACGCTACGAAGAAGCTACGCCACAAGAACTGTCTGCTTCAGACTCTCTCTTTTTTTTCGTAAGCCATCGGAGAAAAGAATCAGCTGCCAGCTTGTGTTTCTCGCACGGCATCGTCAAAGACATTTTTGCGATCGTGTGTATTGACGATTAACTAGGTTGCTTAATTAACCAGCGCATTATCCCTTATGCTTTCGTGTGGTTGCAGATCTGTTTGTAGGCCTGAATATTGAAGGGTGCTTTAGGCAGCGGTATGCATAGCTTCTAGATTGCAACCGCTAGCATAGAAGTGCCGCTTGTACAAAATTATGAGGGCCTTAGATGCTTCAACGCTATATTTATTGATTTATTTCTAGGGTTTTGCGTTCCAAAACCAGCTGTGATTGGAGGGCTAGTGGAGAGCTCTGGAAATTTCGGCTACATGGGGTTCTTTAGCGTGCACTGAGAATCCACAGTACAAGAGCCTCAATATTTCGCTTCGATCGAAGTGCAGCCGCCGCGGCAGGCATTCAATCCAGCGGCCCTCGGATAAGCAGCCGAGTACCATAGCCAGTAAACCACCGTGGCGGAGCAACGCTATTTTACAATCAATGACTAAGCGCGGAGAAGCATTACTGCCACATGTGAAGGTCAAAGCATTTGAATGGGAAGCATTCCTTGGCGAACTTGCGCATCCTTGACTATATCTATCTAGCCGCCTGGGTGTTGGTGCTCTCCTGGCGGTCTCGTTCACCCGATAAGAACCAAGATTTGCGTGGCGTGACATGAAGGCATGACGAACATGCGTTATTGACCTTTACGGTATTAACATAATATACTAGTTATATACACCACGTTTAACGATACTGCAACCACGTGTGGCTCATACGCGTAGTACTCGGCCCGTGGTATTCGGGTATGCGCCACAAATGTTGGAATTTTGCACAGCTCATATAAATCTCATGCCGACTAAAATAGAGACCTAATATATCATTACAACACACTTGAATATGACAAATCCATACCATTTGTCACAGCATGACACCGAAATGTCGGTTTAACACACACACACAAATACACACGAAAGCACTGTAATATCCGAAGCCTACCAACCAAGTGAAGCGGTGGCGGGTATCGAACCCGGACCCTCGCGGTGCGAAGCAAGCCCGCTACCGCTATAGGCTACGGCGGCTCCTCCCCCACGTAAATATAATAATAAACCTAATGCTGCAGCAGCTGTAAAGATGGTTATTGTAACGCCAATTACGCTTGTAGTGCGTGTTAAGCGCTGACAAACCCATTTTGTAGACGGCACATACATTCTAGTAGCACTCGGCCTGCTTGCGTCCGTGTTTGCTAAACTTCTTAGGAACACTTCAACGACGGACGCTAATGATACGCATGGAGCCCGCATTTCTCTTCGGCAAAACAGACATCCATGCTGTACACTAACTTGAGTGCCTACGTTAATCCTTAGCATGAGCTACAGTTCAGTCGCCACGGTGCTGCGGAGTTTCCTGGTTAGCCCCCTTTGAAAATACGCCCACTCATTCGCTTTGCACAAAGACGTTCACCTAACCTTGGGTGAATTCGCCATGGGCAATCTCCTCGCTCGCTTCTTCGCAAGGCACCTATTTCCAGAATGCGTGGGATCTGTAGAATTTCTCTTCTGTTAATAGATGCCTTTCAGAAATTTACCTGCGTACTAAAGTCTTTTCAAGCAATGTTATTTACTTTGTGACAGCGATTCTTGCATATGTTTTCCTTTTAAATCGGCGACCACCACTTTCTTTAAGCGAAAAGACGAAGCCATTGATTTTTCTATATTTATTCGGGACATCCAAAACCCGAATTGATTCCGCGGACTCTGCGCTGCACCACGGAGGCTCACTACAGCTAACAAGGCTATTTTCCGCAGAGAAACCTTCCACACTGATTGCTTAGGTATGGTAAGGGTCACGCAAACGGAACGGGAAGTGCATCCCTCTATTGTACCCAAGGCACTGAGCACTTCCGTATATGCGGCATACGTAGCAGCGTATCGACCTTATCATTGTGCAATAAATGGAGCTATAGAGGCCTACATTTTATGCACACATAACAAAGAGAGCCTTGGTGCCTACCGTTGTTGTGTCGGCGCTACAATTTGTCGGGAAAATAAAGAAAAGTTATAAGGATTCATCAATAATGCTTGCAAACGTTAGTTGGCGTGTTGTGATGAAGAGGCACAAAAATGTACTGGCAGACTTTGTGTAGGGTCCACGGAGTAATGCCTATAAGAGGAGAATTCTGCCTGTTTTATGAGGTGCGGAGCACGTTTAGGGGCTGGGTTTGTCGGCATGTCTCTGCTGTCGTCACTGTAAAGGAAGCTGTCATAATATGGCTAAGAACAAGTGCTAATTGAATGAAAACCGCACGATGAAAAAGAAAAACCGCAACTAACATGCTTTAAACCAATTTAGAATAACCGAATGGTCAGGGATTAATTGCATTATCGACAGGGAATTTGCTAAATTTAGTTGCTAAGATTCTGTGGCGCCATAGTAAAAGCAGTGCAGTCAAAGAGGGCGTGAACATGTGTGGGCCCTATCGACGAAGCAGTACACCCGGCCAGTGTATCTGTAGGGCTGTTGGGTCAGACGCGATTCGAACGAGCGTCTGATAATGTGCACGGGCTGTCGTCTTCAAACGTCGTCGTCGTGGTCACCGTAAAGCAAGCCCATTAGGAACGACTGACGTTTCCTCTGAGAACCACTGGCACATCACCTCGTGCTTCGCGCCTGCCTAGGGTTCACGTTAGCGGAGTCGTTTTTGGACGAATAAACCACCTCATGTAGAGCTTTTCTTTTCCACCATATTCTGATATGGTTATTTTCCAACGGAACTGACTGTCCTGTAGCAGACAGAGTGGTTTGATCTGCCTTTAAGCCGCTATATTACGGAACGTCGTTCCAACGAACGGCGTACGTGCAACTCGTTCTTTTTGTTAAGAATGGAGGAACGCACTTGGTCCTTGAAAGGATGCTACATTTACTCAGTAACGGCAAAGGGAGTGACGTTCCTTATGCAGACGGGAAATCGTATTGAACAGACGATTGCACGCATGCAGCCCATTATGCAGGGCGGATATATAGGTCGATGTGGAACACGCCGACGCCGAGGCTCCATTTCTTGCTTCCCTATTGCCAGCCTCTCTCGCTTAAAAAAATCGCACACAAAACTCCATTTTTTTCTTCCTCTGTTTGCTTTGGAGGCAACGACGAGCGAAAAGCTTCCCGTTCGCCATTTCGATCACACAACATAAATATATGGCTTTACTCCCTAGGGACGTCGGCTCCCTGCGGACGCAGAAGAAAGTTTCCGGCAGTCAGCAAACAGTTTACTGCAACGCAGGCCGAACCGCAGCCAACAGCGAAATTCCTTTCGTCCGCATAGGAGGCGCGGGCGCGAGCTAATCCCATATCTTTTTCGTCTGTCTAAACCACGAATTTTATGCGCTCGCGTTTCCTGAAACTTTGTAGGTAAGTAGCCCTGACGTTGTACCACTTATTCGATATAACTGTGATGCACTGTACCGTGAAGATCAGAAAGAAGGTGGCGTGGCGCTCTATACGAACAAATCTTTTGTGTATGACGTTATCCCGCAGTTCAGATCTACGTTCCCAAGAAGCTCTGTCTGTTAAAACAAGACGTTTTGTTCTACGCATTGCCTTTCACGCCCCGTCTGGGTTTGTGGCAGACACTTTTTACTTTTAAATGCGTGGTATTTCTTGGCGAACTTGAGCAAGCTGGATCGTATCTATTTACCCATATATCGGTGTAGCCGCATACGCGTAGGTGTTCTCTTGGAGGTCTCGCTCGCCGGATGTACCCGAATATTTTCGTGGTAACGTAGAGATGCGTGGCCAATGCGGATGACTCACCCTTACACCACTACCGTGATGATATCGTCATGTCACGATTAACAAAACTGAAATACTGTGTGAAATACTGGAATACTGTGTGTAGGGACTACAAAGTATAATTGGAACGCACCCTTTAGCGATCGCCCCATGCATGCTGCGAAGCTGTGTTGCCCAGCTCTGCCCTTGCAGATCAACTTTAGGCTAAGCCGCCAGGGCTCAAGAACCCCTGGCCGCTAACCTCCTGCCAGTCCCACCAATCGCAGGACATTTTAATAATGTTCTTTGATTTGACAGACAATTTTTTACGTGCAGGCAGTTCGATGGTCCCTCTGATTTCATGAACGCCAGCCAATTGCACAAATTCAATATGATCAATATAATTTCCCTTATCGAACCTCCACTTGAGAGATTCTCAGCATCATAAGTGAGCTGAAAAACAATTGCTCGGCTGATTTTGATAGTTCTAAGACCCTACTAATTAAATAAGTTGCCGAATCGATTCGTCAAGTATTCTGCGACATAACTGATGCTATACTCTCCAGAGGAATATTGAGATCATAAAAATTCCTAGAATTTGTCAGAATTGGAAGAATCGCTAGAATTGCTAGAATTGGTAGAATCGTTCCTGTTTCGGAATAATTTGGAATAGAGAAATTATCAATATGCTCAAGCCAAAACCGAAATGTGCACGCGCTTCTTGCCGCGTACATGGTAATATCACAGCTTCCATACCATCTGAATTATGCAGCTGGTGGCAGAAAAATCACACTACCGGTGTCATCCGGCAACGTATCGACTTATGCCAGCATCTCAAACTTGACAGAGTCGATTTAAACGCTAAAGGGTCTCTTCCCAGTATTGATTTTGACCGTCTTAACTGCAGCACCAAGTAGGAAAATACTGAAAATTTTGTTAAGCTGAGTGGGGATTGAAATATCGCAGGAGCACATTTGTAGAGAAAAGGTTGTTAGTTGTCGTTTAAAAACCAGAGCGTCAGGACACAAAATACGTTTCTTGTACTCGCTAGCGAATACAATGGAGGCAGCACGAGGACATCAACCAATCGAAGATTCGCGTTTAAACGTTGGCTAGGAGGCGAGTAACTGCGTTTACGAGTCATAAAGGCCGACTCTGCTTCGAAGTTTTGACAAGAACAGAGTGGAGAATAGAGCCTTCTTTTTTTTTACTTATTAGTACGAAAAGATGCGAACAGATACCTCTGTAGGTATAGAATATTTTTCTGTGAACGTTCTTTTATGTATGATGCAGAAGTGCTCCCTTCAGCTTTCAAATTCCACCTACTACAGCATATAAATTTGGTATGATTTCGCCGCACGCTGATTATTTATGCACTCCGTAAAGATGATCATTGATATAGCACATATATAGCAGTACACGGAATGGACAGTAATAAACGCTAACTTAAGGAGACTTTAGACAGGCCCAAGATATTGACGCTGAAATTCTCGGCAAGGTGTTTTATCTGAATAATCGATGTTGTGGCGAAAGAGTTATCCAGTGAAGTTCTTGACGAGTGTTGCATTATTTTTAGAGTGCGCTAGAGTTTACTGCTTAGCTCACCTTTATCGAATGGTGTCAAACATTGTGTAAATGTCTCTCTTCCAAATAATAAATAATGAAATAAATAAGTAAATATGCATTCGTCGTCCCGCATCGCGCACAGAACCACAGAATATGCCCAAAGATTAACGCACCATGCAACGCTTAGGCCAGAAGACAAGCGTCAGATCGACTTTCGTAATGCATGCGGCCTGCCGGAATATTTCTGAACATTATTACGCTCTCGCTTTAGCCACTGCCCTTTCATGACCTCACAGTCAAACTCATTAGCACTATGCTTTGCCATATGATGTAATTAAACCGAATTTAAGGAACAATAACACAAACCAGAACGTCGTACATGTGTTGCGATTTTATCCTTACATTGCTGGTGTGCCTCTCATGTTGTCTAACATATAAGGATGCTGATATATTTCAAACTCTTATCATATACCGTTGTCTTATTCAATCTTTACATGGAAGCGCTAGGAAACCACGGTTTTGGCAGCCTGCTATATTCACTACTCTTTAGTTCCAGAAAGTAACTTCCTTTTAAGTAGCCACTCTTAGTTGCGTTACAGGGCTGTGCGCTAAACGGTAGAGTGATATACGGCCGCTGCCATAGCAATTTCTGTCGATCTTCTTGGGGTATATTTTATTTTCTTGCACCACATGGAAGTGCGCTCATAAGCCTGTGATTATGTACCGTCAGGAGGAAGGTGATATTAGAGGAAACACAGTAGCCATCCTGCTGGCCACAGCAGAAATGTGTTGCTATTGAAATGATAGGCTTCTGAAATGCGGAAATCGCTTGCGATGTCCTCTAATCTTTTGTGAAAGCGCTCAAAAACAGACTCTTTTTCCTTATTTTCCAAATATTCAGCACACCACTTGACTAGCGACTGTTGGCGTACAAGTGAAGAGTCTTCTGCGTATAAATAGCAAAACAAGAAGAAAAGAGAAATGTCGCTGGGGAAATCGCTTGCGATGTCCTCTAATTCTTTGTGAAAACGCTCAAAAACAGACTTTCTTTCGTTATTTTCCAAATATTCAGCACACCACTTGACTAGCGACTGTTGGCGTACAAGTGAAGAGTCTTCTGCGTATAAATAGCAAATAAGAAAAAAGATAAATATCGCTGGGGCGTAGGTCCCGGCGTCTAGGCTTATCTGACATCTCGTTTAAGGGAAAGCTTCTGCGGTTCGATTAGCCAAGTTCGGCATGAGTATAAACAATACAACGCGTTCCACCACTTCCGAATATATACGCTATGAGAATGCGACGCCTCATTAACTGTTCTTTGTTGGACCCTCTAAGGAAGGGTATGTACAGTACTCACGGATGGAAATAGGAAGATTTAAGGCTAAGTAATGCACATACTTTTGTTTCTACAATCTTGAATTTGTGTACATGATTTGCATGTTGGTCATGCAGTCATGTTGTGGCACACCGATTTTCGTATACATCCCGTTAACGAAACGGCCAGGGGAGCACCAAGACCGTGGCACGTAAATCATGCCGCTCATGACATGCATGTGAAGATTTTCACGTTATGACCTGCCATTTGTGTTCGTCATGCAGTCATGTTGTGGCATACGAATTTTCGCATACATCAAATTCACGAAACGGCCAGGAGAGCACCAAGACCGCGCCATGTAAATCATGCCGCTCATGACATGCATGTCATGATTTTCATGTTGTTACCTGTCATTTATGTTCGCCATGCAGTTATGTTGTGACATACCAATTTTCGAATACATCACGTTAGCGAAACGGCCAGGAGAGTACAAAGTCGATAAAGATACAAAGATAGATATGCTCAAAGTCGCCGAAGTTCGCTAAGAAATGCTTCACATTTAAAAGCCAATACATTTAAAGGTTCTTGCGCAGTTGCCTTATTCTGGCGTGGGAAAAGAATATAAATAACGTTACTTGAGCAGGTTTTGGTCGGAAATCCTAGTCTCTGCTGCTAATCGCGATGAGTGACAGCTATTAGATAGCTTCTTTACGTGTTCTTAATGTAGCGCAGACACGTTTGGCTTTAGGTGTTGGTCATGAACAATGAAGTGGACTTCTTGCATCTTCATGATTGTTCGCATCTTTCTCCTTCCGAACGTCATGCAAAGCCGTTTCTTGAAAGGGCTTCGCATGAATAGGACACACTGCTTTGCAAGCAGCAGTGAGTTTCAGTTCAGGCCCTTTTGATGGCGCTCTAACAGTAGATTCGAGAAACAAAAGGAATCTTCGACCGCAGTGGAAACCATTCAAAGGAGTCATCTCCTTTGAGCAGCTGTGACCTTCTAGCCGCACAACCGACTCTGCATGCTTCAGTGTGTGCGTCGCATGTCTGTAGCAGGCCGACGAAAGCTTGAAACATGGAAATATCGAAGCTTTCAATGCACTTTCGGCTTAAGAAACCTTTAAAAAGGCGTGAGAAATTTTTTCGCCCCTAGGCCCTGAATAAAAGTTGCAGGCCGGGTAGCCTTGATCGGCGAACATGCCTCTTCGGCCTGTGAGCACCGTAAGCTTCTCGCAAGAGACGCAGTGCTCTGTCCCGCAATTGGACGTAGCTGTTTCTCAAAATAAATGAAAAGAAAAGAAAGACCAATCCTCAGAGACAAGCTCGCCCAAAACCACAACTCAGGATAGAGGTTGTAGATTGCTTTTCACACTACTAACCCGTTACCGCCTGTTGCGCACATTCACAAAGACCGTCAGCAAATCACGTTGTCATTGGAAGGTGAGCGACAAGAGTCGGAGGTGGCATGTGTGTTCTGAATAACCTCCTCTTTGATGACCCACCGAACAGGGAGCGCACCTGTTTCCTGCAAATGCATATTAAATATACAGAAGTGAAACTTAAGGAAGAACATCGTATGGCAGTACCAATACCGTCCACCAAGCTTCCTTGCTTTATACCCAAGTTCAAACACGTGGAATTTCTCGAAACCTCTGCGCCCCCTTTAAGATGGCTGAGTCGGCAGAGCGTCTTACTGTTTCTCCCATTATGACTGGTTGAATGCCCGGTCTATCACTATGTGTACCTGTGGAGGATGCAAATGAAAACGCCTTTGCAAGGGGTGATAGAGGCTATGGATGCCATCCTCGTGGCAAGGGATGTAAGGTGCCTTTAGTGTGCGCCTGGCCTTTAAGGCGTGTTTCCTTACGTCCGCTTCGTTTGCCTGCGTTGTCAGACTTTTCCGCAATGATTTCACTTACAAAGCGCGGACAGGTAGTATCGGCATTGCACCGGTAGCATTGAAGCACATGTTGGACGTCTACAATAAATCACGGCCCCGCCACAGTGGTCTAGTGGTTATCGCTCTCGGCTGATGATCCGAAGGTCACGGGATCGAATCCCAGCCGCGGCGGCTGCATTTCGATGGAGGCGAAATGCTGAGGCACGTGTGCTCTGCGATGTCAGTGCACGTTAACGAACCCCGCGTGGTCGAAATTTCCTCAGACCTCCACTACAGCGTCTCTCATAATCAGAGCTGGTTCTGGGACGTTAAACGCCACAAATGAATCAATCAGTAAATCACGCTGGTCAAGGCTGCGCAACTCAGCGCCACAACAAAGAAGAGAACGGTGCTTCTAACATAGCAATCAGTATAACCCGAAAGGGAAACCTGTCTCCGCTAACTTGTGGAATACATAAGCGACAATCTAGATAGTTGGGGCGCGAGAGATGGGGTTGGGCACTCCGGACAATTTGAACCCCGTTGCATGTAGACATCAGCGGCACCTCGTCACTGAACAGGGATCCTAGCCAGTTGTGCACAAGCAAAAGTTATCGAGCGACTCGCATTTCTCAGGAGACACTACACTGCACGCGCCAGAGCTCTGCGTGAACCTCTTACCAACGATGAGCACCTGCCAACGTTGTAGGTGTCAGCGGATTACTTTGTAAACGCAAGATCTACTGCAGGGAAAGACTCATCACTTGCTTGACGACGGCCATCTTCGCGTTAAAACACAACTGGCAGCACCAGTAAAATTTTTTGCTGCGTTTTGTTGAACTTTGCCCAAGAACGCCAAGGCAGGACGCCGCGGAGCAGCTCCGCTTATCTCCGCTACAACTGACACGCTGAGAATACCCACGCTCCAACTGCCGACGCTCATCAAAACGACAATCCGTTGCGCTCCATCATTCTTAGATGTCCGTACTACCGCTACGAACCGAGGGTGCAGTGGAGGGCAGGCGATTTTAATTTAAGAGAGATTTTGCTTTATAAACACCTGTGTTTTAACAGGGCATCATCAGCTAGATGCAAATTGTAAAGCGGTGTAGCGAAGGTATAAGGCCCGTTTGCTCCCTCCACCTCAATGTCTCGGTGGTGTATCGGTAGGACTTTCAGCTTCTATCGTCTCATGCCGGGTGAATGAAGGTTCGAAACGGAGCGGGAGGTACTTTTCCATTGTAAATGCGTGTTCATTTTTCAGAGCATGCGATCCACAATAGGGTGTCCCGGTACATCGAAATTCAAAAGCTATTTCCGCAAAACATGGTGGGATTTAGGCCTGCCCTATCTGCACAGGACGTCATGCTCCTCATTAAGAGACAAATTATTGACAACTACACCAGAGATACTAGAGGCATACTAGCTCTAGACCTGGCCAAAGCTTTTGACAGCATCTCTCACAAGTTTGTGCTTGAGGCAGTCTCGGATATGTGTCTGGGACAACGTTTCCACGCATACGTTAGCTCCTTTCTCAGGGAACGCAGGGCTTCCATTAAGATCGGCCAACTAAAATCCGCGGAATTTACCTTGGGAGCGAGAGGCACTCCACAGGGGGCCGTCATCTCTCCTCTGCTCTTCAATATTGCCATGAAGGGCCTCTCCGAGCGACTCGCCACGGTTCGCGGGATTAACCATGCTCTCTACGCGGACGATATCACTGTGTGGTGCATGGGAGTGTCCGATGCCGAGGTAGAGCAGGCACTTCAACAGGCACTCAACGTCACGGAGGGCTTTCTAGTCGGTTCGGGATTAAGCCTGTCGCCTGCCAAGTCCGAGTTGTTACTTTACCGACCCACCCGACAAGGGATGAGGAACCTCACTCCTCGAGAGCAGATTCCAATATCTCTATACACACGTGACGGGCAGAGAATCCCCAGGGTAGACTGCATCAGGGTGCTCGGACTGTTGCTGGAGTCGAAGGGGGGCAACTCGCAGATTATAGCTCGCATCACTTCCAAGACGGAGAACATGCTTAGGCTCATACTCAGGGTCTCGAACCGCAGGGGCGGGCTGAGCAAGAGCAATCTCCTTCGGCTCTACAATGCGTTTCTCATGAGCCACATTAATTACGTCGCTTCGGCGCTGCACTGGTCCAAAAGGGAAGAGGCGAAAATCGACGCACTAATGCGCACGAGTATAAAGCGAGTTCTAGGGTTGCCTCTCAGCACGAGCACCGTAAAGCTCATACAACTGGGCATGCATAACTCCCTCTCGGAGGTGATCGAGGCGCAGAAAATGGCTCAGGTAGTGCGCCTATCGTCCTCGCAGGCCGGTAGACGTATCCTGGAGTCCATTGGCTGCGGTCTTACACAGATTCGCGAACGTAAAGTGACTCTACCGTCTTCTATCAGAGGTACATTTGCCGTAGCTCCACTTCCCAGGAATGTCCACCCGCAGTACAATGTAGGACGCCGCATAGCTCGGGCCCGTTCCTTATTGAAGTCAGTTGCAGACAGCCCGGACCTCGCTACGTTTGTCGATGCAGCACAGTACAGGCGTTCTGATCGCTTTGCAGTGGTCTCAGTCGACCATAGTGGCAAGCTCCTATGTGCTGCGTCGGTCAGAAACGTTTCGGCAACGATTGCTGAGCAAATTGCCATTGCTGTAGCAATGAAGGACGTATCGCGTCCAAATGTCTTCACAGACTCGCGGTCCGCTGCCAGAGCTTTCGCCTCGGGCTCGATCTCGCGGGAAGCAGCAGCTATCCTCGGCAGCGAGGGGGCTGCCGGGTTTCACACCATAACATGGTTCCCGGCCCACATGGGGGCCAACGTACACCCCGATGTCCCCAACGCCAATGAGTTTGCCCATGACCGTGCGCGAGGTTTCACTCACTGCGGCGGTCCCGGCGAATTCGCGGGCGGGGATGCCGGCAGGTACAGGGACCCGCTCCTCACTTTTCACGAGATCGTGACTCATTATCATCTCTCTCGGAGGGTCTTTCCACTTCCTCACCCTAAACTCACTCGTCCGCAGTCTTCCGCCTTCAGGATGCTCCAAACGGGGTCTTTCCCTTCGCGAGGCAGGTTTAGTAACTTCTCGCCCAACGTTGAACCGCATTGTCCAAACTGCGGAGAGGCTTACTGCTCACTAGCTCACATGCTCTGGCAATGTCCTGCGTTACGTGACACAGAGTTCAGCAAAGAAGAGGACTGGGAGGAAGCCCTGAGAAGTGGCGACCTTTCGGTTCAACTTCGGGCTCTCCAGAGAGCCTGCGAGAGGGCGGAGGGCCACGGTCTTCCTGTCCCTGCGTGAGAGCGGCCCGCAACTGCTACAGGATACCCCTAAAAGGGGACGTCCAACTGCAGTTTCCCAGGACAAAAATAAAGTTCTATGCCTGCCTGCCTGCCCCTTTCGTTACGTGAGTATGTCAGTGATTTCCTGGTGAACTGTATCATAAAACAGTTTAGTATTAAAAATACGGTTGATCACGGCACATATTCGCTGTTTCTATTATTTCCTTTCTTTTGGCCGAAGGGAAAGCTCTGTAGAGTTGTCCCATTGGCGATAGCAACGTGGAGTCACCAAAGTGGGCGCAGTATGCCTTTGGAGCAAGTGGGGACGGTACAGGGCAATGTTAGCCTGCTATAAGAAAGTTGCTGCAGCTGTCTGAGTAATGATCAATGCTGGAGATCGGTATGTGTTTACAAAAAAGAGGTGACTACATAGCAGTTTACTAAACAAGAGGTCAGTGGAATTTTCCTTAATGCCATGAAAGAAACCCCGTGTACATGTAACCGCGTGGTATGCGCTTAGGACAAATTTCTCCCATTTAGGGTAATGAGCCGAGAGCTGCTACAGCTGTCCCAGAGGAAATGCGGATATAATGCCACGCGCCCCATACAGGTAAACTTTACAGTACCAAGTACTCGAACAGGTTTAGAATTTACACATGTAACCAGGGCTTCAAGGGGAAATCTGTACTCTGCTCCCATGTTGGCCTTGTGCTTCTATTCTGTTTATCGTCTGAATCCTCGAATTAGTTTCACTTATTTTGAAGTCATTATGCGAATCTGTGCCCTTGATGTGCACCTTTCATTACATTGTACTAATCTGGTTTATCTTAACGTTTCTTAGCCTAAGTCTATCTATTTTATATTTAACCCTTGTTAACCGGTCTCACGGGATTTGTCATTGTCTGTTGACTAGTGTTGCTGAGGCGCAGTTTTCCATCTACCTTTGCTTCTCATGTGTTTATCGTCGGCTTTTTTTAGAATTAAAGTCCCTTAATCCAAACTGATTAATCTAATAACTTCCATTACTGTGGCTTTTATGTTCTCGTAGTAGTCTGCTTTATGCGGGTCATTTTTTAATCTCGATCCATTCTTATTCTTTTTTGGTTAGTGACTATACTTCGTTTCACAAACTGTTGGCAGCGCTTCCAAATATACACCTCCGTCGTCCAATGACGGCTGTACGAGCGGTGCAAATAATCCTTCAAATATTTTAGAAATGCACGGCTGTCTTTCAAATCAGATACGGAACGTTAAATCATTATTAGGACTGATCTGAGTAAAGCATTCAGAACGTTTATTTCGCCCGCGAAATTAATAGATAAAGCCCACATGGAGCAGCTATGCGGAGGCGTGTTGCGAAATGGTGATGCGTCGCCATTCGGCAACATGGCGTCGCCGGAGTTGGCTGTGTCTCCACAAGCTGCGCCGCCAGTCAGCCATCCACTGAATGTGCGTGATTTCCCCAAGGTGGTAAAGCAGATAAGCGTTTATGAGGCGCTTCGCCTCGAGAGCGGGGACAATGCAAATGTAAATTGGCTCGTCAAAGGGACGGCGAAACTCGCCCAGGAAGAGAGAGCGAACGGTCTATCGATGGAAGACGCAGATGGCAACGCGGGCGAAGTTCTGTCCCAGAGGAAGCGTTCCCTTGAGAAAGACCTTCAGTGGGCGAAGAAGCTGTACGATTGAACTGAGCGTCCTTTGAACCAAAAAACGCGGTTTCGATCCCGGCCGCAGTGGTCTCATTTTCGATGAAGGCGAAAATGCCAGAGGCCCGTGTACTGTGCGTTGTCAGTGCACGTTAAAGAACCACAGCTGGTCAGAATTTCCGGAGCCCTCCCCTACGACGTTCCTCTCCTTCCTGTCTCTTTCAGTCCCTTTCCTCTACCCCCACGGACGCTTAGGCGTGCTGCTGACATGAGCTGTAGAAACTAGCTACGCTTCCTTAACCGAACCACAATATCACCATCATCATTGTCCTTCGAAGGGTGGTGCACGGCTCTTCCGAAAAGAGTGAAATTCGGACTACGGACAAGGTGGTGCAGCGTCCCACAGTGGACGAGACCCTACCAACCGTATCAACCACCGACGACGATGCAGAGGATGCTGAAGAAGCCCCGCTGCAAGTATTAAAAATGGCTGCTGCATAGCTCAGCTATGGCCGGTTTTTGCATCCGAAGGCTTGTTGTGCTGCTTTGCTAAGCCATGTTGGGTTCAAACAGACAGCCACATGTTTTGCATTTTTTGCGCGGTTTATTCACGGTATGATTTTACGGCAGCGAATGCTGTTCTATCATCGGTGAAGTAGGTTGCCGCCGTTTCAATCTTGGCCAAAGTGTGAGTCGAGCTCTCTCTCAGTCGAGCACTCTCTCTGAAACGACAAGTCAATTGCACCGCTACTTACACATCCGCTGGCTGGCCCGACGCAGCTTACCGTTTCGTTGCTGCGAGCGCGCACGCAACATTGGCACAGATGGACCAACGTCTTCACTCACTACTTCCGTAGTGCAACCATGGCACAACGGCTGAAGAGAAGCAACTGATGATGACAGCGGTTCGGTTAAGGAAATGACGCTAAATTCTGAAGCCCATGTCGGGAGCGCGGCTAAGCGTCCGTGGGGGTAAGGGAAAAGGACTGAAAGTGATAGAAAGGAGAGGAACGCCGTAGTAAAGGGCTCCGGAAATTTAGACCACCTGGAGTTCTTTAACGTGCACTGACAACGTACGCGGGTCTCTGGCATTTTCGCCTCAATCGAAAATGGGACCGCCGCGGCCGGGATCGAACCCACGTTTTTTGATACACGGTAAAACTCGCTCGACTAGGCCAGTAAAGCTTGCGCTTTAAAAATCGCTCCAGGAATGCACTTATAAGCAAGGAAACGCACGTTCCGCATTGTCGTGGCCGGTACCTGCACTGAACAGCGGAACTGTGACCGCTAGGTAGGCCATTTGTTTTTACTCATGAAACGCGGTTGAACGCGGAAAACACGTGTAGGCGGGTTTGGACGGACGACACAGTCCAGTCTGTACGCGAACCACATCGATCTGGATTGTCTACTGAACTTCCACAGAGAGAGGTGATACCGAGGAAAGGAAAAATGGCACTAACTTCTGCAGCCCATGCGGGAGAGCACGTCTGAGCGCCCAATGGCAAATCCGGCGGGCTTATTCCGATGCGGTGCGGCAGTGAATTAGCTTTCGTCGAAGGTGGGGCGGAAGTCCTCCGATTTAAAAAAAAAATCACAGCATATTCACGGGGTGAATGATGATGAGTGGGGCGAAGCTCCGGAAGGAATCATCGGTAAACCGTGAAACTCTTCCGTGCAATTCGCCCCACAATTAAAAGTGAAACACTTGAGTAAATGTCATCAAACTATTATAACATCTCGCATCTTTCATCATCAACTACAAGTACCGCCATCTAGTTTTATAACATCTCGCGCATGCTACGAATCCTCACGGTTCAACTATTCACAATGCACAAGTGAAATTATATATATTCACTGCTTATATATATATATATATATATATATATTATATATATATATATAAAATCCAGTAAATGTGTCTGCGGATCCAGACGAATATGAGCAGTGAAGAAACGGACGAACGTGCAAGAACTTTTTTACTTTCAACGTTTCGGCCGGTGGTCCGGCCTTCATCAGGAAAAAAAATCCTGATGAAGGCCGGACCACCGGCCGAAACGTTGAAAGTAAAAAAGTTCTTGCACGTTCGTCCGTTTCTTCACTGCTTATATATATATATATATATATATATATATATATATAATATATATATATATAAAATCCCGTAAATGTGTCTGCGGATCCAGACGAATATGAGCAGTGAAGAAACGGACGAACGTGCAAGAACTTTTTTACTTTCAACGTTTCGGCCGTGGTCCGGCCTTCATCAGGAAAAAAAATCCTGATGAAGGCCGGACCACCGGCCGAAACGTTGAAAGTAAAAAAGTTCTTGCACGTTCGTCCGTTTCTTCACGATATATATATTATATAATCCGTAAATGTGTCTGCGGATCCAGACGAATATGAGCAGTGAAGAAACGGACGAACGTGCAAGAACTTTTTACTTTCACGTTTCGGCCGGTGGTCCGGCCTTCATCAGGAAAAAAAAATCCTGATGAAGGCCGGACCACCGGCCGAAACGTTGAAAGTAAAAAAGTTCTTGCACGTTCGTCCGTTTCTTCACTGCTTTATATATATATATATATATATATATATATGGGTTGCCGGTGAACGCTTCTCCAACGCGAGCAGTCGGTATTTCTCAATCAAGAAACTCGCTAGGAGACGCTGCCTGCGCCAACGGTGTCTCTCGCGGGCGAGCGCGTGCCGGGAGCCACGCGCTCGCCCTCGGCGCGTGCGTGCCTCCCGGCAGGCACGCGCCGGTGGCTACCTACTACTACTACTACTACTACTACTACTACTACATACATCGGGGACGCACGACCCACGCCTTAAGGAGCTTCGCCCCTAAAAACTCAGGAAACTACCACGGCGAAATGAACGGGGAACACTACAAAAAGCGGTTCTACAAGAAGCTGTTCCCAGAACTACCACCATGCAGTGTTATCGTGATGAATAATGCGCCGTATCACATTCTGTGAAACAGCAGTAAGGGCAACGCATGGGTAGCCTCAAAAAGGACATACAGACCTGGTTGTCCGAAAAAGGTGTTGCGTGAAGGAGCGATATCGTGAACGCAGAGCCCATGAAGCTTGTGGACAACGTAAACACAGGCGTGGATCGATACCGTGGGGACTGCATCGCTGGAGCTGCTGGCCACCTCGTTGTGCACCTACCACAATACCGTTGGCAATTGAAACCTGTGGAGCTTGTTTGGAGTGACGTCGAGGGCGTCGTAGCGAGTGCAATCAAGACGTTTAAGCATCTAGACGTGAAGCCACTGGTATGGAAAGGCATCAAACAAGTGACGGTTCAAAAGTGAAAAAGCTACGTGGAGCATGTTCTCAACCAAGCGAAAACTAGACCACATCATCGATGATGTGGACCACTGCCCACCTCTAGTAATCAACGTGGAGGATGAACTGTTTGTGAGCAGTGTTGACACAAGTAGTGTCGACGATGAGATGTGAGCGCTTCTTACGTGCTGATGGTAACCAGAGCTCGTCTGCGAGCAAGCCGGGGACATTGAGGAATGTCGCAGTGATATCAGCCAAAGCGAAAACGAGGAACCCCAGCGAATATCCTGGAAAATAGAGCTTTTCATTAGTCCATTGATTCGCTGAATGATTGATTTAGCCTAAATCAACGTTCGGCTTCTAATCCGTATTCGACAGAGAGGCAGTGGTCACACAGAAGCTGTGGTGTCCGGGACGCCCTGTCGCCAAAGATGAAGTCTCGAGTCGCCGGTAACTCAAAAAGGAAGGAACGTTTCCGAAATTTGGAACGCTATGAACTCAGAACAATAGAACAAGAAAGCAAATACTCGAGGGCGGCCGCACCTACCCTTAACCCTGACCGCGCCGGGCACACACCGCGCACACTCCTTGGCCCTGTCCGCCGCTGGCCATCCGGACCGAGCCCACGCCCAGTAGTAGCGCTCGTCCACCGCCGACTCTCTCGGCCATGTTTCCGCTGCCCCTCTTACAGAAATCAAGTGGCCCGCGCGGATCGCCAGTGCGCCGCACGAGATGAGCTGAGAGCAGCCAATTGGTGGGCGTGACTCCCAGAAAGTAGATTATTTTTCCCCATGTTGCAGATACATTACAAAAACACCCCACGTGCTAGAATTGATAAGAATAGGTGGCGATAAAAAAAAATCCGGTCAGTTCCTTTGGAACGGAAGTCGCTTAATCCGAAAAGCAAGAAATTTCTTTCATGAATTCATTTTTTTCTTTGCGTACTTCCGACACCTAACCCGCTAAGCCTAAAAACAGGCGTTCGGAAAAAGAAAGCAAGAACGGAGATCAAGAAACACGCTAAGCGCGATCTGCTCCAAACGAATAATACATTAAAGCAGAGTACAGGTTGCGCCACTACAAAGGCGCCACCTAGTCACTCCATGGAAGCGACATACGCGTAGGAAAAGAATTACGTAGTGCGCTGTGTCGTGATTGGCTGAGCACGCCCATACCTTCCGCCATACTCCCAACAGCTTGCGATACGGAGTATAGCATGCTCTTGCCCCTGTTTTGGACTTGTACGTGTTTTCTGAGTTTGGGTGCGACATGAGTGGACACCGACAGTCTGGGTCCACCAAGCTCTGTCTAATCAGAAACGCACAAAAAAAGATCTTCCTTGCTTACAACTGCCTTCTACCTTTACAGGTGTTCGTTGGAACAGATCTAGAGCGTGTGGCGCCGACTCGCGACCGGCTAGAAATAAAAGTTAAACAACTAAGGACTACAAGAAAAGGAGAGAGAAAGAGGGAGATATAAACATCTGATATAATGGACGACGACCACAGGGTCCTTCGGCGGCAGTCCGTCGCAAGTTGTGTATGGTGCTTTGCTGCCACCTAAAGAACGCGGGTTAGATCCTGGCTGCGGCGATCGTATTTCCGATGGAGGCTAAAATGCCAGAGGCAACTGTAATGTGTGCCGTCAGTACATATGTTAAAGAATACTAGGTAGAAAAGCCGTAGCGACGAAGATACGAAGACAATATTGCCTACAGGACATGCGTTAACTTTGAACTGATATTTATTAAGTAAGAACCTCGAATTTTTACCATCATAACTAGGAAAGTGCCACGACCATCATCCTTGCATCCCAGTTTCAGCCATATACTTAATTACGTTTACATTCAGAGCAATCGATGGGGCGCTTACGCAGTTACATCCTTCTTTTGCCATCAGGTTAGCTTCAACAATCTCCCACGTGTATTTATCTGCTTGCCTAAACATGACTACACATTCTCTAAACTGTGGTTTACATGCGGAACCTTCGCAGTGTACTGATATATGGCGAACTCGATAACAGTTCAATTTCTTCTTATGTTCTCTTAATCTTTTAGTCTTTTAATCTTAATCGTTTATGAATCATTTAGTCTGGCCTCTGTAAACTTTACTGTATGAGGACGGAGAGCGATAGAGAATTAGTGCTCAGGGAACAGGAGGGTCTTGGTGCACCCTCACGCGTTCTCGGCGGTTCTTATGAAAAGGATCAGTGACGCATACGCTGCCTAGTTTGTGAAGAGCTGAAGACACAAGTTCGACATCCGACTTCCGCTCAAAGAGTCCTAAGTACATGTCAAAGCTAGATTTATATATTATAGCGGATAGCCTTTATCCCGTATCAAGAGGACCTCGCCAAGGCACTACTGCTGAAAATTTTTCTTCCAGTGATACGGCTCTCTTCACCACCTATTATTCCGTACTTTTGCGCACGATGGCCAAGGAGAATCCATGCTACTGGATCTGTGTACCTTTCTCATAGCACAGTAGGTGCTAACATTCTGTGACGGATCTTTCGAACCTCATTTACTTCCCTACTTCCACGACTGCTCACGGCTACAAGGTGTTCCATTTTGTCTGCACCAAAGTGCGTTTCTGGTAGACTGCTACCATTACTCTTTTTGGCTGTTCTTTCGATTTGCTCGCGGCGGTGGCACAGTCTTCTATTGCCCGCCTCCCAACAAGCGCATACTTGCCTCCGGGCATGCAGACACGGACGGGCCAGGCATTATTCATGGCCTCCTTGGTCCCTAATCCTCTTTTCCTTGTTTCCCTCCCTACTCCTGTCCTCGTTCTTCTCCTTCCTCGCTGACTTCATGATAAGCCCTTTCCTCAGGCCCGCCAGCATGCATCATGGCTAATGCCGGACAATGCACCACCGGGCGTACTCCTCTGAGAAGCACGGCACGCAAGGCGGGCGCGCTGGCGTGCGTGCTCGATGATCCACCTAATCACGTGATCTGGCTGCGACGACAGCTCCGTTAAGCCGTGCCTTCTCTGCTGCTTCTAATGTTTTCCCTGTTGGTTTCCATCGGCACACTCTTAGCTTCTCTGTGCAACCTTGTGGCATCTGTGTCTTCAGGCGCAGGGATAATGTAGACATCACTGCCGCGGCTGCAGTTTCGCCTTTGATGGTCGCACACTTATGGAGTGTAATACGTGAGAGCGTGGGCAATACACTTCATCTATGTGCTTCAGTATCATTAATATTGTTCCTGCCACTTAAAACATAGCTCTAACGACATAACACGAAACGTTGTTCGTTGCTTAAGAACGCCTGCCTGAATAATTGTCCACACATAGCAGAGGAGCCGTAGGGCATATTAAACAAAAAGGGCCCACATGAAATGCACACCCGCCGGCGCAGACAAAACACGTTGCGGGGCTAGTCGGTCAAATATGTTGCATGAAATGTTAAGCGCTGCTGTTAGACATGGACAGCACAGTTAAACACAGAGGACAGCACATCCTGTGCGTTTAACTCTACTATCCATTTCTAACTGCTGCGCTGAATATATCATGCCGGGGCTGAGTCTGTGTAGTTTTGTGAACCATTTTGTCTTAAGAATTGCGCTGATGTTTGGATATTATTCAGTGATCAGGACAAACGAAATAATTCAAGTAAAATGGAAAGGCGAGCGTAACGTTTATTTAAACGTCTTAAACAGATCTATCCCGTAGCGTATGGTGCACTTTTGGCCGTGTGAGGACGAATTTCGGTCGAGTGGTGTGGCATGAGGATAACTTGAGGAGGCATGGCTCAGTATCACATACCCACTGCGGGCATAAGCAACACGTGATTTCCTTTCTTTCTTTCCTTCTTTCTTTTTTTCTTTCTTTCTTTCTTTTTTCTTTCTTTCTTTCTTATTTCTTTCGTTCTTTTCTTTCTTTCCTTTCCAAGTCGCTGTCCATATGCACATATCCCATGAGAGCAGTAGTTAGCCAACTTTATTAAATGTCAGTAATTGCCCTGATGTTTACGTGACTTTTTTTTTCGCTAAATTGATGTTTTGATATCTTGTCTAGGTCATTCAATTCAAACGTTTTGCGCACTTTTCAATTTCAGAAGGATTTCCTTGTTACAGTTCCGTAATTCCCATTCGTAGGTGAATCACAGGTACTCAGCAAGAAATATCATGTTGCCGTTTACTATCACCAGAAAACAGTGCTCTCTGCAAGAAAAGCAAAAGTTCCACGCGTAGACCATGTTCCTTTTTTCCCCTTGATATTTGGTGATTCCGTGACACACCTTCTTTGAGTAGTGTTACAGAAAGAAGGTCCCAGTGAAGTATCCCGGCCAGGCAGGGGGCCTTTAGGTGCGACAGAAACAAGCTGCTTCCAAACTCATGCCAAATAGGTGCAGCATGATGCCGGATGTCAAGACGCGTTTCTACGTAGCGTAAAACAAAAATGTTTCTGCCAACGTGACACACGTAGCACATCGCGTAGAGCCGTCCTGTCGGTGTCACCTCAGTAACTGCATAGTCCTTTTACGCTTCAGGGCGCTCAACTTGGAGCTACACCGTTCAAGATCAAGATCTAGGCCACACAGCGTTTTTTTTTCTTTTAACAGCTAAACGGAATAAGAGCTCCGTAAAGCCATCAGAAACCTGCATGAAATGATGATTTATTTATTTTTTGTATTTATTTTATTTACCAATACTGTTAACCCTCTTGCGATGGTCTTACAGAGAGGACCCCACCAGGGTAGTCTACTGGCTATGGTGCTCGGCTGCTGATACGAGGGTTGCGGGATCGGATCCCTGCCGCGGCGGCTGCATTTCGATGGAGGCGAAATGTTGAGGCCCGTGTGCTGTGCGATGTCAGTGCACGTTAAAGAACCCCAGGTGGTAGAAATTTCCGGAGACCTCCACTTCGGCGTCTTTCATAATCAGACCTGGTTCTGGGACGTTAAACCCCACAAATGAATCAATCATCTTACAGAGAGGATAACATAAAAAAAGAGAACAGCATTCACGATTTCCGATTGCATCAAGTTCAAGTTGTACACTAGCACTGATATTCACCCAACGCCACTTCGAATTGACACAAATGATCCTGTTGTACAATATACCTTGGCAATACATTCAACATTTCAATTACAATGGGAAAGAAGGAGTACCTGAACGTATCAGTGTGAGTGCTGTTCGCTTCGATTGGCCTATTACGGTTAGTTCCGGAGCTTCGTTTACCAGGTAGCAGTACGTATGCTTCTTTGCCAATAATTATTTGTCTCTGAGTATATCGAACAATAGTTTCAAGCGATATTTTTGCCTGCGCACTGATTTCGTTATCATGAAATGAGTGCACGTGCGCTTCCACGCACTGAGCCAGCACGTCTTTCTTCTATTGTGCTTGTGCTCTCACCCCACTACTACACAATGGCGAATATGGTATAGGAAGAGGTGGGAAGGGAACTGAGGGGGAGGAGGGAGAAGTAATACACATGCACGAAGCACTTGTGTGAAGGAAAAAAAAAGAATCAATCAAAGAAAAGGAAACGAATGGCTTCCTGCCACGGCGATTATTAGATAACGAAAGGGTAGGGGGTCAAGGGCTCGCTTTTATTTGTTAGAAACAAGTTCATGAAACAACAAACATTGAAGCCTAGGTAAGCATAGAGGAAGTTATTCCAATTCGTAATTATGATATCGTAATGTTGGGGTAAGTAGAAAGGAATTAAAGTGGGCGAAAAGACAAACCTGCCTTCGGTGGGAACCGAACCCACGACCTTCGGATAACGCCTCTGATGATCTACCGCTGAGCTACGAAGGCGGTCGTCCCCCGTACCCTTTATTGGGTATTTATGTATATGGAATCCTGGGAGTGTTAGGCAGCGCAACTCGTAGCCATAGCGACGAGTGTAGCACACTCTAACTGCCAGGAGGCGTCACGTAGAACGTGATCTTATGTCGATCGAGGTGGCTGCTGCCCAATAAACCCTCATATGCTACTTAAGGCACCAAGTCTGCCGCAACGAGACCCAAGCTATTAAATAACGAAAGGGAAGGTGGTCAAGGGCTCGCTTTTATTTGTTAGAAACAAGCCTAACACTCCCAAGATTCGATATACATAAATACCCAATAAAGTGGACGGAGGGATAACCGCCTTCGTAGCTCAGTGGGTAGAGCATCGGACGCGATATCCGAAGGTCGTGGGTTCGGTTCCCACCGAAGGCAGGTTTGTCTTTTCGTCCACTTTAATTCCTTTCTACTTACCCCAAAATTACGATATCATAATTACGAAATGGAATAACTACCCCTATGCTTTCCTAGACTTCAATGCTTGTTTTTTCCTTAACTTGTTTCTAACAAATAAAAGCGAGCCCTTGATTGCCTTCCGTTTTGCGATTGTTAGCGCGTCTTATCGAATATCGGATGATACCGTGTTATCGATGAAATGACGTAAGTTGCTGCTTTGTATCAACGCCAGCGTGGTGGGGGTGCGGACAGTTGGTGGAAAAGGGCCCTCCTTTCCACTTGATTTTTGGCAGCACCATCCCCGTATCGCTCCGAGTCGATTTCGAGGCTGTTTGCCGCACGTTCCCGTGCTCCCTTTCATTTTGCTCACAATAGTATAATCCGAGCCACGAGGGGGCAAACTCTTTTATTGGAAAAACTTGCGCCGAGTAGGGAACGTGCCTTTTTATAACAGCAGCGAAGAGCGTAATCTTCGGTCTTCGATTGAAATATTGTTGTTGTTGTTATGTGGGGTTTAACGTCCCAAAACCAGTTCTGATTATGAGAGACGCCGTAGTGGAGGTCTCCGGAAATTTGGACCACCTGGGGTTCTTTCACGTGCACTGACATCGCACAGCACACGGGCCTCAACATTTCGCCTCCATCGAAATGCAGCCGCCGCGGCCGGGATTCGATCCCGCGACCCTCGGATCAGCAGCCGAGTACCTTAGCCACTAGACCACCGTGGCGGGGCTTCGATTGAAATGATCACGAATAAAGTGCACCGCCTCTTGTACTTGCGCCATGGCACATTTTTGAATTATCTCTGATGTTCGAGGTTAATCTGTTAGGTAGTCTAACATAGCTCATGCAAAGATTTTATAACAGTTCGAATTCCGCTAGAAGGTGCGTGCAAGAGACCATACTAGTTGTGTGATAACGCCTCTCACAAGGAACGGCAAGAGGCGGTCTCCGCGAAAAGAACGATTCCGCGTAGATATATCAAATTCACCCGCGCATTTTGTGTTTTTTTTTATGGATCGTGTTCTTCCAAGCACCCTTAATCGGCGGCTCGCCGCTGTGGCAACACGGACGACAGCCCGAGACGGAGCCCTTAGCGCGCAGTGTTGCAAGGTGAAGTGCACGAATTACGCGATCAAAGGATGCCGTCTATGCCGCAGTCATTAAGACGATGCCGTAAGAAGACGGCGCAACATGGCAACGCACTTCGGTACTTCGAGGGGCAACTTTACGTACAAGTGGCGAGCACGAGTAATGCGTGGAGCTGTGGGGGTCGTGTTATGTGCGGAGTAACAACATGATATTCCTGTGAAAAGATGAGAAGAGGCGGACTGAGTGCACGACGATCAGTAATATGCACACGCTCAGTAACAGGAACGAGTCGAGTGACTCAGGAGTCATGGTAATGGATGAGGTACAGATCTTTAGCCCAGGAAACTTCGTCCTGCAGATGTCTTGCAATTCGACTTGTGGAGTTAACGTCTTCGTCAGAAGTTTTTTTCTGTAGTTCATATTTACCTCCAAAAGATGGGTATCACTCTGCGGATATTATGAAAGTGCTTGACACAAAGTTTTCAGGGAAGCGAAATCAATGAAGGGGAGTGTTTCTATCTTTCTGTGACACGGCGCTGCATTACAGGCTTGTGGAAATGATGCCAGGCTCATTACTAAGATATCCTTTCTTCCGGCCTTTAAGGTATACGCCGATTTAATAAGGCTCTGTGCAGCAGTGTTACGTCAGATGTTAAAACAATAAAATACGAAAGTAGTATAAAGATTACATGCCAGTAAAATATCGCATATTAAATGGAAAGCAGAGAACGGGGTTAGTTTTTCTGACGCGAGAAAACGGGGTGCCCAAGGAATATAATAACTGCAATTCCCCCAGACTCAGGATTTCTTCTGAATAATTTGGTGAATGGGACGTTCTCCCTGCAAATAATTGCGTATGACCATATTTTTTATTGGGCATTTCACAATCCGTTACGGCTTTTATTGTTTATTTCTGAGAACCTTGCTATGGTGTTATGAACCAGCTTCCTTCTCAAAAGACTCACTGTAAAAGTAAGTTTAAAGGGAGGACCACGCCTTATTGCCGGTTTCAAAGAGACATTAAAGCCTAAGCCCTGAGGCATCGCAGGAAAATTTAACGAAAACGCATTTACGACTTTTTCGAGACCACCCACCTTGCTCTATGCAGTAACGACTGCATAGAATGCACTGCATTTCGTTTTTTTTCCTGTTTTATTTCGATGTTGAACGACTCCTCAGAATTCTTTAACAGGCTCTGCAATTAAATTTAAAGCTCACTGAGATGTGAAATGCCGTTTCAGCCTAGCCGCTAGGCTGATGGCTTGCGAATATCGGGGTGACGGGCTCCAATTGCAGCCATTATGCCCTTATTTCAGGGGGCGCGAAACCAAAAATCGCTCGCTTGTTTTGTGGGGTTTTACGTCCCAAAACCAGTTCTGATTATGAGACGCAAAAAATCGCTCGCGTATTAAAATTTTGGTGCACGTTAAAGAGCCCCAGGTGTTCGAGGTCACATCGTCCACTATGAGTGTGCGTCATAACCATATCGGGATTTCAGCAGGTAAATCCTTGTCATGTATAACTTTCATGTGACATATATGGTAGAAAACCTCAGAAATACGTCAACACCAGCTATTTTTCAATTTCATCATTTCTGTTCCCTACAAAAGCGATGATTTCACCCAATTCTATTGATTTTCGAGATTCTTGATTTTTAATCAAGAGAACCAAGTATCTTGATTTTCTTCTTTTTCTTCTATCTGCAGTCGTGATTTCAAAAATTTACTTTTTAGCATGACCTTATGAAACTCCTGAGACGCTCTTTGTAATCGCAATGAAATATTGATAAAGGTAGCATGTAATCAGAGTCTTTTCATTTAATGCTAATGGTAACACCAACAAACTTGCAAGTTTCGTCTAATAAAGAAACTTCTGACTAGGCCCAAGGGCCCCAAGGTTCGGCCGAAGCCCTACGCAATAATCTTTCAGACGAACCGCTATTGTCGATCATTCCGTGAAGCCATTGTTTTCTTCTTTATTTTTTTTCAGCCTTCCAAAAGTTCAAACGTGCCTGTCTCAAAAACATGCCTCGTGCCTACCGGCCTTCTTATCTCCGAAGTCTTGGTTCGATGCTCAAGGCATTCTGGGTAACGGGGTAATTTCCGTGAGCGTGGGTGAAACATCGTCATCCTGTCCGCCCATGCGTGCGCAGAGCTTCATTCTTGGCGCTGTTCTTGCCGTTGCTTTCGCAGTCGATTAGAAAATTCATCTGCTATCTTTTAAGCGGCCGTTATTAGCTGAGGCTTTTAAACTTGCCTCTCCCGTCAGTGTACCACGTAACGCACCCAGTCACCCTTCTTTTGAAAGCGTCAGCTTGTCTAATTTTATTATGACTCGCATTTTCGGCCTTACTTGACGCCGGGAAATTCGCGTCCATCCGCACTTATCGGGACTCCAGCCATTGTTAATGTGCTATCTCTCTTCTTCGGAAGTGGCTTACAGGGTGAAGACAACCGACGAAGCACCTGAAACATTGTGAAAACTTTTTGCGTCGTCTCCTCCAACGTCATGATTCCCTGTCGGCGACAGCCTGTGGATGATGGATCGACCTCTACACGGGCGTTGGTGAGTTCTTTATTATTATTAGCTACCAAGACCTAGATCTACCCTTGCCCCGCCACGGTGGTCTAGTGGCTATGGTACTCGGCTGCTAATCCGAAGGTCGCCGGACCGAATCACGGCTGCGGCGGCTACATTTCGATGGAGGCGAAATGCCAGAGGCCCGTGTATTGTGCGATGTCATTGCACGTTAAAGAACGCCAGGTGGTCGAAATTTCCAAAGCCCTCCACTACAGCGTCTCTGATAATCAGAGCTCATTTTGGGACGTTAAACCCCACAAATCAATCAATTGATGTACTCTTCCTGAGCATAATGGCAGTACCTTGGAGCGCATGATCATTGCTTAGTTTGGTAAGGAGGCGCAGTTGAACAAAAAGCCTGGGTGTGAAGTGGCTTGGAACCACGCAGATGATACTCTGGTCAGGCTGGCGAAATCCGTTGGGCACAGTGGGTTATCGCGAATGGCAAGATTTGGAGTGCAATTTTTGACAACATGCGTGCACTTGCATCACGAAGTTTAGGGGTCTCTCAAAGCCGAATGGCGCATTGTCGGTTAGATGACATAAGTATATTTACTGATAGTGCGTCAGGTAAACAAATGTCTGTAGGAGAAGCGTTACTTATGTAAGTAGTCGTACATTGACTGACATTTCATTCGATGTATTGGTGATAGTTACTCACCGCGAAGTTTTACGCGAATCTTATACATTTTTCGTCACTAAACTGCGTGAAAAATAGTGCTACCTTGATTTGCTGATTTTATTAAAATTTCATAGACGAAGTAGCTGCATTCAGATTGTCACGTGCCGTGGCCTTTTGCCATGATTATTTCATAATGTTGGGATATTATACCTTTACAAATAAGAACAATATCTTATAGATAACGCACTTACTTTCTCATTTATTTTCGATCCTGCGCACTGATTTAGCGTAAAGGGGTTTTCCTTTGATTCTTGTAAAATATTATGGTGATACTTCTGATAGCCTCCTGCAGAAAATTCGATAAAAACCGTATTTACATATTCCACGTGTGCCTATGGTGTATGATTAATATTTGAAAATCTACACCTCCCATTTCCTTTTTAATATTTACCTAGGCAGACGTGAATGACATCGCCGGTGAAAATGGGGCTATTGTGGCCTTAGATAAGAGATGGTATCAAATCCGTTTTTTCAATCCGTTATATAATCACAATTTTCTAAAGAACTATACCCGCCTCACAAAGCCCCGGTGCGTCTATTATATAGCGCATTTGAATTGCTACGGCTCTTATTGGTTTAATATAAAATTTCGACAGCGAATCCCTCCTATTGATAACACTCACCTCAGTTAGTCAGTGTTCTTTAAATTAAGTTATTAGCTACGAGGAACTAGAATTACATAAGCTTCACTGTACAACGTACCATTGGCACTACGTATGCGTGGCTTACGACATCTTGGATCCGGTATTAATCTACCAGCGCATTATTTGGAGTATTGTCATTACCGCGAACGAAGGGTGATTACGATTCATTCCAACCAATGTTGAATAAATACATACAGGCTCGCCTTTTATTGCAACCTTTTCTAGGAAAAGGTGTAGTATCCCACTATAGGAGCTAATTAGGTCTGACGGCATGGAAATGAAATACGAACCACAAGGAACAAATTGCATTCCTGCCTTTGTGCTGGTAGACGTTGGCAAAGGTTACCATTTCATTTCATTTCAGGGTGCTCTTCCGCAAGGATTTGGGCACAGGCATTCTAGTCCATCAGCCCTGTGTTATTACCCTATGAGTTTATGACCCGGGAGAGCGTCTCCTTTAGATATGAGAGTTAATCCTGTACACGGAAATGGCCGAGTTAGTTTCAGTGCCTACCTCTGTATACGATAACCATGAAATTAGTTCACTAAGGACTCTTTCTTTTAATACGATATTAGTTTCATGTACACTCTCGACGGGTTTTTGCCGTCCCCTTCATGTCCCCTATAAAGTCTAAATTGGTAACGCCCCGCGGATCTTGCGTTCTACTCGCGCGTAAAAGCACGCAAGCGGGGCCGAGGAACGCGGCTGAAGCAGAGATCAAACGAGCCTCGCCCATCTCCGTCGCCCGGAGCGCGCATGCGATAACATCACCCCGCATGGGAGGTCTGCTTAGAAGCGGCGAGGAAACGCCCCGCCCGTCTTTAACGATCATGAAAACACTCGAGGTGGGGGGGTGGGGTGTGGCCCTAGCAGCAATTGTGGACTTGGCTCGGTCGCCGTCGCTGGCGCACGCGCTACCTCGGCAGCCAACAGATGTGCGATGTACTGCCAGATTCTTTCAATGCGATCAAGTGCTCCGTTCCCGGCGCCTCGCATATCGTCACAACGCCGGCACTGCTCCCGGCACATAGCGTCCGCTAGAATGCGCCTACGAGTGCTGGAAGGTCATGAGGTCAGAGGTACAATCAGGGCTGGACGTGAATCAGAGGACGGTCGGACGTCTCGCACTGGGCGCCCATGGGAAGACCACAAATGAGGCTGTTAAGGGGGATATGGGATGGTCTGACTTTGAGGGAAGGGAAGCTCAGAGTAAAATTAGGTACGAACAGAGATTAAGGAATATGAAAGAAAGTAGATGGGCAGCGAAAGTATTCAGGTATTTGTATAGGAAGAACGTTGATTCACAATGGAGGAAGAGAACTAGGAAGCTTACCAGTAAGTATACATCCAGTAACGAAACGGATGGGACGAAAAAGAGCGTTAAGAGCATGGTCAGAGCGGCGGAGAACTCGGATTGGATAGCAAGAATGGAGAAGAAACCGGCATTTAACAACTACCGAAAAGGGAAAGACGAGATCAAGAGAGAAAAATTTTACGATAATTCAAAGGGAAGCGCTTTACTCTTTGAGGCAAGGTCCGGTTGCCTGAGAACCCGAAGTTACAGAGCAAAATTCAATAAAGAAGGGGATACATGTACGTGCTGTGGAAAATCTAGGGAAACGACAGACCATATTTTGATTGAATGTACAGATGTCCACCCAGGTGTAGCCGTGGACACTACCCTACAGGAGGCCATGGGTTTCAGGAGTAATAGGGGAAAGCTGAACATGCCGGCGATAGATATAAGTAAA
Organism: Hyalomma asiaticum; assembly: GCA_013339685.2. Taxonomy (NCBI): domain Eukaryota; kingdom Metazoa; phylum Arthropoda; class Arachnida; order Ixodida; family Ixodidae; genus Hyalomma; species Hyalomma asiaticum. The sequence goes on from CM023491.1 coordinate 58,928,132, forward strand.
AGGCGCTTAGAGCATTGGTGGCGCAAAAGTATGGAGCAAACAAAAGCGAAAGGTAGTTCGGGTAAGATTGTTCCATCATAGACGAACGATAATAGATAAAATAAATAGACGAAGTAAAAAATTAGTTGTGAAAATATGTGTGATTTGGGAAAAGAAATGGTTGTAAACGAAAAAGAAATAAAGCTAGAGCTTGGTGGCCCGGCCACCGCCCCGTTATAAAGGGGACGCTCCTAATATCCATCCATCCACCAGGAACGCGCTGGCTTGATGCCGATGCACTGGGCCCAGTTTCTCGATAGTGAAAAGTGCACGCTGCTCAGCGCGGCCGCGCGGTGTGAAGCGCGTGGGTGAACACATCAAAAAAATTACAGCATATCCACGGAGTGAATGATGATGAGTGGACGAAGCTCGGGAGGATCATCGTAGATCGAGCCGAGTTCCGGATTAATTTAGTTAACGCGCACGCTACGAATCATTATGGTTCAACTATGCACTAGTGAAATCTCCCACCGGCACTTCATTGCAAGTCAAGATCCAGTGCCTATATATATACATGGGTGGCCGGTGAACGGTTCTCCAATACGAGCAGTCGGTATTTCTCAATCAAGAAACTCGCTAGAAGACCCTGCCTGCGCCAACGTTGTCTCTCGCGGGTGAGGGCGCGTCCTTCTTTGCGAGCGTTCATCTAAGAAAGGGCGTTTACATAGTCAACGCGCGCCTTTCGCTCTCTCTCTGTCTCTCTCTCTCATAAGACAGCAGATGGAAGAGTGAGAGAGAGAGGCATGCGCCGGGAGAGAGAGGCACGCGCCGGAAGGCACGCGCCGAGGGCTAGCGCGTGCCTCCCGGCACGCCGGTTACGCCTGACGCAGGACAAGGTTAGGGTGGTGGTGACAACATCTTTATTTCATGGTCACGGAGGGTGGTCCTCAGGGTGGCCCATCTTGGGGGCGACTCCCTCGGCCCAAGTGACCAGTTTAACTTTGTCTCCCAGATCGATGGCTGTCCTTAGTAGGGCCTGCCAGGTAAGTTTAGAGGGGGCTGGCAAGAGCGTTCGTGGAGGAGGCGAACCTCTACATCCCCAGAGGATGTGGTCTTGTGTTGCCAATTCATTCAAGTGACAATTTTGACATATGGCATTGTACTCCCCATTGGTGATGATTGATAATCTATGTGGACTCAGAAACGAGTCTGTCTGAAGCTGTCGTAGGACTGTAGCCTGCGCTCTGGTGAGGTCTCGATGAGGCGCCGGGTAACTGCGCCTTATTTCTTTATATAGAGTGGTAATTTCATTATATGTAGTCACCGCCCCACCCGGAGAATCCGAGTCTGAGTGGCGCGCCTCCCGGTTTGTTAGCCCTCGGGCGATGCGGTGCGCCTCCTCGTTCCCAGGATTCCCCGAGTGAGCGGGGACCCATACTAGATTAATAAGTCTGTCTGATTTATAGAAAGAGTGGTTATAATTTCTTAAGATTTTTTGCGTAGTTTTACTAATGGTGCCCTTACTGTAATTTAGGATCGCGCTTTTTGAATCGCTCACGATCGTACTAACAGAGTCATTCGTGATGGCTAGAGCGATCGCAGACTCCTCCGCTTCAAGGGCGGAGAAGGCCTCGACTGTGGCCGCGTTTAAAATACGGCCGCTCTCGGTCACTACGCTCACAACGTATTTTCGGTTACTCTGCGCCGCCGCATCCACATAAGCAACAGAGTGGTCGCCTTTATACTTGTCCCACAACTCCTTTGCCCTGGCCGCGCGGCGGTTGTCATGCCTTCCTGGGAGCATGTTTTTAGGAAAAGGCTTAATGATAAGTTGTCGTCTCGTGATTTGCGGCAAAGGGGTACGTCCTACGGAGGGGACTAGGGGATTCAGGTCCAGCTTGTCCAGAATGTGTCTGCCGGCCTGCGTGCTCGAGAGGCGGAAAATCTGCGCCGTTTTGTGTGCCTCGATTATTTCTTCTATAGTGTTGTAGACACCCAACCTCGAAAGCTTGTCCGAATTCATATACTTGGGTAGCCCCAACGCTACTTTGTATGCCTGGCGGATTAAGACGTTAAGTTTGTTCGTATCCGCTCGCCTAAGGTGATAGTAAGGGAAAGAGTAGACGATGCGACTGATCAGAAAGGCCTGAATCAGCCGACACAGGTCCCCCTCCCTCATTCCTGCGTGTCTTGTAGCTACTCTTTTAATTAATCCGCACAATTGTCGATTTGTGGATTGCAGGCGGCTTATGGCCTGTGCGTTGCCGGTGTTGTGTTGTATGAGCATTCCGAGCACCCGGATGGTGCTCACAGAAGGGACTGGGCCGGATTACATTCGAACCCCAATCGCGGAGGCCTGCAGGGGACCATTCGTTTTGTCTGTTCTGCCTTTGATGATCAGTAATTCGGACTTTTGGGCGGAGCATGTTAAGCCGTTCAGTTTCACATAGTTGTTAACCGTATCTGCAGCCGCTTGCAATGCTTCTGCAATTTCTCCATCTGAGCCAGAGTTTGTCCAAATTGTTATGTCATCTGCATAAATTGAATGCTTAACGTGAGGTATTGCATCTAGGAGGGCAGGTAGGTTCCTCATAGTAATGTTAAAGAGGAACGGCGAAAGAACTGCGCCTTGCGGGGTTCCTCGTGTTCCTAAAGTGAAGCGTTCGCTTTTGAGGTTGCCCAGATGAATTTCTGCAGTTCTCTCACTAAGAAAGTTTGAGATATATGTGTAACTGCGTTTCCCCACGTTCATCTGGCTCAGGTTAGTTAAGATTGAACTGTGTGTAACGCCGTCAAAGGCTTTGCTTATGTCTAACGCTAATATAGTCCGTGTGGCCCTGATTGGGCCTGGCTGCAATATGTCATGCTGTAGTTGCCACATTATGTCCTGTGTCGAAAGGTTTGGCCTAAAGCCTACCATCGTGTGGGGGAATAGCCCCTCCGTCTCAACGTATTCATTTAGCCTTCGGAGGACAACATGCTCCATCACCTTCCCTAAGCAAGAGGTCAATGAAATTGGTCTTAAGTTTCCTAACTCGAGCTTTTTGCCTGGTTTAGGTATGAAAATTACTTTTGCGTGTTTCCAGCTGGGAGGTAGAGTTCCATCTTTCCAATGAGTGTTAAAGAATTTTGTAAGTTCTTCCACTGAATGATCATCAAGGTTTCTGAGCATCTTATTTGTGATGCCGTCTATACCGGCCGCAGATGTGGTCTTTATGCTATTGAGAACAGCTCGTACTTCCGCCTCCTCAATGTCTTTATCTAAGACTGCATTCTCTTGCCCTGTGTACGTGTTCGAGACAGGAAAGTCCTTGCTGTTGTTAAAGTAACGATCTTGCAGCTCCTTAATAAGCGTGTCGTCATCTCCGGGAAATGAATGAATAATTCTCTGCATATTTTTCCGCGAAGCTGTCTTGGTTTGATTCGGGTCAATTAAGTGCCTCAGCAGGAACCATGTGTTTTTATTGCCCAGCTGTCCGTTCATGCGGTCGCAAATCTGATGCCAGTGTTCCTGACTGAGGAACTGGCAGTGCTGATCAATTTCTTTTTCCAACTGTAGAAGTTTCTTGCGAAGGCTTTTGTTATGCTTTTGTAACAACCATCGTTTTTGTATACTCTTCCGCGCTTCCCACAAGTGAACTAGCCTAGAGTCGGGAGTGGGGCCTTCCTCTTCCGTTTCCGCCTCTATGGTTGCATTATTAGTGTCTTGAATTACGGCACGCGTCCAGTCTTCTAGATCTTCGAGGTTAGTTATTGGCGTCGGAGTTCGTTTATCGCGGGCGTAACGAAAAACGTCCCACCTGGTATGCCTGATAGTGCGTTTACGTTTTTTAATGTCTTTTAGAAAGGCCGTGATAGCTAAAATGTAGTGGTCACTTCCCACGTTCATTTCGGTATTGTCCCAAGCAGTTTTCTCGATGTTTTTAACGAAAGCTAGGTCGGGTGAAGTATTTCGACTCACACTGTTGCCAATGCGTGTGGGGCGATCCGGGTCGTTTATACGGGTAAAGCCATACCCCTGTGCTGTGTCCCAAATTTTGTTTCCTTTACTTTCACAGTTTGGGTAGCCCCAGGCTGAATGTCGGGCGTTAAAATCTCCGACGACTATGAAGGGTGCCTTATCCGCGTGCTTGTATGCTTTAATCATCAGTTTGGATGCAGATGGACTCTTGTCTTTAGGAGGACTGTACAAATTTACAACGAACAAAGATTGATCTGCACGCTTATTAGGCAGAATTTCAATGAACGAGTACGCCACTTCCGCGCATTCTAAGTCTATTTGAATTGCTGTCAGATTTCGCTGTACCATGAGCGCCGTGGCCGGAGGGCGGCTGCATTTAACAATTTCAGTGTACGCTGCATAACCTGTTAGTTTGGCTGCTGTGCCTGTTTCTTGGAGTGCCAAAATGTCGGGCTTTTCTTGCGAATCTTGAATTGTTAATTCTAGGGTTCGACGTTTCCGTTTAAACCCTCTGCAGTTCCATTGCCAGATAACTATAGGTGCTCCAGCCATCATGAACGCTTATGTGGCTCCACGCGCGCTGAACCTGCGCTATGTGACCTGATTGGTCCCCCAGCTGGCTGTCGAGTATCTGAAGTCGACGCCTCGGATGACACGTTGTCTCCTGACGGTTGCGAGGGAGTTGCCGGTGGCTTATGTGCCATGGCTAAGCCTGTATGGTTGGTCAGCGCTTGCACGGCCGTGCTAAGTGTAGCAATGCTTTCACATTGTTGTTGAATTTGAGCAGTTAAATTGCCTATGTTATTTAGAATTTTCTCGATTGCGATTTCTACTTCAGCTACACGCGAATCTAGTCCTTCCCGTTTACTTTTCTTATCGCCTACTCGGCTTGCTGCTTTTCGTTTTTCGCCTTGAGCATTGTCAGTTTCCATATTTTCTGCCTCACTCGGAGCGCAAACTACTGATCCATTTATACTTAGATTATGAGAGTTACTGTTAGGACATGACTTGTTTTCAAGCTGTCCAATTTTGTCGTTAGCGGCAGCCAATTGTTGTTTTAGAAATTTTATCTGCTCTGCCAGCTCCCTCACCTGCGGGTCCTGTTGTTGCTGTTGTGGCTTGCTTTGCTGGTGCCTTGCCTGGCTGCCCTCTTCGCGAACAGCCTGGCTGGTCTTGAATCCGGAGCGTTCTTCTCTTGTATGGGTCAATACCCGCGCGTTCCGCGGCTTTTGCTCGGACGGCGTCTCCAAAGGAGCGGTCACTTGCGGTACTGTTGATTCGCGGTGGTTAGGTTTGCCGCTGCCCCAGGCTACATGCTTGGCAGGTTCGTCGTGCTGGGAGGTATGTCCGCCTGAGATGGTCTTGTCTAACTCTCTGCTCTGCAGACGAGGGAATGACTCGGAGCGGTCTCGAAAGTCTGCTTGAGTTCGCTCCCTTGAGCGGGAACGCCTGGTGTCTCCGGTGATATTGATGCTAGTCATCCACGTTCTCTTGGTTTGCTTTGGTTGGATGAAGCGCCGTTTGCAGCTTCGGCTACCCGTCGGGTGTTGCCCGTGGCAAACGACGCAGAGTGGGACGCACGTAGGCTTCTCTCCTTCTGGTGGGGGCGAGTGCTGTTCTCCACACCGTCGGCATCTCGGAGTTGGTGGTCGGGGTTGTGGACATACGTCGGTGCGGTGACCCAACTTCCGACAATTGAAGCAAGCTTCCGGCCTATCCCTGAAAGGATACACGTTCAGGTTGAAACAACGGTAACGTATTGAGGACGGCAAGTCCTTGCCGGCGAAGGTGATGACAAAATGTCGTGAATTCCCCAGTCTCCTTGCGCTCACGATAGGTAGTTGCGGATTCTTTCTCGATATCTCTTCATTGATATCGTGGTCCGTTTCATTGGTATAAGCCTTGTATACCAGGCCGCGAATGGAGTCGTCGGGAGCTGGTACGTACGCAGACACCGGCATGTCAATGCTGTACTCTTCAGACCGTAAAAGTTCAAGAGCTCGATAAGCGTTCGCCCTCGCTTTATCGGGTGTACTAATAGTGATGGTGTTTTTGATAGGGTGCACCCTCACCTGGTCTGCTTGCTCTGCTTGTGCTTGGTCGACTTTGGTTGTCGTGTAGATTGCCTCCAAGAGCGCGACGAGTCCGATGTTGGTGAGATTTACGGGACACTTTGGTCGCAACACAATTTTGTAGTCCTCTTCTGGCAGCCGAGGCATAGGCTTCCGTCGCGGCAGCTGTGGCGGGCGCGACTTGCTCTTGGAGGCAGCCGAGGCCCCGGTGCGTCCTAGGTCCGCGGGCGGTTCGGTGGGGTCCGTTTTCTTGCGGCCGAAGTGCTTTTGGATGTCTAGCGGGTCAGCTGGGCGTCTCGGGTGCTGCCACGACCCATCCCTCAGCACCGCGGGGTCGATTTGTTCGCCTTCGACGGTGTACACCATTACTGCTGGCGCGTAGACGCTTGCTGCGTCGGCCGGTCAAGCAGTGGCGTCTCCGTTGTCGCGGTAGGGCTGGGGTAGGCTTACCCAGGCGAGGCCGCGGCGCCTGGAGAAAGCGGCGAAAGTCGCCGCAAAATCTTGGTGCCGGCTCCTCCAACGGGTCCGAAAGGAAGTCGGAACGCACAAAGAAGGTCCTTGACAAATTTGGCGAGGCTGTACGAGCCGGTTGCAGAAATAAGATCGAAAAGGTGCGGAGCGCATGCGTGATGCGTCCGTGCCCGACGAGAGCTCAACCGGAAGTCAGGACAAGGTTAGACTAAAAGGACCTTCGCCACTAACAACTTCTTAGCTTGCAGCTCAGCTGGGCCTTGCAATATCCAGGCTGGTACGTTCACGACAAGAGATTCTAACGTGGTCTTGGGAGGCACGGCTTTCGGAGCTGGCACTGGGGAGCCAACTGGCCACCCTAGACCAGGCCCGGCGAGCCGCAGTGGCCAGTGGGGCTCTACAAGAGGGCTCCACCCAAGCTTAACCATGCACCAAGTGTTGACGCAATAAAAGTTTATTCTCTCTCTCTCTCTCTTGTCTTTGCCCTTCGACCGTCACACGGCACTTTACGCACCTGCATGCTTACATTAAAAGCCTTCGTTCACTTCCTTTCAGATTACCCCTAGTCTTAGTTCGTCTAGTCTTACTACGTATACTATATCATTCATTGCTTCGCCCTTATGGTTAACTGTAATGTTTTAGGGGCGAAGCTCCTTAAGGTTTGGGTCTGTCCGTCCCTTGTAGTAGCGCGTTACCTACTAGGAAAGCGCTACTAGGAGGGCGCGTGTGGGAGGCGCGCCCTCGGCGCGTGCATCCCGGCGCGCGAGCTCTCTCTCTCTTCCATCTGCTGTCTTGTCAGAGAGAGAGAGACAGAGAGAGCGAAAGGCGCGCGTTGACTATGGAAACGCTTTCTCTTCGATGAACGCGCTACCAGCTCGCAAAGAAGGAGAACGCGCCCTCACCCGCGATAGACAAGCTTGACGCAGGCAGCGTCTTCTAGCGAGTTTCTTGGTTGAAAAATACCGACTGCTCGCGCTGGAGAACCGTTCACCGGCCCCGATATATATATATATATATATATATATATATATATGCAGCGCTGGAGTAACAGCAAAGAAGTGCGAGCGATACGACGAAAAGCGCTCGGCACGCTAACGCCGGCCACCGCTATCACCATACGAAAACTGGAACAGAGGTGAAGATAACGCACTATATGGGGATCGCGCAGTGCTGCCACACCGGATGTGCTCGCCTATCAGAGGTGATGACAGGACGGCGAGCACTGTAATGTTAACAGTGCTGGTGGCACGCGCTTCGCTGTTCGGCTTTCATTTGACGCGGATAGTACAGTGCACAGAGCTGCACAAGCCACGTTTCGCCGGTGTACCGACGGTTGTGCACGCAGTTGTGAACACGGTACCTGTAGGCATGCAAGTTCGCGCGCCTGCATGAACAGCGTTGCAGCACACACAAGTGCGTGCGGCAATCTGGGCCACCCGCACGATTCGTGGTAGACATCGTTGCCCGAGAAATTGAACGCGACGTGGCGTAAGTTGTCTTCAATTTCTTGCAGTGTAATGGAATTTCTCGTTGATTTTAATACCCCTGTGGCGAATGCTAAATAAGGGCGAATACAGGGGGCCGGATGCGCCTTTCTTGAATTGCGTACGAAGCTGTACTCAAGTAAACAGTTTGATTAGTTTTTTTCTTTCGTTTTTCCTAAGAGGATTCGGCGATCTCATCCTCAGGGCACCATGTTTGCAAACTTGTCCGAAACGACTTCTCCTAGCTTTCTGTTCCATTATCTTTTTTTTTCACTGTTGTGAGGTTCTGCAAACCAGATGAAGCTTTCCTGGCTGCTGAGTGGATTGAATTATAAGAACTGTGTCCCGCTGTGGTTTATCTGACGGCTACGGCTGTGGTGATGCTAAGAGAGTGGGCCCTATTCCAACTCGTCGGCTTCGACAGCCACGCTAGGCCCGCTTTCATGGACGCGAACTAGAAAAATGTGTATATGATCAGATGCAGGTGCATGTTACATAGCCTCTCTCTGGACAAGGCGGACACCTCAGCCGTTGTGCTCGGGAGGGAGGGATTGGAGCATCCATAGAAAGGAAAAGTATGACTACACTTAAAGTGAGTGAGGTAAAGGACGAGAACAAGAGCGAGACGACACGCTGTAGTGTCAGACACTGTTCGTTTGTCCTTCTTCCCTTCTCTTGTATCCCCTGGTGCCCTTTCCTCCTGTGTAGGACATAAAACCGAACGCACGGATGGTTAACCTCCCTGTCTTTCCTTTTGCTATTTTTTTTATCTTTGACAGATCACGGTCGGTTGCCTCTCCGTGGTACTGGCTATGCGACCCGTTGACCGGGTTTTCCGGTCAGGTGGTCCGCGCACAGCCTTTCGGCATGCATGCAACGGGTGCTTCCGCAACCTAAATAATGGGGTTCAGGGCACCGTGACCCGACTGCAATAAAGGAACAGTGTGTCTCCGCCAACCTGGCCTTGGACGGGGAAAGGCGTCTACTCGTGATTTATACGTACCCTGCCATATTCTACGCGCTCTACCGGCGTCAGTAGTTAATATGCGACCATGCGCTCATACAAATGCAGTGCGATTATTGTTAGTCGAATGCCAGTTTTTGCAGGGATCTGTGGAACATGATAAAACCGGGAAAGAAAAAGCAGATGCAGTATGGTTTTTACTTCAAACCAGACGGTGACTGTACAATTAAAAAAAAGAAGAAAAAAGCCAGTTCGCCAAGACATTGAAATGAACATAATATTGGACCAAGTAAAAAAAAGTAGGAGCCTCATAAGAAACTGTAAAATTGATTTTTGGCGATAGTTGAGAAATACATACAATAGGAATTCCTATCACCCAGCAATTATTATTATTACCTAGAAGTTCATTTGTTATTGCATGTTACGACCGCCGAGACGTTCATACTTATGGTTAGGTGTTTCACTTTCAGTTTATTCCCATCAATATGCAGCGCACAGTAATGCTGGGAAAAGTGAACAAAAATCCTCTGAAAGGGGCTTCAAGGCGTCATTTGGGAGGCGGCAGTACAATATATGCTAAGAATATTTACGTAATGTAATATAGCAACAACAATTAAAAAAGTAATACAAAGAACAATGAACGAAAATTTTAACACTCCCAAAATAACACGTTACAAGGTTTTGACAACGCAAAAGTATTGCCATAATACGGGAAATGTGATATTAGCTGCACAATGTAAGGAAATGATGCAATCTCTAAACTAGTTTCTAGCTTATAGCTTGTGTGAATACAAGCTTTCAAGTTCCTAAACTTGAAATTTGGAATGATCTTCTGACAAATTATGATTCAGGCTTTGTTATAATTTCTTTAATACAATAGTTACTTCTTGGTAAATAAGAATGTGCTTCCCATAGTTTGTTCGAGTTCTTTGCTTACGCCGCCAGTACACACACTCTAAATTGTGTAACTACCGCACTGGCAAGCAGTTAGTCACATTGGTACTGCTGTGAACAATGGAGTTCATAGTAGCACCAAGGTTAGTGGAGGTATTATTCGAGGGAGCAATTTCTTGCAGGAGTGATGTTTCAGAAACCCATGGAGACTGCTGTGAAAGAATCTCGTCTGTCAAAGCAAATACGATGAGGTTGCAATCGCAAGCATTGTCGTAGATCCTACATATAAAGGGGCGGGTGTGTAGATCAACAGAATAGTTGATTCGCCGGGTGTACTAACAGCGAAGCAGCTTAAGCCGGATGTAGGCCGTTAGGCGTCCGCAGAAAACTATCGTCCTCCTGAAATAAGTGCGCATGCACTTCTACCAAATGCCCAAAGTGCAACTTCACGCACATTCCACAAAACATGCCAACCTCGTGATAGCGTAGTCTTGAATAGTATAACAAGGGGGTGGAAAAGAGAATTGAGAATGAGAAGGAACAGGAGCTTAGACAACGAAGTATGATTGCAGGTATGTACAATGTACAAGCGACACAGTAAAATGATAACCCCTTTAACTTCACGGATTAACTGCTACAAGTATTCATTCTTCCCTAGAACTATTAATGACTGGAATAGCCTTGCAAATGATGTCGTTTTACATAACACACTGTCATTGTTTCAAAACAGCCTCACCTAAACCATCACTAGTTATTGTATTGTATTATTTGCTTTATTGTAATGTATTGTATTATTTGCTTTATTGTAATTATTGTGTTAGTCTGTAACATGTATTATGCGTATTTACGTTACTGAGTATTATGTTACTCTGTAATGTGTTACTCTACGAATTTACTGAAATAGCGTTTTTGAACCTTAGCCCTGTATATTCACATCGTACTTAGTTATTGCACGTTGATTGTTCCTTTGAATATATGTACATATTTTCGAACATTTTCCCACCCAGCCACGATCTTTCAAATGAAAGATCGCAGTATTTATAAATAAATAAATAAATAAATAAATAAATATGGTATAGCAAGGGTTGGGAAAGGTAGGTGAGTGGAATGATGTGAGGGTGAGTAGGAGGACAAGGAGAAGAGGGCAAGGAATAGTCCGGTACAGTATAGTGTACCAAGGAGTAAGAAAGGGAAGTGAGGGCTCGGATAAGGGAAAGGAGGTGGGTTCGATAAAGGAGACGAGAGTGAGGAAGAATGGCGCGAGGGTAACGAGGAGAGTAGTGGGCACAGCATAGCATAGCTTTGTCATGTACAGTGTAGTTTAGCAAGTAGAGGCAAGGGGAATTGAAGGTGCGCTGCTGGGAAAGGAGGAGATGAACGCCACCAGTTATGCCGTGTCCCCACTGTTCGCACCACTAAAGCGTAGCAGCGGAATTTTAAATGCGAAGCATTTCTTAGCGAACTTCGGCGAGTTTAAGCGTATCTATCTATCTACCTGTCTATCTATCTAGCCGCCTACGATTTTGTGCTCTCCTGGCCGTTTGGCTAATGGGATGTTTACGAAAATTGGTATGCCACAACATGACTACATGACGAACATAAATGACAGGTCATAACGTGAAAATCATGACATGCATGTCATGAGCGGCATGATTTACATGCCACGGTCTTAGTGCTCTCCTGGCCGTTTCGTTAATGGGATGTATACAAAAATTGGTATGCCACAATACGACTGCATGGCGAACACAAATGAGAGGTCATAACATGAAAATCATGGCATGCATGTCATGAGCGACATGATTTACATGCCACGCGTTTCGTTAATGGGACGTATACGGAAATTGGCATGCCACAACATGACTGCATGACAATTGTAAATGAGAGGTCATAACACGAAAATCCGAGGAGCTTTACAGAGATCTCTACAGTAGTCGTGATTACCAGAATAGTGAACGGGGAAGCAGTTTAGAAGAGGGTGACATTCCACCAGTGCTGACCGAGGAAGTAATGAAAGCTTTGAAAGAGATGCAAGCGGGAAAGGCACCCGGTGAGGATCAGATAACAGCAGAACTGCTAAAGGATGGTGGGCCGATTATACTGGAAAAACTGGCAGGCCTGTATACGCAATGCCTAATGACTGCGAGCATACCGGAATCTTGGAAGAATGCTAACATCATCCTAATCCATAAGAAAGACGAAACAAAGGACTTAAAAAATTACAGGCCGATTAGCTTACTGTCAGTAGTTTAGAAGGTATTTACCAAGGTAATCACTAACAGAATTTGTGCCACCTTAGATTTCAGTCAACCTAAGGAACAAGCAGGGTTTCGTAAAGGCTACTCAACAGTAGATCATATTCACACCATCAGTCAGGTGATAGAGAAATGTGCGGAGTATAATCAACCCCTATATACAGCCTTCACAGATTACGGGAAGGCATTTGACTCGGTCCATACCTCAGCAGTCATGCAGGCATTGCGGAATCAGGGCGTAGACGAGCACTACGTAAGACTACTGGAAGACATCTACAACGGCTCCACAGCCACCATAGTCCTCCATAAGGAGAGCAGCAAGATACCTATAAGGAAGGGCGTAAGACAAGTTGACACAATCTCTCCAATGTTATTCACAGCATATTTACAAGTATTTAGAACGTTGGATTGGGAACAGGTGGGTGTGAGGGTTAATGGGGAATATCTCAGTAACCTCCGATTTGCTGATGACATTGCCTTGCTAAGTAACTCGGGAGATGAATTACACAGCATGATTACTGACCTTAATAGGCAAAGTATAACAGTGGGCCTGAAAATTAATATGCAGAAAACTAAAGTAATCTTCAGTAGCCTTGGGCGAGTACAGCGATTTCAGACAGCTGGCGAGGAACTGGAAGAAGTAAGTGAATATGTCTACTTAGGCCAGGTAGTGACCCCTGATCCGAATCATGAGGCTGAGCTGATTAGGAGGATTGGAATGGGGTGGAGTGCATTCGGCAAGCATTCTCAGATAATGAATGGTAGCTTACCATTGTCTCTGAAGAGGAAAGTGTATAACAGCTGCATCTTACCGGTACTCACCTACGGGGCAGAAACTTGGAGGCTAACTAACAGGGCTCAGCTTAAATTGAGGAAACGCAGCGAGCTATGGAACGGAAAATGGTAGGTGTAAACTTAAGGGACAAGAAGAGAGCGGTGTGGGTTAGGGAACAAACGCGTGTTAGAGACATAGTAATAGAAATCAAGAAGTAGAAATGGGCCTAGGCGGGCCATGTAATGCGAAGATGAGACAACCGTTGGTCTTTAAGGGTAACAGAGTGGATTCCTAGAGAAGGCAAGCGTAGCAGGAGGTGGCAGAAAGTTAGTTGGGCAGATGAGATCAGCAAGTTTGCGGGGATAAATTGGACCCAGTCAGCACAGGACAGGGATAATTGGAGATCCATGGGAGAGGCCTTTGCCCTGCAGTGGGCGTAGACAGGCTGATGATGATGAACACGAAAATCATGACATGCATGTCATGAGTGACATGATTTACATGCGACGGTCTTGGTGCTCTCCTGGCCGCTTCGTTAATGGCATGTATACAAAAATTGGTATGCCACAACATGACTGCATGACGAACATGACTGACAGGTCACAACATGAAAATCATGATATGCTTCTCATGAGGGACATGATTTACATGCCACGCGTTTCGTTAACAGGAGGTATACGAAAATTGGCATGCCACAACATGACTGCATGAATAACGTAAATGACAGGTCATAACATGAAAATCATGACATGCATGCCATGGTCTTGTTGCTCTCTTGGCCGTTTCGGAAGTGGGATGTATAGAAAAATTGGTATGCAACAACATGACAGCAAGCAGAACATAAATGACAGGTCATAACACGAAAAGCATGACATGCATGGCATGGGCGGCATGATTTACATGCCACACGTTTCGTTAATGGGATGTATACCAAAATTGCTATGGCACAACACGACAGCATGACGAACGTAAATGACAGGTCGTAACATTAGAATCATGACACGCGTGTCATAAGCAGCATGGTTTACATGCCGCAGTCTTGGCGCTATTGCAGCCGTTTCCTTAATGGAATATCTACGAAAATTGCTATGGCACAACAAGACTGCATGATTATCATAAATGACAGGACATAACATAAAAATCATGACATGCATGTCATGATGTTCATGTTATATCATGACCGGTATGATTTACATGCCATGGTCCTGGCGCTATACTGCCGTTTCGTTAATTGGATGGATACGAAAATTGGTTTGGCACAACATGACTGCATGACGATCATATATGACAGGTCATAACGTGAAAATCATGGTATGCACGTCATGAGCGGCATGATCTACATGTCACTCGTTTCGTCAATGTGATGTATACCAAAAATTTCTGTGGCACAACACGACTGCAACGACGAACGTAAATGAGAGGTTATAACGTTAGACTCATGACATGCGTGTATGAGCGGCATGGTTTACATGCCACAGTCATGGTGTTCTTGCGGCAGTTTCGTTAACTTTATATGTGCCAAACTCGGTATAGCGAGTCAACAATGCAAATCCATTTTACGTTCCTGACGCGTGCTTCGCATTTCCTTGATTCCCACTGCACGGGGGATCTGCCAATTAATTTTTCTTGCATTGCGCTTCGATCGAAATGCGGCCGTCCTAGTCGGGATTAGGCGCAGCCCCTGAGCTACGACCTCCTTTCCCGGCAAACAAGTTGCGTCTAGTCTGGTGGCAATGAATTCCTGCACGGCTATGCAACCAGCACCGTACATGACACTGGCAGTGTCGGCTGCAAGGGACCGCCGAGCGATGGATGGTGCAGTCGCCGGTCAGCCTCTACTCACTCGTCCTTGCTTGGAGACATGCGAGAAAAAAAGAGCTTTAGGAGCAGGAAGTGGGAAAACTGGATGAGGATGAAGAGAGAAGGGGGGCAAGATTCGCTAAGCCCGGCTGCGGCCAGAAGACGGAAGGGACCGTGTGCCGGCCGTGAGGCGATACGTAATGTCCTGTCGTGTAAAATATGGGTGGATTGAGCGTGTCGGCTGGTTCTGTAGCACACCCGAACCATTTCCCTTCCTGCTCCTCGTTCTTCTTCTAAAGAGGTGACGGTCCCGTTTCCCGCTTACGGATCCCCCCCTCCCCCCTACCTTTTCTCGGTCTCTTGCTTCCAAACACTCTCCTGTCCAGGAGTTGTGAAGCATTCGGCTTCGGAACAGCCTTGGCCTGATCCTCGCCAGCCGTTTACTCTTCTGTCTCTTTCTTTGTCTATTCCGCTGGCGATGGGCGCTTTATACCTGACATACCATGAGTGCTTAGTGCGGCAGGCCATGAGAAATCGAAGTGTGCGTGTGTGCGTATGTATGTGTCTGGGGGAGAGGAATAGTGCGACGAGAGCAAGGGGGAGACGAAGGAACCAAAAAATGACGGCAGAGGGGTGGCAGCTGGCGGCTGAGCGGACAATGTCGATCTTCAAGCCTAAATCCCCAGCAGATCCCGCCCTCTTTGAGTACGCATCTGTTACGTCTACTGTGTGTGTGTGTGTCTTCGAGTGGGAATGATCGAACCTCGTGACACCTAGGAATAATGTGGGCTGGCCTGGTGTAGAAATAAGAGATGAATCAAAGAAATCGTGATATGACCCCAATGAGAAACACGCCGACGTAGCGACAAATGTCAATCGTGGAGGCAACGCGAAGCGACCCGTAGAGCCTAGTGTGCCTGCGCAGCACACATTCATATCATTTCCCGGCATTGTCAGGTTCTTTCCCTGAGTTTTCTTTCCTCCCACTTAAGAACTACGTAGTCATCAGTGGACTCCTCTTTCATAGTTTCGGCTTTGCAGAGCGTTGCTTGGACAAGCCTCGACGTTGTGAGTGAGGAAGGTAAAGATGGTGAAATGGGAACAATTCTCTGTCATGCTCACCATCGTTTCTGCTCGTCTCGCTTATCGCTGAGTATTTGTTTTTGACGCACGTGTGACTTTTTGATCATGTCTTATGGGAAATGATCACCTTTCCTCATTCTTCTTTTTTCTGTGCGTGTTGGCTAAATGCCGGCGCACTATATATAGCAATTCATAGACTACGGTCCCGTACTCTTGAAAAAATGTAAGACCACTGTAGGCCAACAGGTAGTAAGTGCAATGGTTACTACCTTCCATGGCTCGTTTCTAACTTCTCTCTACCTTTCCGCGAAAGCCTTTGCCGCTCATATGGAGAACTGTTCGTGGCCTTCGTACAACACCCGGTCAGCGCCACCCGTTTAAATCTCTGGCACTCCATCTAAAGTGCAGTGAGATAGAAGTCGCCGAGTCTTTCTGTAAAAGGATTGCTGGTGAGGCAAATCCTGATGGAGCGGTGGTGGGGTCGCCCGACCACCCTCTCTCCTCACGTGATCCTCGCGTGGAATGTCCATTTTCCATGGAAGAACTAGAAGCTGCACTGGCTGTGTGCCGGCGTTCTTCAGCGCCAGGACCGGACGGCATCACTTATCGCGCCCTGTGCAACCTGGGTGAACAAGCACGGAAGGCACTCCTGATCCTTTACAACGACTACTGGCAGACGGGCACGGTACCGCAGGAATGGAAATGCAGCCGCTTAATTACACTCCTTAAGGCCGGCAAATCTCCTTTGGACATCTCCTCATATCGTCCGATCGCGCTTGCCAGTTGTGTCGGCAAAACGATGGAGAGAATGATTTTAACGCGCCTTGAATGGTACTTGGAGTACTATGACGTTTATCCCGACGCTATGACCGGTTTCAGACGCGGTCGTTCATCAACAGACAGCGTTGTTGATCTGGTCACATATGTCCAACACCAGAAAGCCTGTAAGCGACTATCTGCCGCTGCGTTCCTGGACGTTAAAGGCGCTTACGACAATGTCACCCATGAAGCCATTCTGAGCGCACTAGACGCTGTAGGACTTGGTGGCAAGATGTACACGTGGGTATGCAGCTACCTACAGATGAGGACGTTCTACGTTCACGCAGAGAACGGCCCGAAATCAAAGCATCACGTTAGCCGTGGAGTCCCTCAAGGCGGAGTGCTAAGTCCAACGCTTTTTAACCTAGCCCTTATTGGATTAGTAAATCATCTGCCCAGCACCGTACGACTTTCCATCTATGCCGATGACATCTGCGTTTGGACGTCCGCTGTGACACGGCTTCAGCTTCGTGCTCGGCTTCAGAAGGCATTCACGACGACGTCACGTTACCTTCAGAAACAAGGACTAGACATTTCATGCGAAAAGTGTGCAATGGTGGCATTCACCAGGAAACCGATGTTTGCATATAATATCGCCATTAACGGTCAAGTAATACCATACTGCCGAAGTCATAGGTTCCTGGGAGTGGTAATTGACAGAGACCTGTCTTGAACTCCGCGCGTGAACTACGTGAAGAAACGGCTGACTGCTATCTGCCACTTATTCAGATTCCTCGCAGGGAAAAACTGGGGCCTGTCCATACACGCTATGCTACAGCTGTACAGAGTGCTGTTCGTCGGATTCCTGCGGTACAGCCTACCTGCTATCGCCAACACCTGCAAGACTAACCTGCGCACGATACAGAGCATTCAAGCACAAGCTCTTAAGATATGCCTTGGCTTACCACGCAGCGCGTCAACGGCTGAAACCATTGCCATAGCGCAGGATTACTCTATCACGACGCACATCGCCGTTGAGACCATGCGACTTCACCTCAGGCATGTGGCTAGGACTCCCTCACACCATCTGGCGAGCCTCGGTGCTGCAAGGCCCCGCACTTCATTCAGCGCTAATGTCAATGCACAGAGTGCGGCGTTTACTCCAGGGTACACGCCTGCGGCTAAGCGAGTGCTCCCTCCGTGGTGTTTCAGTCTCCCACAAGTACACCTCACAATTCCTGGGATACAGAAGACAGATCTACCAGTATCTGCGCTAAAGCAACTCAGCTTACACCTGTTGTACGAACGGTACGGTAACCACGTACACGTATACACCGATGGATCGACTACGTCGTCCAGTTCTGGCGGAGCGGTGATCGTACCAACGCAGGGGATAACGATTCGACTAAAGACGTCTCATGTAACGACGTCCACGGCGGCAGAACTCACGGCTCTACGTCGTGCGCTAGAATTCATCCGTACTGAGAGGCCGAGGAAATGGGCTGTGTTTTCGGACTCGAAGGCGGCGTTGCAGTGCATGCGGTCAGCTCTTAGGCGCGGATGCCACGAGCAGCTGACGTACGATGTAATCGTGCTTCACCACCACCTCCGAGAAAATGGCCACGAGATTGACTTTCAGTGGGTGCCCAGTCACTGCGGAATCAGCGGCAACGAGTCCGCAGATGGCGCAGCTCGCACTTCACATCAAGAAGCGAACATTATTTCAATTCCACTCTCAAGGACAGATGCTGCAATGCAGCTTCGACACCTGGCACGCCGTATCTCACTGGTTGAGTGGAACACACCAAACATCAGACGAACGCGACTGTACCAGCTAAACCCTTCCCTGCATCTCCGCCCTCCATCAGGACTTCCTCGACATGAGGCCTCGCTTCTTTGTCGACTTTGGCTGGGAGTTGCCTTCACAAAGGCATACTCCGCATTAATTGGAGCGATCGACAGTGCAACCTGCGAGATGTGCGACACCGACGAAACCCTGGACCATCTGCTGTGCCACTGTCCGCGATTCGTCGAGGAAAGGAAAATCCTTGCTGAGACGCTACACCACCTTGACGATCGGCCACTGTCCTTACAGATGCTACTCGAACACCGCCCTCATCGCTCGTCGGCCCACAAGGCACTAAAAGCACTTTTACGCTTTCTCAAGACGACTGGTTTGCGTGAACGCCTTTGACAGTTGGACTTGTCCGACAACGTCTTTTTCATTATTCCCCTTCCTTCTCTCTCTCCCATCTTTCTATTCCCCCTTCCCACTCCCCCAGTGTAGGGTAGCCAACCGGACGCCCTTCTGGTTAACCTCCCTGCCTTTCTGTTTTCCCCTTCCTCCTCCTCCTCTCTCTACCTTTTTACAGCTTACAATTGTACATGGTTAATACCTACATGACGAGGGGCAGTAACTGCAGCCGTTGCTACCTGTTTTGAACCGTCGCTCAATTTTGGCTACCTGTTTACTACACACAATATTGTCGTTACGACGTTGCCTGCGAAGTTGCTAACGGAAATAATTTCGATTGATATATTATTTTTTCATAAAACCTGAATTAGAACATGTCCTCTATGTAGTGTAGAGAAGCACAATCTTTTTGTTATAATTAAGCAACCGCTACACTTCCAAACACTCGTGGGCAGAAATAACATCAAGACATCTACATGGCGCATACAACTGTAAGGTGAAGAGCATATACGACCCTCCGTTTGGGTAGCATAAGATGTACCAGTGAGCGGACGATGAATTTAGAAATATAATAGTCACAACAGACCAACATTCGTATGCGTTCCTGCTTATATGTAATTCTGCCATGCGGTTACGGAAGGCTGCTATATTTCAACATATCAAGAATAATCCTTTTTGTGTATATTTTGGATAAAGATCCAACAAATATGATTACATTTTCCCCCCGAGTTTATGATATCGGAACCGTGTTTAGGGAGTGTAGCGGTTGCTTGACTATAACAAAAAGATTGTGCTTCTCTACGCTATACAGAGGACTGCTTTTTCGTCAGGTTCCATGAGGCAATAATATTTCAATCGAAATTATTTCCGTTAGTAACCTCGCAGGCTACGTAGTAAGGACGATTTCGTGTGTAGTAAAGAGGTAGCCAAAAGTTAGCGACGGTTCAAGACAGGTAGGAACGGCTGCAGTTACCGCCCCTCTGCATCTAGATGGTAACTATTCGTAACATATGTGACACACCATTACTACCTGGAGAGTACCGGGTCGTACAACCTTATTTTTTAAGGGAGTATGACAGAAAAATATCGCGTTTCGGGGCGATCACTACGCGCGCTCGACTACATGTAGCTCTTCTTCGTGGTTTTGAAACAATTAGCGCCGATAAGGCCTGATAGTTTTCTGCCCAGTGAAGGAACACCGTCCCTCTAAAATATCAGCTTTCTGTACTGATCCAGGAACACATGTGCTTTGGTTTGTTATCGCACGCGGAAACTGCACGGAAAGGAACGTCTTCGAACAGTGCGACTCCCCATGATTCGAATTTGCACACCGTTTAGATAGGTGTTCTTTACCCTCTACTTGGGGCTTGAAGGAAGGTACGGTAGCAGTAGAAAGAACAAACACCACCGGTGCTATGTCAAACGTCGTCACTTAAAATCTGCGGCGTAGCTGGTGACTCATGGCGTGTGTAAGAATGCAAGTGGTATTAGCGAAAGTAATTTTAATGGCTGTAGTAATGCCAGCGTTATCTTAAATTATACTGGTCATTAAAATTATCAAGGTTCCACAAGAATCGAAGAAATAGTGAGTTTTATGTATAGGGCAACCGCTTGCCGACAGATTCGATTCGATCAGCTGGCAAGGCGTTTATTTACCTGCTTGTTAAGCTGAAGGCGTGGGAATGCCGCGATGTATGAGAATAACAGCGTTTATTCGGCACATGAGCATTAGCACGCGACGCGACCAGGCGTCGATGGTGACGTATTACATTAGTCATTATATTTAGGAGCACACCCCTAGATGTTTTTGTCATGCAGAGCCACAAAATGCGGAGACTCTGGATCTATCTATCTATCTATCTATCTATCTATCTATCTATCTATCTATCTATCTATCTATCTATCTATCTATCTATCTATCTATCTATCTATCTGTCTGTCTGTCTGTCTGTCTGTCTGTCTGTCTGTCTGTCTGTCTGTCTGTCTGTCTGTGGACCTATTCATAGCAGCCTCAGACTGCTGACTTCGTTTAAAACAAAAGTCGGAACGGCGGTGTATGAATGCATGATCTATGAACCTAGGTATCGCAACCCACTGCATGTCATGTTGTTCGTGTTCCTAACATATCGTGTTATTGCACTCTGTGAGAATCGCGTACGTTGCCAGGCTGGTTTGAAATCGACACGTGGGGCGCACTGACGATATGCGTGGCCCACTCGTGCGGCCTCAAAGCGGCAGCCCACACACTGTCCCGACAGTTGGCTGGACAGCGCGCGGGCTGCTGGTGAACGTTCGCTTACCGAATGAGCGTGCCTTATCAAGTTGAAAGTTATCTTACAGAAGAAGCGAACAATATCGAACACAAATGCGTAATTTGAATATAAAGCGACAATTTTGTATAAGGCTCCTTAATCGTGCGGTAGGAGCTACACAGGGCAAGAGGAAGACGCATGAATGGTGGACTTAAGAAGCACAAAAAAGAAAAGAAAGGCAAAGAAAATGAGGCTCATTTCGGTGTAAGCTACCGCTCGTGGGGACGTAGGCGGGGCTACATTAACTCAAATATCAGGAGACGGAGAGACCATGCGATCTCCTTTGTCATTGAACAAAATGTCACGCTCAGTGAGAACAGCGTACACGCATCGGGTATCCGTCGATTGCTCTTGCGAGAAAATGAACCGTCTTAACGCAAGGCGAAGTAGAAAGTGTGTGAGCGGCATAGAAAACGATGATTGTCTGCCGCTCGTCGAATTTTTATACTTCTGCATAAGAATCTCTCCCCGAATGTGCTGCTTTTCTGCAACAAAAATTTGACTCAGCTCAAGTACTGCAGTTCTTCCACTTTCTTGCTGCCTTACTGTGTGTTTCCTCCCCAAGGCCGTCTGCTTTTGCAGGTGTTCGGTATTTGGTGACATCATAGAGCCGTGCCATCGGAAGTGGTTGGGGGGGGGGGGGGGGAGGGGAAGGTTTCGATCCCCTACGACGTGTCATCTTGTCCAGGCACAAAGGAATCCTGGGGGATGAGTCAACACCAGGTTATTGGCACCCCTATCCAACCGCAGAGATACCACATAGTTATGATCCTGGCTTCACGTAGGCACCATCTCTGAACTGATTCACCAAGCGGAAACCGCCTGGCGTCCTTCTGCTGCACCTCCCCACCCCCTTGGGGTCTTTTTCGTTCCTGTTGCCCTTATATTCTCTCGTGTCGTCTTCTGTTACTTCCTAATTTTCCTAGGCGCCTTGTTGTAAGATTTTGTAGGTGCTCGCCTTTGGATGTAATATATTTTCTTATCGGTGTAAGGTAGGGCTGGCTAGCAGTGGTTTAATCTCGGCGATGTATTGAAGCATGTGAAGGAAACATAGCGCTTGAACACGCGGACAAGGAAGACAACGACACGAGCGCTCTGCATCTAACCAACTAGCCCAGAAAGCGGTATTGACGCGTTTCTGAATGATTGGTTATATGTTTGTGTTGGTTAATCGGGCGACACGCACGTTTGGCTTAGGTTTACAACAGTGTTTATTTCACATGCCGCACACTGTGCCTCGCAAGATCACGGTTGTGGGGGAGTGTAATGAGCACTTTATTGTGTTTTGCTCCCGCCGAAAGCGGGAGTTGGCGCGAGGAATGCGTTCCCGCCATTGCCACGTTGACGCTGCTTTGCCCACTACGCCGCTTCCTCGGGTCGCCGTTGTTTTCTGCGTTCGATCTCTCAAATTAGCTCGGCATCGTACTTGGCAACATCCGCCCGCCACTGGCGCTTGCTTCCCGCTTCACGATTTAGCGCCGCCTGGAAGGCTGCTGCATCCTCGGTACGAAATTGCGGCTTCCGCTGGGCCACCGGGGCCTCTTCTTGTGCCCGGACTGCATCATCTACACGGCGAATACGAATTCTCTCATGGTTCTCCAGTCGGTGCTGTTCTTCGAAAGCTGTCTGCTGTTAGGAAGTCCGTACGGCTCGTCGCCTACCCATGTGGAAGTTGTAAGTTGAAACTGCCGCAAGTGTGTTTGGCGGGACGGCTGCGACGGGATGAAAGACATCAGTGAAGGCCCACGGGTGCATTCGGCGCGATTGTGGGGAAGGCGATCGGTTTGTGCGCCAGCTGTGCGCGTCCCAATATGGCTTGCTTCACTGCTTATGTCTACCATGCTTCGCGATGAGATATTCACGGCGCAGCCAATGTTGCGCGTGCTTGGGCACGACGCAGAGAACAACGTCACTGGACGGCGTAGCCGATGGAGAAGGTTCTGTGCGCAAGAGACAAATGGATTTGCGTTTCGCCGAGACATATATAGCTTTCTCTGTAGAACGGTTACAAGCTTACCATGTGCTTAAACACCCAACATGTGAAATTACTATTCTCAAAGAGTGGAAGAACGGCTCACGAGTATAGACAGAGCGACCAGTTCTTCGTTGATCACTGACCCCATCACTGCCCGATGCAGGAGCCCGCCTAAACTGGGTCTATGCCCAGTTTAGAACCAGTCTTTGCCCGCCAGGCAAATCTTGCTATTGGCGAAAAGGATCGCCATCGACAGGCTCAGAACATCAAGCGGCGAACGGCGACACGCTATGCCGGTGGTGTGGCTTCTGCCTTAATGTTGCAGAGTGGAAATAACCTAAGAAATGTCAGAAGTACTCTAGCTTGAATTGAAGACTTCTTATAGTCTAAACAAGTATTGCACGTGCGATGCGATATAGCTTTATTGCTTATCTATAATCTCATTTTCCCTATCAAATAATAAACTAACGAAAGAAGAGGCCCTACATCACTATATATAGCCCGAGCGCTTTTCCACATAATCGCACAACCATTTCGCCTGCAATGCATTCTCCATTTCGACGAAAATATGAGCCCGACATTCCAGCAGACCGCCGCGAGCCATTAATCCTGTGCTGTATTCCAATATCTTTCTCGATGGCCTCTCCACACTGGTCGGGATCTTATGTCCTTCGCGTGTAAAGGCACTACCTTGGCTCCTGAAAGCGACCCTGAACTTTTGTTTTCCTATTGCTCTCTGTGGTTATTTCTGCTGCGCTCTCAGAACGGGCAGCCTCGCGCAAAAAATATACTTCAGAAAGGCCTTCAAACGTTAGCTCGTTAGACACCTTGTGCTCCACAGGGTTCCTTCTGGACCTGTTGTTTTGAAGAGGGCTGCTGTTGGAACACTGCGCTCACATCGTGAAGAAGCACGGCATCGTGTTAGAGGCGCCGGACGATATCCAACACCATAAAGAAAACGGTGCGCACAGAGAAACCGTTATCGCGTCTCACGTCAAGCAATGGCTGGCTACCTTCGACATGTCAAGAACGCGAAGCAAGTAGAGAGAGGAGAGCACGGTAACGGCCGCGTCTAGCCCTGAGTTGCAACTCCTGGACCACTGGAATAACTTCAACACTCGGACCAGGCCACGCGCCTACGTCGGCAATTCAACTTATTTTCTCCTCCCCTCCGCACCACGCTAGCGCTGATGTATGTTTAGGCATGTAACCGCGTGTCGTCTTTTCCTTCTCATGCACCGAGCACATGCACACACTTTTTCGCGATCAAGAGAGCCATGCAGAGCTTAGTGTCACAACGCCAGGTATTTTTCTAGGTAATGGTAAACAGCTCTACCGCATACACTCTCTGTATTTACAGCGAAAATGTAAATGCAGTGTGCTAGGCTGCATAGAATAAACAAAACAATCAGAGGCACTCAAAGACGTACACTGGGTCGCTTGCAACCTTGTATATCTTCGGGTGCCTTACCACATCCATAATTTCACACGCCACAGTAAAGCTTTTCTTCAATTGGGGGTACAATGTCTAACAAATATAAGGGCAATCGCGTTGTGACGAGATATCGATTGCGAAGTCGTAAAATGCTCTTTAACGATTGTCGTTTAAAATAGCAATGTTTCCAGCTTTATTACCATTTTTGTGAACAGTGTTCACACGTATAATTTGAAAGTGACCACGCATAAATAGCCTTTATACAGAAGCTCTGAAGCATTGTATTTCCATACTTTAAGATCGAAGTGGTGGCATTCATAGGGTGCAGGTATATTCGCGTTTTACAAGCCTGGACGTATAGGCGAGAGAGTAACACATTCGAATTTTAGCTCTTGACGGACCATATTCGAAAGTCTTAGGTGCGAAGGAATGTTATTGCCTTTATAGAGCTATTTATGTATAGCGGTTAGCCCTGTAGCGATCCAATCTGGGTTCGTTCGCGGGTGTTCAATATCTTCAGACAGACAGGCCATCAACTCGTTCTGAGCGCTGTAATAAAGCTCCCCTATATCAATGGAATATTCCTGAAATTTCGCATCCTCTCGCGTTAAAGCGAATGTTCCGATTTTATCATAAATGGATCATCAACAGGCAATAACTTCAGATTCTTTTGTAAAAACTGTGCTGAGCATTTTTCTCCCAGATTTCATTCTCATAGATAGATAGATAGATAGATAGATAGATAGATAGATAGATAGATAGATAGATAGATAGATAGATAGATAGATAGATAGATAGCGCAAAAGTGACAAGTTCGCCAAAGGGTGCTTCCCATTTAAATATTCCACATAGAATTACTACTCCAGATTGCAATTGCCAATCGTTGTTCTTCATAGTTATGACTAAATGTCATGTTTTTATCCCACATAACGTGACATCCGACTTGTTTCCCGCAGTACAGACACATATTGGAATGCGAGGCACGTTGCTTTGAGATTAGGGTACAAACGACGTTTACGGGTAGGGTCTACAAAAGCATTACCTTAAAACCTGAGTCAACGAGATGTCTTCGCGCTCCTCCGATGATATAAAATGGCCACCGAAAAAGCCAATCTGAATTCATATGGCGGTAAAAACGTAGCGTTATTATATCTGAAGCTCTAACCATACTGAAAAGGTCAATTTCCGTATTGCAATAATTCCATATTTTCCCTACGAACTCCGCAATTATTCCGTATGCTTGCCGTATATTTTCCACATTTTTTCATGTGAGATTACGGAAGCATATGACATAATTGGAACGACCATACGAAACGTTTCAGTAGGGAAAGACTAACCGAATATTATAGCAGAAAAGAAAGAAAGCAATTTCACAGCTGAAGCTTCGTTGCAGCAAAGCTTGTGTATTTTTCCGTTTGCCAAGTAAACCAGCGAGAACAACTGGCGATCTATTACAGACTTAGTGAACCCTCTTATTAGATATTCATAAGTCAGTGAAGAATCATAACAGCATTTATCAATATTGTTCCTGTGATCATTGTGGCAGTTGAGGTTCACGGTAAACTGATATATTTCTCGGGCACATTGCTTAAACGGAAAAACAGGGAGTATACGTGCGGTAATCGCTGTCTTAGTAGGCTGTTTACACACTGCACTATAGAATGTAAACGGCAATACATCGCGCTGAGATGGGGGACGGAAATATTTTGAGACAAACACGTACCACTGCGATACGTGAAACACAGCAACAAACGCCGCATTTGGAATGACTTGCAGCACAGCGCCGAAGAAGACCAGAATGAAGAAGTAACAGACGGAAGCAAACGCTAACTTTCAAGAACGATCCCGTCACGATAGTCTATGGTCCGTTCCACTAGTTCCATGCAGCAGAGCGAAAGGCATGAGACCGTCAGCGCAGAATTCTTCCGAGGCGAGACGAAATGGAATTTGTTCGGACACGCATCCACGAGCCGCTCCTGCCAATAGGGCCCTCACTCCATCCTCCCCCTCCCCCTTCCAAGGCTTCTGCTGTCTCTGGAGCGTCCATCATCGGCAAGTGCCATGGCGCGGAGGTATAAGTTTGAGACGTGTTTGTCCTCCTGATTGGTCGAAGGGGACTGTAGTTTCCAGAGTGCTGCACGGACTACAGATCACTGAAACAGACTGTAGTGGCTATGGCACTCGGCTGCTGATCCGTGGGTCGCGAGATTCAATCCCGGCCGCGGCGGCTCCATTTCGATGGAGGCGAAATGTTGAGGCCCGAGTACTGTGGGATGTAAGCGCACGCTAAAGAACCCCAGGTAGCCAAAATTCCCGGATCCCTCCATTACGGCGAGTCTCACAATCATGCTTGGTATTGGGAAGTACAACTCAAGAAATCAAGCTCCAAGGACAGGGAACTTCTTGAGAGAGACAACGCGGATGTTATTTTCGGAACCTTTAATCTAATCACACAAATGACGACAGATTTGACACTGACAACGCAAACGCTTTTTTTTTAGGTCATGCGTACATGTGGCGTTTCCTTTGCCGACTGGATGAAGACGCGCTTCCGTATTTCGGCATGTCGGCATTCAACAAACTGCTTTCACTTGCTGCGCCATGATGGGCAGGTCATACTTGTACGGTATATAGTATAACGAGTGAATGAGTAGACCTGCATCATAAGAGGCATTGCGCTGGCTGAAAACACCGACAAACGACCCATTTTATTCAGCCCGCTCACTAAACAAAGGACAGCGGGCAGGGCGCGGGACAAAGAACCTAAACACTATAGAGACGACACGTGCACGGGCACAGCGAAGCAGCGATGCCGAATGCGACTGACACTTGAATTTCGGAGTAGCTTCAGTTTCGGCCTACCGTTCTCATTTGAGATTCCGGTGAGCGCAGGACGAGACCAGCGATAAATTGCGCTGTGCGAGCTTTCTTTTTGTTTTCCTTTCGAGCGATAGGCGCTTAGGGTCTGTCACGATGGGAAATATGTTCTGTTTCTCTCCCTCTTGAAGCGTTCTTTGATTCCCGTGGGGGAGGGGGGGCTCTTGGTGTGTGTGGGCACAATGTTTTCGCGGCAAGTTTCATTTCCTGTATTGAATAATTCATGGCAGTTTCCTGTTCTCGAAGACATATTTTTGTCATGAGTTTTGATGGAACTCGTCATATGAGTTAACTTTTAAATGGTAGGGTTGTCACTGATCCGTATAATGCGTTTTACTGTGGAAAAGAAGGGCCACAAACTGACAATGATTGTACTTCATTCCCATCTTTTCAAAGCGCCTTCAGTAGAAAGAAAAGAACTGCTGGAATCTTTAGTTCTTTGAGCCTCTAAGTGCGGCGTGGTAACATTGGTGTGCATCGGAAGAGCAGGGTAAACATTCGCCCTGCTTGTATACATAAGTCAGTATGAACAGGCAAGATCATTTCGGCGGCTCTCTGTTGTCCCTGAGATAGGTGGACACAGTAGACAATACCGAAACCCACGCGCTTTTACCCGGGAAACCTACGGCTGGCCCAGGGAGGAGTTTATGGGAATGTCCATTATACTCACCATGTCTGCCCGCGCCCTGAATTCGTGACTAGCATAAGCTCCTCCCTCTCCGATAACGGTCTTATACTTGCTATCGTTGTTTACTATGCAGCTTCAAATGATTTGGCAAAACACGCTCTCAACAGACTCCCTACAAATGTTCGCAAGTCAGCACGAGTCGTCGCCAATGAAAGTCGCTATCTTGTCCCTACTTCCGGAGTCAACGTACAATGAGTCAAGTAATCGTACACGTCAACCACCCGTGACACGCATGGCGATGTGCCAGGCGGTGACGCAAGCAACTTGTGAAATCTAACCACTACGTGAAAAGCTCAGGGTAAGAAGCAGGCTTCAATCGACGAACAGATCGCTACAAACGATTTAGAACAGGGAATGCCGCTGGAGCCAACGTTTTGACAAATGTACTTGTCTTCGTTGCCGTCTTGACGAAGACAAGCCTGCTTGTCGAGACGCTAGGTCCAGCGACATTCCGTGTTCTACATCGTTTTTAGCGACCTGTTCATCGATTCTAACCACTACGTCAAGCACGGCGTGTACTTCCGCTTCATTGCGAACAATGCGGATAGACGGCCACTGTCATTAGGGAAGACTTTGGGTCCTTGGACATAAGAGATAATGCTGAACTTCGCAAGACGTGCATTGGTGCAATTCTTAGTGGACTCGTGTAAATCGCAAAAATACTGCACTATATAAAGTCACTGCTTACATTGCTATTTTTAGCAGATACTGTGGCTTAGGTACTTCTTGTGTCTTGTTCCTGCTCTACTTGTTGCTGTAAACACGTCTGCTTGAAGATGATCAGCATGCGTTACGTGGACATGTTGAACTGCTACGGTTTGGACGGTGCAATTGTGAACATTTGTAATCTATGACTCTTTTGTTTCATGAACTGCCGTAGTGACTGTCGTATCATGATACTGGAGTAGTGACTAAATATGTGTCCGTGTGCATATTCGTTCGCTTTTGTGCATTGCCCGTAACTTTGTGCAGACGACTAGCATGTAAGAGAAGCGTAGTTGCCGGCGCAGCACATGGACACCAATTTCTCCTGAAACTACAGTAATTAATTAATACGTGTGTTGGTTTCCAAGCTCGACATTGAATAGTTTTGTGCTGCTCCTAATTTTGATGAGGTTAGATTTTTCTTATGCTGGGTTAGTTACTAAATTTTTGACACCTAGAATCGGCATGGAGAATAGCGCTGCTTGCTGCCACTGATGCAGTGAGAAAACTATAGAACAAGTTCTTTGTCGTTTTACTCGCTACAGTGTGCAAAGAATGTCGCTAGCAGACGTGCTGGCCCACCATGACAACATAGCGTCCTCGGAACAGACTGCACCAGAATGCCGACCAATACTGACGTCGTAGAGAAAGTGGGTCAAAGCTTTATTGAGGTTTCTCCATGGCACTGTTTATTAGAAAGACTGCAATGCCGCCGTTACTCACCCAGTTTTATTTCTTCCTTTCCGCTCTTCTACCCCTCTTTAGTTCCATTTCCTATTGCCTAGTGCAAGGTAGCAAGCCGGAAGACTATTTATGGTTAACCTCCCTTCGATTCCTTCTAACTCTCTCATGACACCCACATCTGATGTGTCCCGAACCGTGTTATCACGGTACCTTACACCATTCTATAACACCGTTCTTACACCATTCTCCATTCTTACACCATTCTTACACCATTCTATAACAGCAAGCCATTCCAACCATCCTCTTGCAGTTACCAATTGACACTCCAGCCTCCGCCAAAATGCGTTCCACTTGCCCGGGTCAGTGCCTTCAATGCAAACAATTTGCACGCCTTAGGGATGGACACCTTTGCCGATTCTTTTGCTCAGCAACAGACCACTTGGTCTCCCGACAGCTTCGCTATGTCTACGATTCCTTGACACCGGCCATCTCAGAAGTACTCATATAGAATATTACTCTGGTTGACAAGTCAATTAGACATTAACACGATGATTCCATCGTGTTTTTCTGGTATCTCTATAAAACTTGAGGCAGTTCCTTTGACAGCGACACCAATGCAACCCTCTGCACAAATACAGACTATGCTCGTTTTATTGTCAGAAATACATGTTGTGACGCAGCGTTGCTTGAAACCAAGATCTGATTTGTTAGCCTGGAGAAGTCATCGCGCTGAGAAACTCTCAAGCCTGGAGTTGGGCAAACCATAACAAAACCTTTACTGACACTAGGAAGGCTTAGTTACATGATTGACACAGCAGTTCGGGGTACAGCCTAGAGCGATCTCTATAGACACCAAAACGTAGGTTACAGCTAGAGCTTTTTTTATTTATTGTGGTATATTGTGGTTCGGTTAGGAAAGGACGCTAATTTCTGCAGCCCATGTAGGGGGCACGGCTAAGTGTCCGTGGGGTGGAGGGAAAGGGGGTGAAAGAGACAGCCGGAATGCATGGTCCTTAAATACACCTGCAGCATCAATCTCCCTCTCAGACACGGACAAATGAAGGACAGGCCACCTCCCAGACGCCGCATACCGACTTTTCACTCGCGAAACATCCCAAGCAGGCCATAGCGATTTATATTCCAAGCAAGTTATACGCGTGCACGCATGGAGACACAGCGGCGACTTTGGAAGGCAGTCAAGGTCAAGCCTCTCCACGCTGCGCGTCCATGTTCTGTCCTCCACACTGGGCCTTAGGGCTGCCGCCGGCTTAAATCGTAACATCTGTCGTTCATGGTATAGTGTCACATAAATATGAAGTTCGCAAGACATGGCGATGTTCGCTCCGAACATAGCCAAGTTATGCTGATGTTTACGGAGCCAGCTGCTATTACAAAACATCAACTTAAGGTATTGCATACATGCTTCTTAAATAATTGTCATAAATGTGATTTAGTGTCACCTTGAACGCAGGTTCGATGATTGTAATTGTGTTCATGGTACTCACTGTTTCCGAATGGGCCTGGCGAAACGTTTCTATCGAATTTATGTGCCAATAAAAGAGCATACTCAACGCCTTACGGCCTTGCGAACATAACGACCTGTCGTTCGGTGCTCATATATCGAGCACCCCTTAAGGGGACTGCCTACCGTTCGGAAATATTTCTTTATTGTGGTAAAAATTCGAAGATCTTGCAGCACGTTTGGGGAACGAGCATGCTTTTGCCCCCTAAAAAAGCTTTATTTTTCTATGAACCTGGTGCAAAAAAACGCCGCTAGCGTCACCCAAATGCGTGGTAGTCAATTTCAATGTTTAACATAAAAGAACTCAGGCGGCAGGCACACATACTCTGCTGAAAAACAATTATGCATGCCTTACAGGTGTAGTTCACTCTATAAGACACCTTTGCAGCACGTGCAAGAGCGATTCCTTCTTTCCGCTGCTTTTGGGGTGGCGCAGGTGGCGCTGCCTTCGAATTCGTCTGCCTCTACTGGCGCGTCGTCCTTCGCTTGTCGCGCATGCGGCGATGCCTTACTAACTTTGGAAAAGGTTATAGGTGATGAGTGCGGCTCAAGAGCATAGCAGTTTCTTCTCTCAAGCTGTGTGTCTGCAAGGACGAGGTAAGAATTTCGTGATTGTGGGAAAGGGAGCGCATATTATGACTATGCCATGTAGGCTCCCTAGGGATGTCCCATACGAGGCGCAGCCCGGAGTGCCGACCTTCCCTCGCCTCTACTCCTCGTCGCCCCAGGAATGTTGTCCTTGGAAAGGGTTCCTGTTGGGAGGAGGCAGCCCGCGCACGAGAAGGTTGCTCGGTGAGACGCGCCCGGCAACGATTCCTGTCGGCGTCTTTACACGTAGAAAGGGACGAGTTCGCAGGTCGAAAATTCTGTTTCAAGAATTTCTACTCACTTTCTGGACAAACCATTGCGCGCTGGGACACTTCGAAAAGTGCTCTTTCTACCGATACCTCCCCCCCCCCCCCAAAAAAAAAACCAAATAAACAAGGGAGCATTGAAGGAAGGGCAGGCAGTCCCTTTTAGTGCTCGACGGAATTACTACTTAGAGGAATATTCAATGATCCACGTGTCAGCACTCCTCACACGATTTCATCTTTCTTTTGCACATCTTTAACGTAGTGTCTCACGTCTATCGCCCGCAATTTTCACCCAACGATACCCCTACTGAAAACATCAAAGTGGAACTTAAGCCGCTGCTATATCACATCGCGAATACTTGTCACCCCGTTAATATAGGCGAGTTATACGTTAGTTGAGACACAACAGGCTCAAATTAGTGACACATCTTTGTTGTGCGTCTGTTAGTATTTTCTTATAGTGTGGGCGTTTATTATTAACGTCTTCCTCAAATCTATCTTGCCATCTTCACCATGCGTTTTGCGTATCCTCTACATCGTCCGCGCGTGTGATCATCATCCAGTTTTTGCCGCTGTGGACACCTACCCGGCTACTGAGGTGAACTGACGTTGAAACAAAGACTTCATACGGGGTGGAAGTGTCTGTATGACCCCCG
Source organism: Hyalomma asiaticum (assembly GCA_013339685.2). Lineage (NCBI taxonomy): Eukaryota > Metazoa > Arthropoda > Arachnida > Ixodida > Ixodidae > Hyalomma > Hyalomma asiaticum. Next base: position 58,960,528 of record CM023491.1, read on the forward strand.
ATCCCCTATCCGCAACGTCTTCTCCCTGGAACTTCGTTCCGGTCCCACCTTGTCCCCGCTGTCAGCCACCACGTCCGAGGACCAGCAGCCCGGCGCCTTTTTGGCCGCTTGCAAGAATTGTACACCGCAATATACTTAGCACCAAGCGCGAATAAATAGTAGTCAGCACGGCTATATCCTTGTTTAGCTTCAATTATTCCTTCGTAGCTTAAGTTTTGCTAATTAGCTTACTGACTATACGGAGCCACAGTGAGTGCACCAAGGTGTAACGCTGCAATCCGTAAATGCGTCGTGCTCCCTAGCCTGCGGTTCATTTCTGGTATCACTAAGTGCACTAGTAAAGCGGAAAGTCTTTTGGATGTGGTCTTTAGGAATCTCCCACTTCTCATGCCTCGTGAGCCTGTGCAGTGCTCATCTGGTGGTCCATAGCACTGGCTTACCATGCACACTTCAGCTATTCGCCATGAAGATGGCCCAGCATAGTGTAGCGCCATCGTGGCCATAAAAACGCGAATTCTCACGCTAGTCCTCTCATGGTGGTCGCTGGGAATAATTACTCCAACACAGCGTGCAAGTGATTCGTTGTTGTTCTGCTGGGTAGCGAAATTTGACCTTACTAGACCGCTCATTTGCTCTAGTTGGGGCCAACCGCGCGCATTCCTAACTCCTTTGCTTAATACACATCCGCCGGGTATAGGATCTCGCGATTAAGGAGCGTGGATGACGATCAGCCGTCTTAAATTACACTACGTGTGCAAGTTACACATTGTTCGCCCCTATGAAGAAGACGGCGAGTTTACCGAACGGCACAATCTGTAGTCAACATCGAGGGCTGCTTCTGCATTTCATTACTCTCTCTACGCAACAAAGATGAAGACTCCGCCGACACAAATCCGTCTGTGTGCAACTTGGCAAACCCTGGTGAGGAACTTAATCGCGACATCTTGTCACTGGCCGTCACCAAATGTTTAGTATTATAGGCGACTGCAAGATGTGTCGGAGAATTATTTCTTTGACACCCATGTGATGCCCTAATGTTCCTCATGGGTACGTAGAAATAAACTAAGAAATAAATAATCAACTAATGCGCAAGTAATTGTGACCCAGGGGTTTGTAAGCTCTATATTGTGTTTTGTAAAGCCTTTTTTACTACGAAATGAACTTGCGCTTAATTAAGCCCGACCATTCTCGCCGAAATTTAATGACAGCCAGCTTGGTTTGTCATAGGCGAGGCGGAAGTCTCTCGCTTCTTTCACACTGCATTCCTCCTTGCTTCATCATTTTAGATGCGAAGCAGCTGATGGTCGGGGCTATGTCCCTCCCTCCAACCGCCGTGTGGCGTCCACACCCGCACTACGCATGCGCATCCTCCCCCCCTCCTCTCTTTGTCTCATCTCCTCTCCTCTCGGCATTCCTCCTCTCCTCTCCGAACGGCGCGCGTTGACTACGGACACTCTCTTTCTTCGATGAACGATTTACCAGCTCGCAAGGAACGAGAACGCCACCTCGCCCGCGAGAGACAACGCTGACGCAGGCAGCGTCTGCTAGCGTCAAACCGCTGCAAACTGGGCGTGCACCCCCCGCGCTGCTTCGCATCGCCTCACGGTCCGCATTAGCGGGAGATGGTGTAATTTTTTTATTCGTATCTATATCTAAAGAATGTTACCCTGCTAGTAACATGATGCGACGGAACACATTCCTTGCGTTGTATCAGAAAGTGTAGGTCAATTTTTCATATCTGCACTCAAGAAAAATTGCTAGATGTGGCAGTTGTTAACGCCATGCAGTGTGCAATAGTGTAATTTGCTAAGTACTTCTGTAACTGATTTTTTCGAGTCTCTAGCAAGGCTACTTACGAGATCTCAGAGAGAGTTACTGACAATTGATGTCCATATCCTGTTTCTTATCTTAATGAAAGGCGCACCATTCGAACTGTACAAGTTTGACTGCTTTTCATAGAAATTCAGTAGATATTAATGCAGCGTTCCTATTCGCATTGACACAACAGAATACACTGCTGTGGAACGGGCGTCCATCTTTAATGCCTCATCTTCACTTGAACGTCCTCTTCTTCCCCCCAAGGATGTTGCGCCTCTTCTTCTAGCGGAAGGCTCATACCGTTTCAATTCACAAAACATAATTCTTCCCCTTCGTGCTCCCCGCTTCTGTGTGTGTACGGAGATAGGCATGCACTGGTTACTCGGTTTAGGCATCCTACTCTAAAGATGAACACCGCTCTTCATCACGAAGAAACTGTCGCAGCTCTCTGTCAAATGCAGGTTTCAGTAATTAATTTTCATCTTGAAGGGAGATACGTGAACAAGCGTTGGTATTCCTTCGTTTTTCTTCCCGCTCGCAGTTTAACAAACGTCCGTAAGGATGGCGCCACTGGTAATACTTTCACGATCGACTCTCATGGCCAAGTTAAAAATGTCATTCCTCTATTTTTGCTCCTGTCCGTCGATGCACAAAACGACCTTGTAAAGACGATGATCTTTCTTGGGATACTTGAACGCTGAAATTTTGGTCGGTCTGTCACAAGATTAAGCACCTGCTTAACGCCCAGCCATCTTGAACTGGTGGCTGCGTTCATACTTGTGAACATTGTCGATCAAAAAGCAAATGTTACGCATATCTGAGGCGCAACATAAATACGTAAGGATTAGGTGGTGTATTCCGTTAGGAGAGAGAGAGAGAGAGAGAGAGAGAGAGAGAGGCTCTTTATTGCAAAAGAACAGATTTTTGCCGGCGTGTATATAACCGCTGGCATGCCACTCTGTTTATGGACGGCGAATAGATTAAAAGTGTCCAAAGAAGAGTGGAAAGAAAAAATATAGAAACGAAATAAAAATGAATAGGCAGATAATCCTGATGCGAATATTTAGAGGCGAGATTGGCGGTTGAAGATGGGCGCATAGATACGTAATTCTAAAGACCCTAGCGTTTCTTAGGCTGCGCTAAAAATTCAACGCTATGCACGAAAAAGGCCTCTGCCGACAATTAGGTGCTGCCACCTGGCAGTTGCTCAGGGATTCTGCGCAAGCTTATGTTTCCCGACGGCGCTGCCAGATGGCGTCCATATCTCACCCAGCGTAGTACGGCCGGCAGAAAACTTTCGTCTTTCGACGACATTTGCAGCGAAGCATGCAGATACGCGACCAATTCTTCTTTCATTTTCATTGTGTGCGAACACAATTATCCACTACTAGGCACTTTGTTTACCACAAACTGCCTAAATCGGAACATATGCGGAGTGGCTCCTCTAACGAATGCTTCACTGTACTCCCCAATAATAAGATCGCCCCTTATATATGTCGGAAAGCTGCAGCGACTGTGACGTGACATGCCCGGACATATCATTTCTATAGAACTGTTGTCGTGGCCAATATGAATTTTTGCCGTTGAATGCATCGTCACCGAAATCACGGAACATTATGTGAAAGCTAGTCTCGTCCGCCAAAATCTTGAACAGCTAGTCACGTGATATCCTTTGCAATACCATGTGACAGTTAGTGACATGAGAGATCAGGTGACTTATTCGAGCTTGTATAGAAGCCGGCAGCATGTAGGCGGTTCCAGTGGCGTGTAAAGTTCCTTTTGGCGGCGATCTCCCTCGATGGCTTGTCTGCTTCTGTTTTTATTGTCGTATAGTCCCATATTAGATTGAGCTCAAAAATGGCAGCATATGTGCTTAAATCTCTGCAAGTGACGTCGAGACACGGTATTCCTGTGTGTCCCCCCCCCTCCTGACGCTTAACGCCGTAAAACCTGCCGTGATGAATGTAATCGCTGTTATGCTAAATGCAATTCAAATTTACTGCTTTCGCGCTGCTCTTGCGCAACCAGTTGGGGCCTTTATTACATATTTCGTAAAGCCGGCTATACAGCAGCGGCTTCTGTCGGCTTGTTTTTAATATGTAGCGTCTCTCCGGCACCATTTGTAACGCATCCATTTTTCCATTACTAACGTAAAAACCGGTCCACTCTGTACTCCTAGTGAAATGAACGCTGAGGGCCAGGGCTGTGCACATGTGTACACTTCGCCGCAAGTAGGCCTCAGGTTTGTTCTGGCATGTACAATGCTGACGCCGTGTCACAAGTGCTTGTAGTTCGCTGGCGTATTTTCTTTTCGGCCGGTCGAATCAGCTTCGCCCGCGTGGTTCAGTGGAGTGACAGACAGGCAAAGGTTTTGATGTTTAGGTTGCCTAAGAAAGACTATCATCTTAAAGTTTTTCTATGATTATTAGTAAATTTTTCGTAAATATGACCACCGTGGCCTTCCAGTTTTCGGTGACATGCTGGGCAGCGCGCCGTGTTTACTTCTGTACGTCAAACCTACAAAGAGACATTACAGTATTGACAAAACTGGGACACCCCAAGAATCATTAGTGCGCGTCCAAGGGCCTGATTAGCCCGCTGTGAACGAAGTCGTACTCGTGCTCGATAAGTCATTACTCTTGCATAGCTCCTGTGCATACCAACCGCGTGTCCGGCATTGGCGCGCGCCTTGGCCATGCCAGACAGACTAGCCACATTTTAAAGTGCCCATTTCAGCGATGACGACACAGACAAGCAGCCTGCCATTAAAAAAACAGTCTACGGAACGCGTTGCACAGAACCGACAGACGTCAACAGATCGAATCAACATAGACGCTGCGCTCAGCACAGCGTAACGACCTAGTCTGGTCCGCATGTGTGTGTGCCCGTGCTGAGAAGAAACCGAGGCGACGGCGTGAGATATGTTTCGATATTTGCTTGCCGCCGAAGCGCTCGATATCTAAATCATCCACAAAGGAGGAACTCTGTGGATTGAAAGGGAAACGCAACCCGTTTCTCGATTTTAGCTCCCTTTCCTTTAGAGTATATGAACTTTCTCCCTTCAGCCCCATAACGTCCGTTCGCAGTTCATGAGCTTACATTACTCGCCTAACGAGGCAGAATCTTCGCAATTTTCTCAGAAGCTTCGCCCAGTAGACGATCTTGGGCGGCGCTTGTACGGCGTCGGATAATGCTCCAGGAGAGTTAATTTCGAGCAAGAACGTGCTAATACAGCACGCATTCAGAGGTTGATTCTTTGTGCATTCCATATTGAATCTGAATTCAATACGGAATTCCAATTACGAAAAATATTTCAACCCATTGGAGGTATATATGGGGTAAAATTATTTCAGCATTGGTTTGCATGCAGTCAGAAAGTTTGGGTAATGCTCGACATGTTGTACAACTACAATCTGCTCACATTTAAGTGAATCTTCGAGAGCCCTATAGCTATGAACTTGATCGATAAATATTAAAATGCGTCCCCATACATTTGCTACATTAAACGGGGCGCGCTGTAGCCATGTCGTAGTCAAACTATAGCGCATGTGAAGAGGTGCTGTGAATGAAAAGAAGCTATTTACCCCCTTGGCCATTACTGAAATCTTTGATATATTTGCTATGGCGAAAACCGGTACATCATTATATGGCACGCCGTAGGCGATGGCTCCAAAAATTTTACATTAAACTACATAAATTTCTTCAAACTGCACATCAAATTGGTGTCTATCAAACTTTCCTTCTTTCTCAACGCGACTCATGCTGACAGCATCTACCATATCCCGGCCGCGGCGGTCGCATTTTCGATGGAGGCGAAAATGCCAGAGGCCCGTGTACTGTGCGTTGTCAGTGCACGTTAAAGAATCCCAGGTGGTCTAAATTTCTGGAGCCCTCCACTACGGCCTTTCTCTCCTCTCTATCTCTTTCACTCCCTTTCCCCTACCCTCACGGACGCTTAGCCGTGCTCCCTACATGGGTGCAGAAATTAGCGTCCTTTCCTAACCGAACCACAATCAATCAATCAATCAACCGTACCCACGAGCAGCAGACCATCGTAAGCACTGTTACGCCCTGCCCGATCATTTGGGAGCATTAGGCTTCTCAATGCAGTAACCTGATAACATTTGTTTAAAGAACCAAAAGCATGAGTAACGTGATCGATGATATCGTCGCCTTTGTTGCTACCATGAGAAGTGTGCAGGAGGAAGTTTGATTCCGAATACTTGCCGAACGTTGTTCAGTATTCCGGTTTTGCAGATCCCACACGTCTATCGTGCCAAACGGAGCGAAGAATTTCCCTCCCCTCTCTACCCTAGCCATAATGCTCTAGCTTGCTTACTCGCAGCACCTTTCGCGTGGCTGAATCCCGCAACGCTCCTGTACCAGAGGAAACCGACCAAATAAACAGCAGTAGGAAGGCGGAAGTGCGCTCTACGCGCAACGGAGAACGCGACAATTCCATTCGATGTCTCCTTGCTCAATCGAGAGAAGTTCTGAAGCGGTGCAGAAACCTGGGGATCCTCCTTCGTCGAGTTATTCCGTAGCCTTCGTTGAGAAAAAAAAACCAGGCGTTAGGAACGCGACACCTGCGTTTCGCACTGTCACCGCTGTCGGAAGCAGTAATCCCCTATTTTTCCGAACACGAGGACGACAGCAACGCCTTCCTTTTAAATGCGAAGCATTTCTTAGCGAACTTCGGCGAGTTTGAGCGTATCTATCTATCCATCTAGCCGCCTACGATTTTGTGCTCTCCTGGCCGTTTCGGATGTTTACGAAAATTGGTATGCCACATCATGACTACATGACGAACGTAAGTGACATGCATGACATGAAAATCATGACATGCGTGTCATGAGCGGCATGATTTACATGCCATGGTCATGGTGCTCTCCTGGCCGTTTTGCTAATGGGATGTATGCGAATATTGGTATGGCACAACATGACTGCCGGACGATCATAAATGGCACGTCATGACATGAAAATCATGATATTCATATCATGAGTGGCATGATTTACATGCCACGGTCATAGTACTCTCCTGGCCGTTTCGCTAATGAAATGTATGCGAAAATTGGTATGGCACAACATGACTGCCTGACGAACATAAATGACAGGTCATAACATGAAAATCATGACATGCGTGTCATGAGCGGCATGATTTACATGTCACAGTCTTGGTGCTCTCCTGGTCGTTTCGTTAATGGGACGTATACGCAAATTGGCATGCCACAACATGACTGCATCACAAACATAATTGACAGGCCATAACACGAAAATCACGACATGCATGTCATGAGTGACATGATTTACATGCGACGCGCTTGGTGCTCCCCTGGCTGTTTCGTTGATGGGATGTATACGAAAATTGGTATGCCACAACATGACTGCATGGCGACCATGACTGGCAGGTCACAACATGAAAATCATGATATGCATGTCATGGGCGACATGATTTACATGCCACGCGTTTCGTTAACGGGATGTATACGAAAATTGGCATGCCACAACATGACTGCATGGCGACCATGACTGGCAGGTCACAACATGAAAATCATGATATGCATGTCATGGGCGACATGATTTACATGCCACGCGTTTCGTTAATGGGATGTATACTAAAATTGGCATGCCACAAGATGACTGCATCACGAATGTAAATGACACCTCATAACATGAAAATCATGACATGCATGTCATGAGCGACATCATCTACATGTCACGGTCTTGGTGCTCTTTTGGCCGTTTCCCTAGTTGGATGTGTAGGAAAATTGGTATGCAACAATATGACTGCATGACGAACATAAATGACAGGTCATTACATGGAAAGCGTAACATGCATGTCATGGGCGGCATGATTTACATGCCTGGCGTTTCGTTAATGGGACGTATACTAAAATTGCTATACCACAACACGACAGCATGACGAACGTAAATGACAGGTCATAATATTATAATCATGACACGCGTGTCATGACCGGCATGGTTTACATGCCATGGTCCTGGCGCTATACTGCCGTTTCGTTAATGGGATGTATGGGCTCCGTCTACTGACCAGAGGGCGCTACGTAGCTCTCGTCGGATGGCTCAGTATCGCTGACATTGGCCGCTTGGGTCGCACGCATGAGACGCGCGCGCACTGTGGAAACCGAGGCGACAGCGACGGGCGCATTTCTTCGCTGCTTTCCGGACGTGCTGCGAACTACATGAACGCTCGCGGCGTCGCCTTTTGGAACAGTTTGCCGCCGGTTTGGAGCGCGCGTCTCAAAGGAAATAAAACGAAACAAGGTGGGACGGGTGGTCGCTGCTGCTATAGAGTTGGAGACGCGCATCGCGTTCGCGTATTTTCCTGTCACAGTCTGCCCAATTTTGCTTCTTCTCTCCGCCAGGCAGTGCATTATGGCGCTGATGTCGCACATGGAAAACTCGACTGCACGGAGCCTATATGGTTTGGCACAATATGACATGCATGACGATCATAAATGATAGGTCATTACATGAAAATCGTGACATGCATGTCATTAGCGGCATGATCTACATGCCACTCGTTTCCTTAAAGGGAAGTATACCAAAATTGCTATGGCACAACACGACTGCATTACGAACGTAAATGACAAGTCATAACGTTAGAACATGCCATGCGTGCATGAGCGGCATGGTTTACGTGCCACAGTCTTGGTGCTCTTGCGGCCGTTTCGTTAACTTCATATGTACCAAACTCGGTATAGCGAGACAACAATGCAAATCCATTTTACTTTCCCTATGCGTGTTTCGCATTTCCTTGATTCCCACTGCACGTGGGATCTGCCAATTTTTTTCCCTAGGAGTTTCTTAGGGCAAAGTTTTCCCATACCTCCATGAAATATTCTCCTTTGTTCTGGGATGTTTGTCATTAGTTGTACGAGAGACGTTGGGACTTCCTGTTCTGCGCACAACTCGGTGTCGCGTTGTTGTCATTTTGGCCTGAAGAATTTGAGAGCTACAATCGCAGTACACTTGCTCGTGACAAGCTTGTTGAAGGAATTCTAGTTGCTGACAGTATAGCGCTCTTAAAGACGCTGCAGACTCGCCAGGCACGTCCTTGTCCGTCACATCTAAGCCGGTGCCTCTCTTACATTCTTTTGATGCTTTTTTCGCGTAAACATTGGTGGTGCGTCAATCGCTTTGTGCGGGAATTCTCGAACAACTGGGGTTTCAGAGGCTATGGTTAAGCCGCTATATACATCACAGTACTACAACTAAACAGTGAGTTTATTCGATAGCGCGTAGAAACGTGGATATCTTTCTTTTTTCTTTCCTCAATGAACGCCATTAAATAGCACATATAAAGTCCGGGTATCCTTTTCTTCTTTAGTTTCGCTTGGCTCAGTGTTGCTATATTTCACGAGCGAGCAGTGAAATAAACGTAGGCGTGCGATTTTAAGAAGTATGACTTTCCTAAACCTGTTCAGGAAGCTGACCAGTTTCTGTCTATTCCAGCGGAAATATCCTCTTTAGGTATCACCTTATGACTACCGAGCGATAGGAATCGATAGATTCTTAGTTTCTTGATTTTTTAGGGACGAACTCTATTTTGAATTTAACATTTGAAAGTCTCGGGGCAGTTCATCGGAGTGCTAGCTCTGTCGAAGGCTCTAGGTCATGTGCTACCAAAGAAAAGGGAAGCGAAATTTCCATCCGAGTTCTCGAATTCATTGAGAGTTGCAAAATTTGTTGCGCCATCGTCTGTTATGAGCTCTAAAGTCTGTTAGTAGCTGTTATAACTCGTTGCCTCATTATCCTTGACATTTCAAAAGCAACCTTCACATGAGAACCTTGTTAACGGCGTTCACGCGCCCCTCTGTCTTGTGTTACCAGCGGCTTGTCATATAGACGAGCGTGAATAAGTTCAGCGTTGCAGGCTCTGCAAGCAAGCTAATGGAAAGCTTGAGTTAGTAAAAAGCACTGCTGGTGAGTTTCTAGACCGATTAACATTTCAGAGGATTGAGGTTTCCGATCATTTCAGCAGGAGATTAATTCCCTCGAATCACTAAGTTCACTGACCTTTTAAACCTTGCTAGTGTAATAACGTTGCTTTAGATGCTCCACAGTTTCACGTAGTGAGCGCATTCACGGCTATCTCTTATTTTCCGCATTCCTAGGCCTGTCTTCTTTTGCTCGGTCACGCCTCCTTGCCCTCGCTTTCCAATGCTTTACTCACTTTGCTTGTACAAGCGGTCAGTTCATTGTGCGAAGCAGATAATGCAAGGAAAAGAAAATGCGGCTAAAATAAACGAGTGTCAAAACAGCAGAAGTAAGCCAGGTCCTGATAGGAAGAAGCCTTAATTACCCATTAACCCATCACTGGTTCGCAATGGCCCAGAGAATGCGATTAGTTCTCTCTGACCAGGAGACGTACAGCCGCACCGCGGAAGCCGGTAGGTGGAGGAGTACTCCGCAGTGAAACATTAAGAGCCGTATTCAGTGGACCCACGAAGCTACTGATGTTAGTGAAGCAGCAGACGCGATCAACATTTTACTGCAGCTAGGGTGTCCTCGGGACACATTAAGGCGCTTGTATTGCTGTTTACTTACTACCCCTAACTCACCCAGTGCCCGCAGTTGTGGTCGCGGACAGTGATCTTTAGGTAATGGGATCCATCTACACCAAGGTAACTGCCTGTTTTGACGGCGCCGTTAAGTTATTTGCTCTACTACACCAGTGTTGATATTTATTGGAGGTTCTCTTAAGGTAAGGCTGTACATTCACAGAAGGGGTGTTAATTTTAACAACGAAGCTGTGCTGGCTAGCGAAACCCTCCTGATTGTTCGCAAATATAACGATAAAAAACTTCATCAAATAGGTGCATGCGAACTTTGACGAAATGCCCAGTGTGCGACATTTACGCACTCTTCTTACTTCTCTTGCCCTCATTCCCTCAGCCCTCTACTAAATAAGGGCGGAAGCGTTTCATCAGATGACAAGCACTAGAGCAGCGCCACAGCTATGCCTAGCTTCGTCGAGCTGCGGCGCCGGTGCCTACCGCACAGACTCTCACCACGCCTGCGATTGCGGCTGTGACGTCAGCGCACCCATCCCTGCAATAAAAGCTCCGCGTCACCAGCGCGGCGACAGAATGCACCGCTTCCGCGCGTCGAGCAGATGGTCGTTAAGATGGGGCGGCCGAATGAGAGAAACCATGGCGTGAAATCTACCGCGAGCTACTTTATAGCTTGTGACTACTTCCCACCGACCCCGAGTGTCGCGCCGGCTGTGAAACTTCGGAGGTGCGCACATATGGAGTTACAAGTCCGTGAAAACGAGCAAAACCACTTGTATATGCAAATAACGCAAGGGAAGGGGTCATAGGCGGCTCGTTTTTTGTTTGTTTGTTAGAAACAGTGAACAAACAGACTATGAAGCCTAGGAAAGCATAGGGGAAGTTAACTGCAGTATTGTAATTGTGCAGTAAGTAGAAAGGAATTAAAGTGGACGAAAAGACAAACCTGCCTTCGCTGGGAACCGAACCCACGACCTTCGGATTACGCATCCAATGCTCTACCGCTGAGTTACGAACGCGGTCGTTCCCCCGTCCGCTTTATTGGTATTTATGTACATATTTATCCTGGGAGTGTTAGGCAGCGCCACTCGTAGCCATGGCAGCGTGTGTGGAACACACTTTGCACGGTGCCGGCCTGCGAGTCATGCCACCGGACGATTACAAAAGGGATCACTGGCAATGCAGAAATAGGCAACATTGTACATACTTCAACATCTGAGTGTTCACTGCGGCTGAATGTGATGCCACACTGGAACCTCGCGAAAACTTATCCCTATCAAAAAATAAAAAGCTAGGTGGGACCGTCAGCTTCACTGTTTGCACAGTCTTCGAACTTCAGAGTGAACCTGTAGCCGGACTTTTTATTGTCGAGGATTTAATATCGCTCGAAGGATGCGCAGCAGATTTTATACAGCAGCTTTCGTTCTTGCCACTTCTGCGACCTTGTGTATTTTCTGCAAATGCAAAACTGCAATCCTTTTGCTACAAGTGCACTGAATTTGCGGCTCAGACACATGATCACACAATTCATTGCACAAATTTTTTCAATAAATGTATATGTAATCTGGTGACATATTGTTTGCAAATATAAATACAATGAAAAAGAAATGAACTCTTATGAAAATTGAAATTGGTCAGTAGATCTAACTACTACCATAATTCCATGTTACAAAGGAACTTGGTCTAAGCGGAGTTACGAAGACGTCATTGAATATGGCACATCATCGGCACCTAAACACAGAGTTGTTTTTTGTTTTGTTTTAACTGCTCAAGACATTCATCACATCGTTTTGCCTCGAGGGTGGAGGAGTTCGTAAAGAGCCGTTACAATGAAAGTAACACCTTATTTCGCCAAAGCTCATAACCTAATATACAAAATTCTTCTAGGAACAATATGGGAACGAAGTAATAGACTTTCTTCTTTTGTTTTCAAGCCACGTGTCCACGTAGCAGTTTGACATGGCTTTTTCGCTTCACTTTGAACATCGCAATCTCAAAGGAGCTGGCTTGCCTTTGAAAGATAATTTTCTTTTAACATTTCTCGCTTTCCCCGATTTAAAGTTCGAAGATTCTTTCTCTCAGTGGAGATCGTTAGCCGAATGGAAGAACACTCATTAATGACTTTCGTTGCCCGGTTTTTCCTAGGTATGAAAAAAATACGCCTGCAGCTTTTAAGTGGCGTTGGATTCGGCTGCTCTTCGCATGCCTTACATTGGTTTCGACAGGAGACCTCCCTTTGACGCGTGATGTTCCGTAAACCCCTCAACAGCAATATTGCTCTCTTTTTAATAGTAGTCAAACCAAGCTCGTTCCGCATTCAAAAATCATCGGCGACAAATCGCAGAGAAAAGGTCTTTGCCAACGCGAAAGGCGTCATGCTGTGTGTCTTGTGTTGCGTATTAGATTTTCTCCAGTAGAAAAACACCACAGCGTATTTTTTTGTCCGTTATGACAAGATGCCATGAGTGAACATATATATTCTGTAGCTTTCGTGTGAAAGTGAGGCACTTGAAATGCACTGGATTCGATGAGGAATTTCTTGGGTTTTCGTTTCGAAACCACTACGTGATTATGAGAGAAGCTGTAGTAGAGCGCTTCGGAAATTTCAAGCACCTAGAGTTATTAAACATACACTAACATCAGAGTACACGAGCCTCAACATTTCGCCTCCATCAAAGTGCAGCTTCCGCGGCTGGGATTCGATACCGCGACACTCAGATCAGAAACCGAGTACCATAGCCACTAGACCACCGTGGCGGGGCAACATTGGATTTGTGCCAACGCTGCAAAGTATAGATCTCACTTAATGTGTTCCGGCTTATGCGTCTAGTACATTTATGCTTCATATGGATGCCTTCCGGCTGATTTATGCCCAATTCACCACAACAAAGATTTCTTGCCCGGTTCTTGTGCTGTTATAGGACCATATATATATCTTGACTGTTTCGTTGTTCGTTACTTAGTGAAGTGTGCCTAACGGAATCCTTCCCCCCTTTAGCAGTTTCAGTTTCGGTTTATTGGTTATATAAGCATCAGTTACGTAATACTTGTATACAGATGAGGGTACCAGAATATGAATACTGATAACGGGACCCTCAGTTAAAAACTACAACAAAAGTGAATTAAAAACAATTGGCAGAAGATGAGCAGGTGGTAATAATAATGATAGATAAGGCAAAACAAACAGCAACATGCCAGAATAGTTGAAATACAAAATGAGACAATAGCAATACGATAAAATAAAAAGCAAAATGCGAGATGCGAAATATAATATACAAGCAATGCAACGCAAGATCAAATACAACACAGAGCAATACGGAATAAAGTAGAAAAAGTGCACAAAAGAAATGAAAACAACTTATACAGGAAACAAAAAATAAACGCAAATAAAATAAATGTGGACAAGTTAAAATAAAATTATACATTAACTAAGGTGAGCAATCAGCAGTTAAAAGAAAAGATTTTGTTGATGATTTGAAAAGTGAAAACGTGTGCGCAGAGTTAAGTTAGATAGGTAAACTATTCCAAAATTGAATGGTAGAGAATTTAGATGTTTTCTTACCGAAATTAGTGCGAATGATTGGTAGCAAATAATTTTGATTCGAAGCAAACCTGGTGGGGTTAGTATTCTTGAGGGACCTACGTTCAATATATTCAAATGAGAGCTGGGAATTAAGTAACTTATAAAACATTACACCTATGTTGTATTGAAATAACCTTTTAACAGATAAAATCTTATAGTGATTAGGCAGGCTAAATGCACCTGAACGTGAAGAACTGTAAGTTATTATGCGTAATGCTTGATTCTGCATGTGCTGGATGGAATGAAGATAACAATCATATGTATTACCCCAAGCGATTACGCCGTAGTTAATATGAGAATGGATAAATGCAAAGTAAAGTGAAAGCAATGCAGGAGGTGAAAAATACTGGCGTGCGTTGATGAGCGCACGGGTACCGAAGGCCGACTTCCTTTTAATATGATTGATGTGTAGATGAAACATTAGATGGTTGTCAATTGTCACACCTAAAAATACCGCAGAGTCATTCATGGGAACAAGAGGATTTACTAATGATAAGGAAGGAAAATCAATTGAGGGCTTTTGATGTAGATGGAAAACCAAAAATTTATTTTTAGATGGATTAATAAGTAGTTCGTTACTGTTACGCCATTTAATTAGGTGATGAAGCGACATATTTAGCTTGTTTAGTAATGAACGCATGAGGTACAGATATGGTTGTGTCATCAGCGTACAATACATAGTGGCATAAATCAGTGACATCCGGCAAATCATTAGTATAAACCGAAAAAAGCAGTGGACCCAAAATTGAACCCTCTGGCACACCTTGGTTAGATATTTTAGGAGGAGAGAATATTTCACGAGCGTACACCACAAACTCTCGGTCACTTAAATAATGCTTTAAAAACATTAGAGGAGGGCCAGTGATCCCATATGCTTCTAGTTTACGATACAACATGGCGTGATTAATGGTGTCAAAGGCTTTAGTAAGGTCTAGGAAGATGGAACCGACGAATTCACTCCTATCAAGACTGTTGGTAATGAAATCTGTTAGACAAAGTAAGGTTAAGTTGGTAGAACTTCCTGCCCGAAAACCAAACTTGCAGAATGTGATTATGTGGAACTTATCTAAGTACTTTGGTAGTCTGGACACAAATACCTTTTCAATTATTTTACTTAGGGAGGGAAGGATTGAAATGGGACGGTAATTTTTACAGCAGCTCTTTGTTACCTTTCTTCAAAACCGGGATAACCTTAGTACGTTTTAATACTGGCGGAAATTCGCTAGTTTTGAAGATTAAATTAATTATACACTTAGGGGTTCGCAACCAGTTTTAAATGGCGTATTGAAATACCATCCAATCCAGGACTCGTGTTGCGAGCTTGCGGATAGTAGATGCCACCTCAATTGGCGTAACCGGAAAAAGATAAAATGAATGACACAGGCGACTTATTTTAGGATGAAAAGTTGACGGCTGACTGCCCTGAGATAATGCAAAATGATCGGAAAACGCGCGAGTAACTTCAGCAGGCTGGCTGAAAGTAATGCTCTTGTGTTTAATTGTAGAGGTAAACGTTCGCGACTTACGGTTCAAAAAATGATTCAGCAAAATCCAATCCTTTTTAGGGTTACCTTTATTCCTCATAAATTCTGTTTCGTAGTGTCGCCTTTTCGCTTCCCGGAGAGTGCTAATTTCCCGCATGCGAAATTCTAGAAGCGTTTCAATTTCTTTATGCCGAAATTCCTCTACTGTGTCATGTACTGCGCGTTGTCAGTGCACGCTAAAGGAACCGAAGTGGTCAAAATTAGTGGAACTGTCAACTACGGCGTTCCTCTCCTATTTCATGCACTTTCCCCTTCCCTCCGCACCCGCCCGGCTTCTGGGTCATGCACGCTACAAAGGCTAGAAAAAAGCGCGCTTTTTGCAAACAGACCCACAATAATTATGTGGTTTGATTTGAGATTGATACTTCCAAAACAAATGTTTCATATCTCGTTTCTTCCCTATGTTATAGACTCTACCGTAGTCTGCTTATGTATTGTTACTCGTTTAGAACAGTGAGCAAGGAAATGTTACCTTTTGCATGAGCCTTCTAGAACATTGCTTATATGAGCTCGTGGAACATGAAATTTCGATTTGGATTTGTTGACAATGTCAAACATTCTGCTTCTTTCTGGCACTTTAGCCCGAAATTCATAGACACAGAGACACTAAATACACATATTTGCTAAGGTTATTGTGATGTTTAATGTAAAATGATCCGAATATATACGTGAAGCAAGGACAGCCCTAAAGATCTAATGATAACCACGCCTCTTAATTGCAAAGCATCCAAACCTATATTATGGTGGACACACCACATTCAGTTGAAAACGTGAGCAGTGCGTCTGTGTCAAGAATGTACCAATAATGAGAGGCCATTGTGTTTATCACTATCTTTCCTTGGATAATGATCTTCCTTATTTCAGGCGCCTCTCGATGCCAGTGTTGCCGAACGCGATTTAGGTTAAACACGCCGGCCGCTTTCTGCGCCCACCATAGAGTTTCTCACAATTGCCTAGAGGGAAATGTGGCGCCACCGTCTAATCGAGATTCTTAAGGGGCGCTGTGCCACGATGGAAATGACGGTATATGTGTCTGCGAGGCTTTTCTTGGCTCGTGTAGAGCGGGACTTGGCTCATACATGGATACAGCTTCTCCAAAACAAAACCTCGTAAGCGGAACTTAATCGCACACGCTGCAACTTACATTAAAGTATTACTCACCTGCAGGTGAGTAAAATTTAATTTTCCAATAATAGTTATTAAAATTAAATTAGTCTAAAATTATAGTATTAATTATTGTTTGTGAACGGACGAAAAGAATAAACAGATGACAGACGGACGTGGAGTTAGCTTTCACTTTGTCGTCCGTCATCGCACGTCAGCAATCAGTCGCTGCTTTTTACTTTTCTAAAGCAGTGTATACAGGGACAAGTTCTCAAGTGCAATTAAAACTTCCATTTAAGTTATGCCAAAAAAGAAATCGCGCATTACCGGCTGCTTTAGCGCAAAAGTTAATCATTATGACGCGCGAACGCATCCAAGCCTCACGCGTCTTGGAGGCATCGGAGAGATTAGTAGACGATCTCAGTCCGAACCCACCATAACCCAGCATTCCCATGCATACTACTGTGTCACGGGAAGAACAAGAAGAAAGCATTTAATGAGAGGAAAGGAGGAGATGTCAGCCTGGAGAGAGAGTCTCTGGCCTGCTGCTCCTCGCAGGGGTAAGGGGAAAATGGATAGATATAGATAGAGGGAGGTTTAGAGAGGTGAGGATGGTAAAGTACAATGAGTCACTATACACGTCCTGTAAGCGGATGTGCAACATGCGCAGTATTCTTTGCAGCACAGTGTTAAAGACGGGCATCTAAACCTGTGTCACACAAAAAATTAAAAAGGGCCATGAAGTTGCGCTGGGCGTGGTCCGTGTGCTGCCAGTGTACCTAAAATTTCTCCTCCGAAAAGGGCTCTGAGAGGTACAGTTTTCCCTATAGGTAATGGTACGAGACCTTTCGGCACCCTCCGAGTGGCTGACGTACTTCGCGCGAAGCATAGGAAGCAGAGCGCGAGTAGAACGTCCCAGCTTCATCTCAGTCGTCAGAAATGGGCGCGAGCCACATGGGAGGCGGGCCGGAGTAGAAGAGGTACGGAACTTGAGCGGATATGGCGGGAATCTTTCAGGCTAGTGTAGGACTTTCAATTTAGTTCTACGTAAGCCCGCGAATTCGCCTTGCTATATAGAGGGAGTTCTAGGGTGCCTGATATTATAGTGTCGAATTTATTTCGATGAGCTGGGAAGAGACATGCCAGTATTCCTCCATGCCGAATGCCTCCACAACGAATAAGATGAATTCCAAGCTTAAGACATTTGAATCCGCAGAAATGTAAATTTATAAATAATAGAAGCTCAGTTGGGTATAGCAACTTTCCTTTTCTCGACAGGAAAAGCTCGCGACAGGAACTTATCGCTTGTTACAGAATTAAACCGACAATACACAAGAGAAGTTCAGCTTCACCAACAGGGATCCACGCCACGTAGTGTGATTGATGCTCATGGCCGCAGTAAAGAACGAAAGAAAACACGAACGAAGACAAAAAAAACGATAAGCCAAACATGCCTTGAGTGATACATAACTGCACATTGTTTCCTGAATACTAAACGACACGCATCAAAGGATAAGGCCTCTGCGAAAAGGATCTGGACGGAAAAGTCAGCCATTGTTTACACGTGTCCGGTGTGCCGCTGATTTTGTATGGCGAGCACGTCTTCTATCGACCAGGCGGCTCACACTATGTCCTTCCCTGCACAGCAACTCGGAGGAAGAAAGTGCGTTTCGTGATGTATTGTGCAGTTCTTTGGTATACTGCGTTTAAGACCGTTGCTTGGTTCTTTCGAACACTAGAGCTCCCCCCATCCCTACCCCGCCTGTCTTTCCGATGCGTGTACGATGTCAGAAGAATATAACGTATAAGAAACGGGCTCCATTCCGTCTCTTGTTTCTGCAGGAAGTGTTCACTACCTTGGAAACAAGGCAAAAGCTAGGCAGTGAAATTTTCGATACCCACTGAGTTATCATACCACTCATTTTAAACGGACGTATCACTCCAAAAACAACTTGCGCTGGAATACTGGCTTGAGTTGGAACCGAATGAATCGAAATCATATTCTCTCTTCTCGTGAAATAGAGAAAGATGACGGTTAAATGTACCAGCTGCACTTATAAAAACAAAAAAAACCTTACACTCCGGATGACAGTTTGGTGGAGTAACAGCTTAGGCACGATGAGTGCACAAAGAATACGGATAGCATATGTGGGACCACTGGTTTGCAGCCTGCGAGCAGTCGGCAGCAAACCAATGTGGGTCACTCGAGCACGTGCCGTAATGCTGTCTGTGCCGCTTACTGGCGAGCCGTCTACTGTCCAGCGGCCCCTACCACAACAGGCGATACGGGATACTACTGCGTCTTCGTCCTCCCTCACTAGTCGGGTATCGGCAATTTCTCTCTGTAAAGGCATCATTAACCACTCAGAAGGGACAAACAAGGGATCGTATTCGTATTGTGAGATATAGTATAGCCCTTCAGACAGCAGATGGCTCCGTTGCTAGACCACGCGGACAGCAGTTTTAGTACGTGCCGACTTGATGCATGAGCACACCTCCTATATATATATATATAATATATATATATATATATATATATATATATATATATATATATATATATATATATATATATATATATATGGAGGTTGCCGGTGAACGCTTCTCCGACGCGAGCAGTCGGTATTTCTCAAGAAACTCGCTACGAGACGCTGCCTGCGCCAACGTTGTCTCTCGCGGGTGAGGGCGCGTTCTCCTTTGCGATCTGGTAGCGTTCCTCTAAGAAAGAGTGTTTCCATAGCCAACGCGCTCCTTTCGCTCTCTCTCTCTCACACACACAAGCCAGCAGAGGCACGCGCTGGGAGGCACGCGCCGGGAGAGAGAGAGTGAGAGGCACGCGCCTCCCGGCACGCGGGTTACGCGTGTCGCGTGACAAGGTTAGACTAAGAGGAGCTTCGCCCCTAAAAACGTGCCCCATTCCGTGTCTTGTTTCTGCAGGAAGTGTTCACTACCTTGGAAACAAGGCAGAAGCTAGGCAGTGAAATTTTCGATAACCACTGAGCTGGTTTGCAGCCTGCTAGCATCGGCAGCAAACCAATGTGGGCCCGAGCGCGTGCCGTAATGCTGTCTGTGCCGCTTACTGGCGAGCCGCTCTACTGGCCAACGGCCCCTACCACAACAGGCGATACGGTATACTACTGCGTCTTCGTCCTCCCTCACTGGTCGCGTATCGGCAATTTCTCGCTCTAAAGGCATCAATAACCACATAGGAGCGACAAACAAGGAATCGTATTCGTATTGTGAGATATAGTATAGCCCTTCAGACAGTAGATGGCTCCGCTGGTAGACCACGCGGACAGCAGTTTTAGTAGGTGCCGACTTGATGCATGAGCACACCTCCTATATATATATATATATATATATATATATATATATATATATATATATATATATATATACAGGGCGGGCGTGTGCTGTGAACTCATCAGAAAGTAGAGAGCAGCCAATTACAATGTCATTTAAGCGAACTCTTCTGCGACCGGAATACATATTTAGAATACTTAAAGACCACGGGCCCCAGCCGACCACGCTATGTATTGAAAACTGAAGAAAACAGGCCTTTGTTGAGCGGCGTTTGGCCTTAATGGATCCTGTCCACAGTATACATGCGAGCTCTACCACACGCTGCAGGTCGCCTCCCCGAAAGCAGGGCATCAACTTCGCATATTTTTTTATTGGCAGAAGTCTTCGCATGGAGCTCAACGGATGTGCATTAGCGTGCCTCTGTAACTGGCGCCTACACAATCACCATGATCTCGGGTGGACGGCGACAGGCAAAGTAGGTTTCTCGGCACCTCACAATGAACCCCACATTGTGGTGCAGAGGCGATCGATCGTCTGTGCCGTCGACGTGGCCAGGGGTTAGAATAATGACGGTTTCTCGTTACATTTGCATAATCATCGTTGTGGGTATAGCACAAAACTTTACACAGGACAGAGACGACAAAGGGCAAGCCACAAACTCTTGGTCCAGTTGAAAGTTTATTATGAGATCCGCGTGCATATTCACGTGCAAAGAATTGGAAACAAACGAACCCACGTGTGAAGCCAAAAATCATTCATCCATTTCTCTCTATCACCCCGCCCAGAAAGCGATGTTCTTTTGGTTGAAGGCCGAAGGCGCGCTTGCGCATTCAATGACGCCATCTTTTATATGCCTCAAATATCAGAAGGATAGACCGTATCATGATACGCAATGCAGATGATGTGACAATATGCCACACAACCACAATCACACCTTGCGAAGATGAATACGTGGAATATGAAGGGCGTGTCGAAATGCAACATAATTAGGCGATAAGCTATGAGGATATTAAGATATGTAGGGAAGCAAGATCAATAGAAGGAGATAGATCGCAACAAATATACGTATGGAGTGATCAACGATTGCTTATGAAAAGTTATTATTGCGTATTTGTCGATATTTATTTACGCGCTATATTTTGTTAGTATTGAGTACAGAACCTTTGTTTCTGAAGTGTGACTCATAGCATCCGAGGTTTATTATTTACTGTACATACTGTACATATTATTACTGTACATAGAAGTAAATAAATTGTTTGATGCACACGGATCACAACACGCAGAAAAGTTAATCGAACCACGTCGACAAGAGCCCATTATTGCAGACGACATATAACGTACCAGATATCAGCATTTATAAATCGTTCATGGTGAAACGAATTCAGTACACTAACAAATAGTTTTTCAAGTCATTCTTAATTGAGCAGGAATTGGAATATAGCTCACTGTATATGTATTTTCAGTGTTGCATTAAATGTATGCTATCACTATAGTGAAAGTGATATGTTAACTCTCGTTAAACCCAATTTTCATGCTGTTCAGAAACCTGAAATGGGCTGATGTTTTCTTGATTTTCTTCGAGAAAGGTGTTGTATTTCATTATCTTAATTTTTATTCATTCATTGTTGATATACACATATTATTAATGCAGTGGGCAATGACGTGATTGTGTCCAGTGTATGTAAGATGGTAACTTTACCTCCCATAGATCTCAACTGTTCCATTTATCTCTTACTGTTGCATCTCTTTTCACAATGCTGCTTTTCTGTTTGATCTTTTAAAATGCCAGTATTGCAATTTCTTTCCTCTTCCACATAACCTGTTCGAGGCTGCATAAGTTAAGTTAGGAACGGATCAAGAGGATATGTCAGGCTTCGGTGGCTTTAGGTCTTGCCACAGTTTCTGTGATCCCAGGGAAGAAATAAAACTTCCTGTCATTGTTTTTTCTCTCATTCTTCTGTCTACTGCTGCCCTGCAGCCTTTCCAGTTTGACTGATTCACTTTTGGTGTTTCATGTTCCAATGCCTCAATAAGAATGTGAGAGAAGCCATTTCAGTCTGTAATGAGATGTGACCAAGGGTGCAACTGGAAACTAGAGCACCATGTAAAAATTAGAAGTCCTAAGACATAAATGAACTGCCTGCATAACATGGTACGAGCCGGCCAGTCCAATCTTCAGAGAAACCCAGCAGTGGAGCTACACCTGAACTCTGCTCAGTAGAGTACGATTGCCGACAGCACTCATTAGTATTACCTGAATGATAAGTCCTCATGGATAACTATAACTATGCTCTAATAACCAGCGGGCACAATACGAGTATTGTGATTGCCTTCAACGTGAACCAGATCATGTAGATTTTCTCCACTGCCGTACAGCGCTATTATTGGACACTTCGGATGTGTTGACAGCATCAACGTGGGTTACAGTGAGCCGTTACTAAGTTGCTAGGAGATTGGTGATATCGTGAGTTCCCACCGGCTCTTTCGCGAAGTGAACGTGGTGAGAGTTCAGGAACAAGCCTGTCGCTGCAACTTGCGCTGACGCCATAGGACGAAACGACACCACCGATGGTGCCAAGAGTGAGGGAGGAGTGCAACCAACGCCGCAGTGTCGCCTGTTGCGAAATAAAGGCGTATGGCTATGATGGAACTCGGCTCGCCCTGGGCGATATCCACATTGCCTCTTTCAAGGGTGAGATGTGAAGGGCGGCGCTTAGGCTCAGATCCGGAGGCATAAGGTCGCGGTCACCCGAATCTCGGATGACGGCGATGGGGTCGCGCTGTCCTTGGGTCATGCAGAAATGCGTTTATGGTCCATTTGTCAACGCTGTGGCCTGCAGATATGCCGCTGACACTTTGTTCGCTTCCCTTGTATTCTGCCGTGTGATGATTTGCTTGCTCAACCGATGAGTTCCACACCATTCTAGTGGTGGGTTTTTACGCGCTTATGCATCTGTGAAGGAAATGACACCCAACGTTAGACCGTTAAGTCTCATACCATCGAAGCGTTTCGAGGAAAGGGAGAGCTGTTTGCTCTTAAGGAATGCTTCTTTTTCTACCATTATAATAAGGTCCCCCTACAGTGTTTACACTATGGGACCTTTTTCTGTGTCCAAACGGTCTACTTCTGTATATGCACTCATCAACATTGAATAAACTTCAAACTTCAAAACACAGGGCACTGTAAGATGTCCGCCATAAAAGAATTTTCCCGTTAAAGGTGTGACTTCTTATATAGTAAGGGAGCTGTTTCTCGGAGTAGTTGCTGTTTTTTTTTCGGTTGCTCCACCCTCCGGCTATCCACATCAAGCGGCAAATATTTAACATAATTATGAGCGGCTTTGACAGTACCTGCGTAAATGAAAATCGCACATGGTAAGTTCTATCAAGGCAAAGGAAGAAACAAGGAATTTAAGCTCTCGGAAGTTCGCGCCACAAATTTCAATAGCAGGTGAACTGAAGAACGTAGTATTACGACGATTCAATTCATTTGTAAGCATAGAACGCGGGACCTATCAGTGAGCAAAGAGGCGAACAAAAGCGCAAAGTGTGTTGTGTAGCTCGTGCTTATCGAGTTTAGGAGTGGAAATTACAAGACACAAGTTGGAGCATGGGTTCCTAGTGCCGGTTGACACTTCTACGTCGAGATTAGAATACTGAATAATGATTTACCTTTGCTTGTGGCTCGTCGTAGTAGGGACCGTCAGGCGCCAATTTGAGCCAGGCCTTTTTTGTACAATGGCGTTTTTTCTTACACAGCCAAAGCATGACCAGATGATCCGTGTTTTTATTAAGCTTAACAAATATCCAGCTCATTCCGGATTAATGCAAAGCCACTGCATGTGTAGACTTTTGAGGAACCCTCTGTGTTGCTGCCCATGTAATGCTCCACTCGAATGTTACCGCCTTGTTCACGAAGCGTGCCGCCATCACTCGAATGAGGTGCAAAACCCTCATCGTGGAACTCGCCAGCTGCTAGCGTTTTGGTAGAACCCTATCTCAACGCAAAAAAGGATGAAAATCAAGAGCACGGTGCCCTGTATCGGTTGTCGCAAAAGAAAATAAAACTTCGCGCCGCGACGGCGGTACGTCTTGATTGGATCCGGAGGAGATCGGCCACCGCGACCCCTTACTAACGTTCCATGAGATCGCCTCCCACTATAAAGAGGAACGCAGGCGCTTCCCGCCTCCGCACCCAAAATTATGTAGGTCTCAAGCTATCACGTTTAGGATGCTTCAGACGAGGTCATGTCCCTCGCGCGCTTTCCTTAGCAGGATTAACACCGAAATTGATCCACGGTGCCCGGACTGCGGGCGGGAGTTCAGCACTCTAGCACACATGCTCTGGCAGTGTCCTGCGTTACAGGACGCGTCACTCATCTGCGAACAGGACTGGGACGAGGTCGTCACCAGTACGGAACTCAAGCACCAGCCCAAGGCCGTCCAGAGGGCCCGTGAAAGAGCGGAGAGGCTTGGCCTCCCGATTCCGACATGGGAGCAGCCAGCGGCGAACAGGAGGCCTCTGCGGGGATCCTCCGGTAAGTCCCTCAGGACCTAAATAATGTTAAATGTCTGTCTGTCTTTCTGTCGTCGTACAACAACTTCATTAAGGATCGTGCTTTAAACAAACGCTGAGCACTCGGAAGCAAAATATTTTGCAACTTTCTTGGGTAATAGCTGGCGTACGTACTGTGGGCCCGTACGTAGGTGGAGGGCCTTTCTCAGCATTTCACTGGATACACAGATGTTCTTGTTTCAAGGCCCATGTGTTCTCATTTCAAATTAGAGAGCCTGGTGGCGTTTCTGGCGTTTGGTTCCAGGTCTCATGATGGTCGCCTGTAGCAGGAGCTCGAAGCGTTTCGTGATTAAAGCCTCCGAAACTGCTTGCTTAGCAAGGCGAACAAACCTGCCGCAACGACCATGACAAGTAATGACAAGAAAAACAGCGCCAACAGGGCAAGAGACGCCGCTGGTAGGTTTAAGCTGAATGTGAGAACACGCAGATGTACAATTTCTTAGCGAAAAACACAAAACTCAAAACTTTAGCAGAACAATGCAGTGTGATAGAATAGTGCACCCTGTGTCCTGTGACAACGATCGCTTTGGTCTTTCTTCAACTGTCATCATCATCATCGGCAGCAGCAGCAGCAGATATTTACGTCCTCTGCTGGACGAAGGCACGCCGCATTGATCTACATTTATCCCGGTCCTGTGCAAATCAGGATCAATTTATTCCCGCGAACTTCTTGATCTCATCTGCAAATCC
Organism: Hyalomma asiaticum; assembly: GCA_013339685.2. Taxonomy (NCBI): domain Eukaryota; kingdom Metazoa; phylum Arthropoda; class Arachnida; order Ixodida; family Ixodidae; genus Hyalomma; species Hyalomma asiaticum. The sequence goes on from CM023491.1 coordinate 58,985,683, forward strand.
AACATTCTGCCGCCCCCAGCCATGCTTGCCTCATCTAGGGATCCAATCTGTTACCTTTAATGACCAATGTTGTCTCGCCTTCGCGTTCCATGTCCCGCTCACGTTCGTTTCTTCTGCTTAATTTCGTTCATGTATCCTTAACACACATTTGTTCCTTAACCCACTCCGCTTTCTTCTTTTCCCTTAACGTTACACCTGTGCATTTCTCACGGGGTCGTCGACACTTTATGTTGAACCGTTGAAGTGAGCCTTTAAGTGTATGCCCCGGTGGTGAGTACCGGCGAGATGCAGCTGTTGCACACTTTTCGTCGATGTGTGGAATCCAAACTGGAACATAAGCTTAGGGAAGACGGAGGCTTGAATCGAAGAGCAAATCTTTAAAAACACTGAAGAACAGGGAATGCCGCTTGAGCCAGCGTTTCGAAAAATGGAATTGTCTTTGCCACGACGGCAACTTGATGATGATGATGATGATGATGATTATGATGATGATGATGATTGTGGTTCGATTAGAAAAGGACGCCAATTTCTGAAGCCCATGTCGAAATCACGGCTCAGCATCTGTGGAGGTAACGGATAGGGACTGAAAGAGGTAGAAAGGAGAGAGAAGCCGTAGTGGAGGGCTCCGGAAATTTTCACCACGTGGTTTTCTTTAACGTGCACTGACAACGCACAGTACACGGGCCTCTGGCATTTTCGCCTGCATCGAAAATGCGACCGCCGCGGCCGGGATCGAACCCGCGTTTTTCGGGTGGCAACCCTGCACCGTAACGTGGCACTACACCAAAGCGGCGGACGACAACTTCCTTTTCAAGCGATCGTTTTTATACCCTCGGCACACCCTTGCCCATCCCAAGAGGGAGAGTAGGAGCAGAAAGGCACGTGCGAAAGAAAAACCAGCGCCTCCTCTATAGCGCGCGAAAAAAAAAAGACAGGAAAAAAGAGGGGACGGGGATTCGGAGTGATTACATGTCTTAGCATGAGTGATACGTTTTCAAAGGCGTGTGCTAGAAGAGCAGTAAAAGACTATGGCGCCATTTTAGTGTTCGTCGAACGGGATGGTTGATCAGAACGTCAAAAGCACCTTTGAAACTGGGGTTTCAAGTCTGCCTGTAATTACAGTAATATCAGTGAAATAACGGGTTGCATTATTTTTGATCACTGTAATTTTCTTGCTTAACTTGATAATAAAGGATTCTTCCTTTTAACTCTGTAATTATAGCTGTACTACTATTTCTTCCAAGAGAACTGCCACAACCGGGCACCTTGCATGGTTCGTCATTTCGACCAACTGATATGGATGCTGGCTTCAGTCTTCAGTGGTGAGCAAGCTTGTGTTTTTGTTTCAGGAAACGACACTTACCAGTGGAAGCCAATTACTAACTTTTGAGTTATATCTGATGTTTACCACGGCGAGTACTACTTTTTACTGCTACGATGAAGCGCGTCGCCAACCTGAATACCTAAATATCTTGCTTCTTTCCACTTCAGACAATCAGATGGCCCCGAATAACACGCACTGACAATTTGTACTTTATCATTCTCGATGCGCAAGGAAAAAAAAAGGAGAAAATAAATAGTGCTTGTAAAGCGGCGACAACTTTCAATGGGAAAATAGTTCAATAGGAAAATAGTCCCAGTATTTTAGGGGTACGCGGCATGAACAACCCTTGCAAACTTGGTTAGCGAAAAAAATGCAACGATCACAAAACGAGGTGCCATCCACTGTACGTTTCGACCGTTGACACTTCGCCTTTTATACATCATACTCACCCACAGCATCAGTCGATATAAAAGGGAGCACGTATTGCCATCGTCCATCGTGTAATTTCGGCTACACGGACGAGGCGGGACATGATGACGCCCTTATCGGTGCCTTTCTAGGGTCATCGCGTGAAGGAGACGAACACTTCCAGTCTAACTGGCTTGAAAAACTCACTGGGCCCCCTCCAGGCTCTGCCTTCTAGGCACTTATGCCACGTTTATGGCGATCGAGGGAGCCACTAATAGCATTCGATACTGCCGCACAAATCGAAGCAAACGAATGGTTCACACTTGAAAATAGCCGTAGTGGTCGTTACCCCAACTTCCCAGGCTCCCTCTCGTCTTACACTGTCGTGGCGTGCGCTCTGGGATTCCTCCACTGCTCTCTTCCAAACTGAGCGTTGAACGCAACGTTTCGCCCAGCATTGCTATTTGAAGTTCATTTGCGCATACTGTTGGAGCGATACACGTCTATCTTCCTAAGATAAGCGGCGAGGGCTTCACATTTCACCGGCGCAACACATTTTTTTAGCTGCTGCCATGCCATGTTATGCGTGCAAATGGTGGACCCAGAAATGCAGCAGCCCCAGTGTATAGCTAAGGTAACAGTTGGTTACCCAATATCCTCATCTATCCCGGCACAGGAGACTCCATTTTTCTCGAGATTCGCCGGCCTGGGGCATTGAGCAGTCATGCGCAAAATGACCCTAAAATTCATAGATGGCGAAAAATGTACACACGTAGACCTTGTTAGGAGTGCGTTCATGTTAATTCAATGATTAAGCTGGCTACGGTGAGCTAGAGTGGACTGCGAGAGGTCTCCCTCTCATTTTTCTCGTGATCAGCGCGCTGGCGCTTACAAGATTGCCGGCCGCTGATTAGAAATTCAATCACCGTGCACCATGGCATTAAGCATTTTCTCTTCTTTTCTTCTTTGTTTGAATGTATGGACCGCTAATTAAAGTTCAGAGAAACACACCATAGCGGCCACGGTGCCTACGCGAATCTGGAGCGCTACCCTGGCAATAGACGCAATGCTGAAGGAATGAATTTCGATATGTATAGGGTGATTATTAAATTAAATCCTCGGTGTATAGGGCGATTATTAAATCCTCAATGTGTCCGCGATTCGCAACTTCTGCTGATTGCGAATATCAGCAAGGCTTACCTAGACGTTTCGAATGCGACGCGGCGCTTTCCACCCATTTTTTTTTTCAGTGATGTTGAACGTGTGCCCTGGCTGACTCTATCTGGCGTGTCCTCCCTCCCCTTTCTCCTTCATCGCGAAAAGGTTGCTCGGGGGGGGGGGGGGGGGTTGCAAAGCTAGAAGTGCGGCACGTTTTCAAGGTTGATCGCCACCTAGCCATAATTCGCATAGGCGCGGTGATATAATTTCATGACCGTTGGTCGGTGTTGGTGCTTACGTCGTAATCTGTTGAAAGTGCATTCCGATTTTGCGGGAGTGCTGCTTCCTTCATACTCAATACGTATTACGCTGTTCGCCCTTGCTCGCAGGTTGCCATTTTACCCTACTAGAAAACCAGTACGAATAGCTTAGCACTATACCGGTAATTGGGTATCACGTATGCCAGATCAGCATAACAATATTGTCAAGCTGCTATTTACGTCACAACTCCTGATAAAGATCAGGACGGAATGTTCAATCTCTTGGTTTTGATTTAACCTTGGAAGGGGTCGCTTCACAGTAAATGATACTAGTAATATTGTTGTTCTTACGTGTTGTTTAACGTCCGAAAACCAGCTCTGATTATGAGAGACGCCGTAGTGGAGGGCTCCGGAAATTTTGACCACCTGGGGTTATTTAACGTGCACTGACATCGCACAGCACACGGGCCTCAACATTTCGCCTCCATCGAAATGCTGCCGCCGCAGCCGGGATTCGATCCCGCGACCCTCGGATCAGCAGCCGAGTACCATAGCCACAAGACCACCATGGCGTGGCGTTATTAGTAATATTAATAGTAGTAGTAATAGAAGAAAAAAAAGAACTCGGGGCAGAACATTGATTCTTGGTTAGCTAATTCGTGGCCGTTTAGCCGTTATAATCGGTTATCAACTGGTAAGATCAAGATTCGTGTCACTGCCGGCAATCTTTGTCATATCTAATTACAGCAAAGAATATACACGCATTCACCTGTATGTAAAACGACAGTGCGTCATGAAATGTAAAGAATGTAAGATAAACGATATTATAAGATTCGGTGCAACGGCGGGAATTTTTCGACTTGGGCGTTAAGTGATTCGGAGTCCTGCCGGAGATTTGTTAGACGCTGATACACTTATGCCGGGCAGCAAGGAATGTTTATGACTTTGCATAATAAGAGCGCTCGGCTCTTCGGAGGTCGGTCGTGGTGCATATCGATCGTAAAGACAATATCTAAATAAAAGAGATTAGCACGAGTTGACAATAAACCAGTGGAGGAAGAGAAGAGAAAGTTGTGGAGGTACATGCCGCTGAAGGAACGGTTGATATTGAAAAGGATAGAATGAACCGCGCCGCTCACGCCACGGCAGAGTCTTCAAACTCGATGCAGGGCTCGCGATCGTTACACAATTGCAGTCGTCACCATGTGTTCATCCAGTACTCTCCACTGGGAAAACTTTCCACTTAATAGCATATGAATATGTTGTGCTTTCTGGTAATATCTGCTTTCTAGCGACATTTTTCTGGCTGAATGGTCAAGTCACGGCTTGTGTAGTGAAAATGGCTTCAGCGCGCGTTTGTTTACCTGACCTGGCACTCTGAAGCGTGCAACCGGTTTCTCCGCTTCAAGCCACGCATACATCAAATGCTGTTTCATTTCTTTGTCACGGGACTCAGCCAAACAAACGCACACCTTCCCGTTCCGACGGCTACTCATGTTACGACGGCCATTCCTCTTCTTCGTATCATTTTGTTCCATTTCCCCCAACCCCACGGACAGTCCACCATGCTCTCGACATGGGCAGTAGAAAATGGCGTCCTTTCCTTAAAGGGAACTTCGACGATGGTTAAAAGCGAAGCATATCTTAGCGAACATGAGCAACTTAGACCGTATCTATCTATCTATCTATCTATCTATCTATCTATCTATCTATCTATCTATCTATCTATCTATCTATCTATCTATCTATCTATCTATCTATCTATCTATCTATCTATCTATCTATGTTTCGGTGCACTCCTCGTCACCTCCTTCACTCAATATGCACCAAAATTTGGATTATGGGCTACGAATGTACGACGAACATTGTTGACTGATTGTTACAACGCTGATACGACATACTCGTCATATACGTCACGATGAACGATACAGGAGTCATGTGTGGCTCATAAGCGTAGTGCTCGGCCAGTGGTATTCGGCTCGGCGCCACAGATGTTTGAATTTTATGCAGCAAACGTCAATCTCCCGAGAACTAAAATTCACATTTACCATGTCATTAGAACACTCCAAAAAGCAAGGCAGGTATACCGTTTCTCAGACAGACATACCGTTTCTCAGACGTGTTATGCAGACATAACACGCACCCTTAATCTCCGCAGGCAAGCAACCAAGCCGGTGGCGGCCATTGAACAAAGGCTCCCCGTGGTGCCAATCAAGCATGCTACCAGAAGGCTAGGAGGAGTCCTCCCACACTGGCGTTTCTCACGATCACACCCATTTTGGCAAGTAAATCCCCAGAAATCACATCAAATCATGAATGTGAAAGGGAAAATTAACAACCACCCGTTTTTGTAGCACAAGGCTAGAAGGAAATCCATACGGATTTCTCAGAAATGAAAGACCGGGGCGCTCGCTGTGCCAACTGAGCTAACCAGGAGGCTAGCGATTGACAGCGCGAGGGCGAATCCATCGCCAACTCGATTCGCCCTCGCGCTGTCAATCGCTATCCTCCTGGTTAGCTCAATTGGCAGAGCGAGCGCCCCGGTCAGGCGTTGGTCCCGGGTTCGAACCCCGGACTAGGACAAATTTTTCGGCAACTAGGAAGCTTTCATTTCTGAGAAATCCATATGGATTTCCTTGTAGCCTTGTGCTACAAAAACGGGTGGTTGCTAATTTTCCCTTTCATAAACGTTACTCCACCTCACGAGTTTCCACAGAACTCATTTGCCAAATCATGAATCTGTATATCTATGTGCAGAAAGTTGAGAAAATGTCTCTGTTAGCCTTTAGCGTGATTTAAGTGTACTTATAGGAAGGCCCTGATTATGGAACACTCTCGCACATTTATAAAAAACTATCTACCATTTCAATCAAAACGTCCATTGCACGCAAATGGCATTTCAGGTAAATGACTTTTGTGAGTCAGTGCGGTTGCAAACGGATTCGTATCCACTGCTCATTTAATGTATTCAGTGTTGTTCTTCCCGTTCCTTGTTCATAACACCTGTCGTTCTATAATGACTTCTTCAGTACAGAAGTAGAAATAGGGCCGAAACAGAATAGACATAGCTATAGTCGATAACGAAGGAAATATCAATGGTAAAACGCTATAGAGCGTTTGAGTTAAATGCGTAAGTTTTCCATGTCAAACGTCAGAACAAATCTTGACAGACGTTCTTAATTTGGCTAGGTGCATCATACAAGAACCTTCCTACACAGCTCACCATCACGCAGGCTTGTGGTTTTTTTTTTTTTTTTTTTGTAAGAGACCACAATAGCTGTTAACGTGAGCAGCATTTCTGAGAATCTTAGGAAAGAAGCAGCATTCCACGACCGCACAAAGCTAGAATTTCGGTAATCTCGCTTTCTCATCATCTAATCTTGAATATATACAGGCACGTATTATCACATGTTATTTTTTTTCTCCTTTTCATATACATGCATCGGCAAGAGAGATGACGATGTTTTGATACTACGCATAAAACTCGTCATACCGCTTTCTACCTTAGACTTTACATATGGAGAACCAAATTGTGGCTGATGTTTTCGCTTCGTTTCTTGCACACTCGCACCTAGAACCGTGAAATAGACCCGCACATGTTTGCATCTATGAAGCCGTGATGCATAATCTAGCTTATTTTAAGCGCTGCTGCGCAGCTGATATATGATAAATAGCTCAAGTGCGGCGCGTGGCGTTTCTCATTTACGATGGGGAACAGCGAATCGCGAGAGGAGCCTGCAATTTCTGTAGAGCTAGCATACGCGTATTCGCAAGGACCTATTATTATTCTATTTGTTTTACCTCTTTCTGCACTATAAGCTTTCGGCCGGTATACCGAGCTATTGTACATGAAGAACTCCAGAGATTTAAGGGGTGTTACCGCAGTGTACAGAGGCTTTCTCGCTTTACTTTGTATTTCCGGCGACTCTGCAACCATTGCAAAAAAAAAAAAGGATCCCTTATGGCAAGGAGCGCGTCAATGCTCAGAGTCTGTATGAGGAAAAATAAAAAGATCTGCGAAAATATAACAAGGCAGAACCTCACGCCGAGCTCAATACCGCAATACAATTCAAAGAATCGCTGTGCACGTCAGAGCTGAACTTTATTCGGGCACTGTACGACTTGGACGTGGTGCTCCTCTGAGCCTAGGCTCGATTCATGACATTTAAGTTTCAAATATTTCTACCGTAGAATGTCAACCGAAAGTAGGAGCGTTAGACGTCGGATAACGTAGTAGCTTCCTTGGCTATGCAGTTCCGGAAAGGGAGCTCTGCTAAACACAGAAGCCTTGCCTTTACCGATTGAAGCAATTTCAAACGCAGTCGGCAAAGCGCTTCGAGGGGACCATGCCTATTGTGACATGTGTCGCTCCAGAACTTCCCAAGGGAAATTCGTCGAGATCTCCGCAAGCGAGTTTGGGGACTGCCAGCCAGTGATTTCTACACCCTCCTGGATTTAGGAGAGGACGAAAAAATCTAAAAAATCGGGAGAATGGGTTATTGCATTGTGCCTTACTTGTGCACTCTCTCGTGAAATCGCGTGCCTGCCCCTGGCGTTTTTCCTTCTTCCTTAAATCTTTTTTTTCCGCGTGAAGTTAGAGACAGCGGCGTTTTACGTATATATATTTACATACAAAGAGGCCTTCATAATATTCCTATGGAAGTTGAGCGCAGTGTCTTGGGCTTCCCTTATGTTAGGCCGAACGTTAAAATGCCGACGCAGTTCTGACACTATTGGTAAGAAGAAGTTTTGTAATGGGGGCATCGGCAATGCGTGGAGATAGATAGATAGATAGATAGATAGATAGATAGATAGATAGATAGATAGATAGATAGATAGATAGATAGATAGATAGATAGATAGATAGATAGATAGATAGATAGATAGATAGATAGATAGATGCCAGTTATTCGGTCATTTAAACAACCAGCCAGAGGCTACACAGAGGCCTCCCTCGCAGATGCGCGTACGTTGGCAGTACGCATGTACGGGCAGTTACGAGAGTGCACATGTGGCGCCTCGCTCAAAGGCCCGTGTCTTGAACATCAATTTCATTTAATGTCAGCGCTTCTAATAGAGTGTTCCTCACTGCTCCAGATGAGATATTTGCATATAACTGTAAAAAATGGCCGCATATCTCCCCGCGTCGCTGCAAAATGACGTCGAAAGACGATATTATTTGGCCGTCCCTGAGACGTAACACCATCTCTTCTCCGCCCAACTACCCCTCACTCTTTTCCCTCCCCTCTCACTCCTCTTATGATGTATGCAATGGAGGTTTTCCTGAATTCAATTGAAATTTCCCGCGTTCGCCCTGCTCTCGCGCCACGTGGTCGACATTTTATTACTTTGTATCTCTTGGACACCCCTTCTAAAGCGTTCATTTTTCACTTACTAATCTAAATCTAGTCGGATATATATTGTTTGTTAAACCAACGCCGCGGAACGCGGTTGTATATGTATATTTTGCCACAAGCAGGCCCTGATGTTTCCTTGGGCTCTATAAGTTCACGTGTATGACCCCATTGCACCAGTGCTAGTAGCACGGTTGGTTTTCCAAGCAAGGTGACTCGGTTTGGATTAGCGAGTTGAATCGAGTGACAGACAGGCAGACAAAGTTTTTCGCGTTTATGTAGCTGAAGAACCACGCCTTTAGTATTCATTGGCTTACCTAAAAACGCTTCTTCTTGTCACACTGGTTCCGTTTTAGGGGCGAAGCTCCTTAAGGCGTGTGTAGTGCGTCCCCGATGTATGTAGTAGTAGTAGTAGTAGTAGTCGTCGTAGTAGGTAGCCACCGGCGCGTGCCTGCCGGAGGGCACGCACGCGCCGAGGGCGAGCGCGTGGCTCCCGGCGCTCGCCCTCGCCGCGAGCGCCGGGAGCCACGTGCTCCCCGGCAAACTCGACACTGCCCCGACAAACGCGAGAGACAACGTGGCGCAGGCAGCGTCTCCTAGCGAGTTTCTTGATTCAGAAATACCGACTGCTCGCGTTGGAGAAGCGTTCACCGGCAAAACCCATATATATATATATATATATATAATATATATATATATATATATATATATATATATATATATATATATATATATATATATATATATATATATATATATATATATATATATATATATATATATATGCACTGGATCTTGACTTGCAATGAAGTGCCGGTGGGAGATTTCACTTGTGCATTGTGCATAGTTGAACCGTGAGGATTCGTAGCATGCGCGTTAACTAAATTAATCCGGAACCCGGCACAATCTACGATGCACATCCCGAGCTTCGCCCACTCATCATCATTCACTCCGTGGATATGGTGTATTTATTGTACCTTTCACGCTCTTTACTTTTCTCCAGCTGTTTCTGCGGTTTGAACAGCGATAATGTAGTTGAAATTAGGTGGAACTGAGTTCTCATAACGTGTTCGCTTTATTAGGTTTTGAGTTGTGCTATTTCATGTCTAAAGTACTGAAAAGATTACCCTCTAATAATTTTTGTTGGGTTCGCATGTATTAAATGTCCCATTTACGCTATGCATTGATGAAATATATGTAATTTACAGTGCAGGTATAGCTAACGTTCATTATCCGACGTTCAATTATTTCCTTTTCTTTTCATTCCTCTCATAAGGCCCTCTCGTTTGACATTAACATGCCTGACTGTGAGGGAATATACACGGAGTTTTTTTTAAATGCGAAGCATTTCTTAGCGAACTTCGGCGAGTTTGAGCGTATCTATCTATCTATCTATCTATCTATCTATCTATCTATCTATCTATCTATCTATCTATCTATCTATCTATCTATCTATCTAGCCGCCTACGATTTTGTGCTCTCCTGGCCGTTTCGCTAATCGTATGTTTACGAAAATTGGTATGCCACATCATGACTACATGACGTACATAAATGACAGGTCAAAACATGAAAATCATTACATGCATGTCACGAGCGACATGATTTACATGCCACGGTCTTGGTGCTCTCCTGGCCGTTTCGCTAATCGGATATTTACGAATATTGGTATGCCACATCTGACTACATGGCGAACACAAATGACAGGTCATAACATGAAAATCATGATATGCATGTCATGAGCGGCATGATTTACATGCCATGGTCTTAGGGCTAATCGGATGTTTACGAATATTGGTATGCCACATCATGACTACATGTCGAACATAAAAGACAGGTCATAACATGAAAATCATGACATGCATGTCATAAGGGGCATGATTTACATGCCATGGTCTTGGTGCTCTCCTGGCCGTTTCGCTAATCGAATGTTTACGAATATTGGTATGCCACATCATGACTACATGACGAACATAAATGACAGGCCATAACATGACAATCATGATATGCATGTCATGAGCGGCATGATTTACACGCCATGGTCTTGGTGCTCACCTGGCCGTTTCGCTAATCGGATATTTACGAATATTGGTATGCCACATCTGACTACATGGCGAACACAAATGACAGGTCATAACATGAAAATCATGATATGCATGTCATGAGCGGCATGATTTACATGCCATGGTCTTAGGGCTCTCCTGGCCGTTTCGCTAATGGGATGTATGCGAAAATTGGTATGGCACAACATCACTGTCTGACGAACATAAATGGCAGGTCATAACATGATAATCATTACATGCGTGTCATGAGCGGCATGATTTACATGTCACAGTCTTGGTGCTCTCCTGGTCGTCTCGTTAATGGGATGTATACAAAAATTGGTATGCCACAATATGACGGCACGGCGAACATAAATGACAGGTCATAACATGAAAATCATGACATGCATGTCATGAATGACATGGTTTACATGCCACGCGTTTCGTTAATGGGACGTATACGCAAATTGGCATGCCACAACATGACTGCATCACAAACATAAATGACAGTTCATAACACGAAAATCATGGCATGCATGTCATGAGTGACATGATTTACATGCGACGGTCTTGGTGCTCTCCTGGCCGTTTCGTTAATGCGATGTATACGAAAATTGGTATGCCATGACATGACCGCATGGCGAACATGACTGACAGGTCACAACATGAAAATCATGATATGCATGTCATGGGCGACATGATTTACATGCCACGCATTTCGTTAACGGGATGTATACGAAAATTGGCATGCCACAAGATGACTGCATCATGAACGTAAATTACAGGTCATAACATGAAAATCATGACATGCATGTCATGAGCGACATGATTTACATGCCACGGTCTTGGTGCTCTCTAAGCCGTTTCGTTAGTGGGATGTGTAGGAAAATTGGCATGCATTAATGTGACTGCATGACGAACATAAATGACAGGTCATAACATGAAAAGCATAACATGCATGTCATGGGCGGCATGATTACATGCCAGGCGTTTCGTTAATGGGATGTATACCAAAATTGCTATGGCACAACACGACAGCATGACGAACGTAAATGACAGGTCATAACATTAGAATCATGACAGGCGTGTCATGACCAGCATGATTTACATGCCATGGTCCTGGCGCTATACTGCCGTTTCGTTAATGGGATGTATGGGCTCCGTCTACTGACCAGAGGGCGCTACGTAGCTCTCGTCGGACGGCTCAGTCGCGCACGGTGGAAACCTAGGCGACAGCGACGCGCGCGTTTCTTCGCTGCTTTCCGGGCGTACTGCGAATCACACGAACGCTCGCGGCGTCGCCCTTTGGAACAGTTTGCCGCAGGTTTGGAGCGCGCGCCTCAAAGGAAATTCGTCGAGATCTCCGCAAGCGAGTTTGGGGACTGCCAGCCAGTGATTTCTACACCCTCCTGGATTTAGGAGAGGACGAAAAAAATCTAAAAAAATCGGGAGAATGGGTTATTGCATTGTGCCTTACTTGTGCACTCTCTCGTGAAATCGCGTGCCTGCCCCTGGCGTTTTTCCTTCTTCCTTAAATCTTTTTTTTCCGCGTGAAGTTAGAGACAGCGGCGTTTTACGTATATATATTTACATACAAAGAGGCCTTCATAATATTCCTATGGAAGTTGAGCGCAGTGTCTTGGGCTTCCCTTTTGTTAGGCTGAACGTTAAAATGCCGACGCAGTTCTGACACTATTGGTAATAAGAAGTTTTGTAATGGGGGCATCGGCAATGCGCGGAGATAGATAGATAGATAGATAGATAGATAGATAGATAGATAGATAGATAGATAGATAGATAGATAGATAGATAGATAGATAGATAGATAGATAGTATGCCAGTTATTCGGTCATTTAAACAACCAGGAAGACGCTACACCCAGGGCTCCCTCGCATGCGCGCGTACATTGGAAGTACGCATGTACTCACGTGTCTGCAACATGAATTTCATTTAATATCGGCGCTTCTAATAAAGTGTTTCTCACTGCTCCAGATGAGATATTTGCATTTAACTGTAAAAAATGGCCGCATATCTCCTCGCTTCGCTGCAAAATGACGCCGAAAGACGATACTATTTGGCCGTCCCTAAGACGTAACACCATCTCTTCTCCGCCCAACCACCCCTCACTCTTCCCCTCCCCCCTCACTCCTCTTATGATGTATGCAATGGGGGTTTTCCTGAATTCAATTGAAATTTCCCGCGTTCGCCCTGCTCTCGCGCCACGTGGTCGACATTTTATTACTTTGTCTCTCTTCGACACCCCTTCTAAAGCGTTCATTTTTCATTTACTAATCTAAAGCTAGTCGGATATATATTGTTTGTTAAACCAGCGCCGAGGAACGCGGTTGTATATGTATATTTTGTCACAAGCAGGCCCTGATGTTTCTTTGGGCTCTATAAGTTCACGTGTATGACCCCATTGCACCTGTGGTAGTAGCACGGTTGGTTTTCCAAGCAAGGTGACTCGGTTTGGATTAGCGAGTTGAATCGAGTGACAGACAGGCAGACAAAGTTTTTCGCGTTTATGGAGCTGAAGAACCACGCCTTTAGTATTCATTGGCTTACTTAAAAACGCTTCTCCTTGTCACATTGGTTCCGTTTTTATTGCACCTTTCACGCTCTTTACTTTTCTCCAGCCGTTTCTGCGGTTTGAATAGCGATAATGTAGTTGAAATTAGTTGGAACTGAGTTCTCATAACGTCTTCGATTGATTAGGGTTGGAGTTGTGCTATTTCATGTCTAAAGTACTGAAAAGGTTACCCTCTAATAATTTTTGTTGGCTTCGCATGTATTAAATGTCCCATTTACGCTATGCATTGATCAAATATATGTAAATTACAGAGCAGGTATAGCTAACGTTCATTATCCGACGTTCAATTGTTTCCTTTTCTTTTCATTCCGCACATAAGGCCCTCTCGTTTAACATTAACATGCGTGACTGTGAGAGTATATACACGGCTTTTTTTTTTCTGTTCTGGTCCATCGCTTTAGGACCCAAGATATTATGACTAAGGTCACACCAAGCCCAAACCACCGTATTGCAATGTGTTTTGGCTAAAGATTAAATCGAGAAAAAAATAAGAACATCCAGGAACAGATGCTAGCAGTCGCCATGTTTAGCCTGCACATTGAGAAGCATTTAAACAAGTGCGTGTTAGGAAGCGTTTCATATTCAAGAAAAATCTGGTTATCGTCTAGAATACAAAACCGCTGTGGGACAACTGAAGCGGAAAACGCCGCTACCAGTTGGCACCATAAAGTTTGGCAACTGCGCTAGAAAATGCGGTGAGTGCAAGAATGGCGAAGTGTTCCATTGATAGAGCTCATAAAAGGCCAGCAACGTCTATTTTGCTTAGGAGACAGCCAGGTTATTTTTATCTCACCTTACGCAACTTTTTCTGAAGCAGTGTCATAAAACTTCGGGAGCACTGATCGACTTGCAATATTTCTGAAAGCGGTGAAGCCACGTCCTTACCCAATTCCCGTGCCGTGTTGTACTTTCTTCCTTCTGTGCCTCTGCCGAAAAGGGAACTTTGCGTAGCGTAGAAAAAGTGAGAGAACTTACAGAATTGATGTGTTATGGAAGGAGAGAGCTGGTGCCAAAGGCGATCGGCACGTCAGCTGCCGACATCTGTTTTTTTATGACATCGTGAAATCCATAGAGGGAAATATGGTATCACTGGTCTTGAAGTTTCCTGAAGAGTTAGCAGCGATGACAGCAAATTTTCGGCTCCCTACTGGCTCTTAGAAGCAGCTGTTGCCATTCCATTTAACAAATCTCTCGTTTATCCTTCCCATTTGACCAGCAAATGTATTCGCGATTAGTTACTAGCGCAAAGGTGGTGTTAAATTCGCATTCAGTCTGCAGCACCGGCAACAATCTGCAAGGTCATTTGTCTATGTATATAATTCATTTGTGTCATTTGTTTATTTGTCATTTGCGTAGTCATTTGGTAATTTGTGTGTGAGGCCTCGGTTTGAACGACGTTTATTCTCCTGAGTAGCTCGGTAGGTCACCCGATGTTGCCAACCCCGATGGGCACAAAACAGATGATGATGATCACACACCAGCGATGAAGATGCGCAAAACGCATGGAGATGACGGTGAAATACACATGACGACGACGTGCTTAATGAACTCCCACATTATTATTATTATTATTATTATTATTATTATTATTATTATTATTATTATTATTATTATTATTATTATTATTATTATTATTATTATTGGTAGAGGCGTTAATAATCGGTCGACAATATCGCGCAGCGGCGTCACGCAGTTCCCGCACCGTGATACCAGCTGAAGAACAACGTAATTTTGACGTTTACACTAGCAACGTGACTGTTCCGGTGATAGAAGGCTTGTGTTGATGATCGTTATGACTACTGTATAAGTAACCTGCAAAGGGCGAGGTCGATTAAGGTGCCATTGTTTTACTCACTTCTCGACGTAAGCCATTGTGAAGCGACCTATACGCAACTACGTAGCTCCTCATGTATCTCATCACCTTACAGGACACTTTCGTGATGTCATCGTCCGTCACAGCACGCGGGCATTTGCGTGGTTCACCTGTACAGCGACTGACGCCTTACAAAAAATTAAAGGCAGTTTTACGCGTGTGACGTATGAGTAAACAGCTGTACTGGCAAGGAAGCTCTGCCGTCTGCCGAAGGCAGGCTGAGTTCTTTGGTCGTATTTTTTAGGGGCGAAGCTCCTTAGGTTGTGGATCGTTGCCTCTTCCGTACATAGTATGTAGCCACCTCTAGTTTCATGAAGTGCTCACTAGATGGAGTGATGGCGCCGCGGTGCTCGCTTCATTCGATGTATGGGAACGCGTAGCATGGCGGTCCTCCGTCCGTCCGTCTGTCTGTCCGTCCGCCCTTCTGTCCGTCTGTCTGCCTGTCCGTCCGTCCGTCCGTCCGTCCGAGCGCTGCGGTGCTGCTTAGCTAGTACGTGAAATGATCAATAGATGGTGCGGAGGCGCTCGCTGCGTGCTCTAGTGTGATAGGAGAGCGCTAGATGGCGACACACAGTGTTTGTCACGTCTTTGATGATGTACTGGGCAAGATTCGCGGAAGATTCAGGGTTTTTAGCGATGAACACCCGGAGCTTCGCCCACTCATCATCATTCACTCCGTGGATATGCGTGGATTTTTTTTCATGTTAGTCTTCCTCGAACAGGGCGTTTAGGCAAGGCTCTTGCTTTAAAAGATTATTACTAGAGCTTTGCAAGATTTCATCTATTGTTCTCCTCTTTTTCCTGCTACAACATGTTCTGTTCTTCCGCTTTCATTCCTTTTTGTCTTTTTGTGTTAGCACTCTCTCCTCATTTCCTTTTTGGTCAGCCGCATTTCTCTTTCCCATGCATTGCTATTTCAAAGTGCACATGGCTAAGCTGCCTTAAGAGGTGTTCGGCTTATGCAATTATGCCCGTATTAATAAGCCTACCTTATCCTTATCGTTTGTTTTGATTATGTTCCCTGTGCCTTTGTCATACTTCATGAATAAATTAGTCCAACAGATACAAACAAACATCTTTCGAACTGATTGTTATTTAGGTAGACTTAGCGCACCTTAATGTCCCAGGGGCGATAAAAGGAAACCAGCGATAAGGATAAGATATCTTTTGTGAATGCGGGACTTAGTCGTGGATAGATGTTATCGGTACAGCGTGAATAGCCAGGCCACTGCCTGCGCGAGTTCGCTATTACTGGAGCGGTCGAACGACTCGGCTGAATACCTCCTCAGTGTGCCTGTAATGCTCCCGCAGAGAGCAGAGTGGCGCAAAACTTCTTTGCGCCATATGCGCTCCCATTCGTGACGTGCCACAGACTGGCACAAAATGGCGTCGGATGTTCAACTGCACCGCGCGAAGAAAACATTACGGACACGACGGCACGCCTGCGCAAATCGTTTCCGTCAGTTGCATCGCCTGCCATCAGCGGGCGATCGAATTTTACGAGCGTGTGTTTCGTTTATCGGCTTCAGAACTTTGTGAACTGTTATGCTTTGCTTATCACATCTTTAGAGTTTGTCACTTTACGTCTGCTCATTTCCCCCTTTTTCGTTCATTGTTTTTTTTTAGTTAGCCAACCTTCTCTGTACGCATCTGTCGAATAGTGTTCCTATGTCGTTCTTGTGTGGCTTAGTTATTTATCTTTAATACTACCGAGTTTGTATCACATTTTCTCTGTATAATTTGTGTCTCTAGTCCTGTCTTCTGTCTTGCTTTTGTGGTGTTGAATTTTCGCCTTTGTCTAGAAATATTTCAGCAACTAGCCCTTCAAGAAGCACTTCTAAATAATGTGTGTCATTTTCCGGCGTAGCTGCAATTCACTAGCACTGGTTTTATAATGTGTATATGTACAGACAAGAGATCTCCTTTGAGCCTGGTGCTCTGATACCTCCTTTTTTTTTTGTATAGTCGTATAACTATGTATGTCTTATACGCTATAAAAAGGAAATCCCTTTACACCTTGATTCACTCAGGGCATCTTTAAATCGCTTTGGTTAACATTTCAGCCCTTAACTCGCGTTTCTTTAACGCCGTCACCTGTATGGTCCACTAACCGTGCCTTTGATTCAGTTTAAATCTCGCTTGATTCACTTAATTCATATCTTGCTGTGTCTATGAGCCTCTGCTCGATGCCCTGCGCTACACCGGCATTAGCCCATTACTGTGAAATTGCTGTTTGAAGGGTTGTTTCGTTCCGTCACAAAGTACAGCCATATTGCAGCTGCGCTGTAAATGTGCAATTTTCGCTCAACGCGTGGAAACGTGTCGCTCGCGACTAGCAGATCACATACGTGATTGGAACAACGCACTGTATTTGTCTCCCGGTGCGTGCGATATGTGGCGGCGCGCCGCAGCCGTAGAACGTAATGGCGGACTTATGTGCAAGTCTGCTCCGGGATAATGTACAGCGACACTATAGCATACGCGGGCTCGGCTCGGCGCAAGAGCATTTCAGGCGTGCAACGCTATAAAAACTCCATAGCATTTTGCGCAACGAGAGCAACTGCCAAGGCGCTCTTAGCGTTGTATGTCGGAACTGTGCCAAGCTCCGTGCGGGAAAAAAGCACAACTTAAAGTCGGGGTAGCTGCGGTGCTCATAACCAACGGCGGCGGAAGGCATGGCCACTAAATTCGGGCTATACAAATCGGTTGCTCACGGCCTCCACAATGAAAACACATGTCCATGTTCAAGATAAGTTCAAGGGATCTTTGCTGTATTCTTCCGCTCTCCAGATGGCTGATTGATTTATGGGGTTTAACGTCCGAAAACCTGCTCTGGTTATGAGAGACGCCGTAGTGGAGGTCTCCGGAAATTTCGACCACCTGGGGTTCTTTAACAACGTGCGCTGACATCGCACAGCACACGGGCCTCAACATTTCGCCTCCATCGGCTCTCCCGATAGCGTTCTTGCCAATGCTCTTGAATTTTTTGATGATCTCTTATCATTCGATAATGAAAACCGCCTTAACTTAATCATTGCAGGAGATCTTAATGTAAATGTTGGCGCGGATACAGTGCGCCGGTCTGATTTTGAAAGGGTATTCATTTCAAATGGTTGTATAAGTACAACTCAATCCAGCACTAGAATAACAGAAAATACGGAAAATACGCTTGATTTATTTATAAAGAACTACTCTGCTTTGTGTATCACAAGTGCTGTTTTGAGCAGTGTCATAATTGACCATACGCCAATTTGCGTGTTTGTAAAAACTAGAATATCCAGCACCTTGCGCAGAGACACAAACAAAACTTACCAGAATGTAACCGAGCATACCCTAGCATATTTTCAAACAGAGTTGAAGCACACCAACTGGGACGATGTTTTTCAGGAACAAGATGCTGAATCAGGTTGCAATACATTTCTTAGCAGGTTTGTTGCGGCGTATGAGAAAGGTTTTGTTTAAGCAATCAAAAGGAGAAATGAATGCCTCATAAAGCCATGACTAACGAATGCTCTTTGTAAAAAAGAATGAAGGAGCGTGACAAACTACATGCCAAATTTATCAAAACTCGAGAGCCTCTGGATTTAAAAAACATATAAGATATTTCATAACAAATTAACAAAAGAATTACGGGAAACACGTCATGTTATCTTCTGCAGATGTTTTCATCTTGCATGAATGACTCAAAGATGCAATGGAATAAACTAAACGTTCTCATAAATAGAAATCAGAGGATTGACCCAACTGAACAACTTAGTTTAAACGGTAGAGTGTTGGTAAAATAAGATTTGGCAAACGCCTCCAATTATTATTTTGTACACAGAGACGATGACATCAATCATCCCGTGCCGCATTAAGTGGACATTCCTCCAAACGCAAACACAATATTTCTTTTCAGCCACTCATGCCTTGTTGTTGTATGTTCTGTACACCTAAGACTCAAAACATCTCGTAGCTGCGATGCCGATGGTCTACGATTCTACCTATAAAATTTGTTATATATAATATAGCCCCTATTTAGACCCATATTTATAATTTATGCATTTATACAGGCATATTTCTAGAAAATATAAGGTCGATAAAGTGGTTTTATTATTTAAGTTGAGTGTTAAATTAGGTATAAAAAATTATCGCCCGATATTAATCCTCCCTGTGTTTTCGAAATGTGATGATAACATTTAATTCTAAGTCAGTTGTCTTCATTCTGTGAAGACAACTGACTTCATTCTGTAAATGCTCAATTTGGTTTTCGTAAAAAGAAGTTCCACTGAATGAGCTCTTCTCGATCAAAAAGAACTTATATTGGAGAGCTTCGAACATAAGCTAATAACAATAGGCATATTTGTCGACTTCACGCAAGCGCTTGACCATATTAATCACAGTACTTTATTCTACAAACAATAGAAATATGGAATTAAAGGCATTTCACTTCAGTGGTTAAAATCTTATCTTAATTACAGACGCCAGTTTGTTTCTGTATTTCATAATACATCGGTAACCAAGGAAATATTTTGTGGTGTACCACAGGGTAGTACTTTGGGACCGTTGCTCATTAACTTATACGCTAATGAGATTACTTACATCTATGAAAATGCCAAACTTATAGGTGACGCAGATGACACAAGTGTTTCCATTTCGTCCGGTTCTTGCACCAATTGAATTACTATGGCAAATGACTTCTTGGGCTGTCTATACAACTGGTTCGCAGAGAACTGTTTAAAAGAAAATACGTCTAGAACAAATGCTGTAATTTTTGATACCAAAGGCATGAGCCTTCCTTCAGATCTCACATTACCGTATAGATCTACAAATATAGAACTCACTCTTTCTGCAAAGGTGTTAGAGGTACACCTCACAAGCACTATGCAATGGAACGTCCTTGTAAGCTTCGTACTCTAGAAACTTAGCCCATAACACGTGCTTTAAATCGCTTTAGATATAATTTACCTGTCTCTGTAAAATTAATAATTTACAGTGCTTTATTCGTGTCTCACATACATCATGGGCATCTTGTATGGGGCACCACGACTCAGTGTAAGTTGAGTAAATTATTTCGCATGCGGAAGCAAACAGTACGCGTAATCGCTAGTGTATCGTGTGCAGTCCATACTGAAGACCTGCTAGAAAAATACAATACTTCTACACCCCATAACGTCTATAACTGTAGTCTATCACGCGAATATTACTTTGGGACCAAGCGGAACAATACCTTAATTGTGGAACTTGCAAAAATATCCGTCAATTCATTCAGTATTATTCAACTGGTACACCTGAAGTATGGAAGGTTCCGCGCTCTAGAACTAACTACGGTTGTCAAATGCTGTGTAATAACCTTCCAAGATTACTGAATTCATATGATAGAGCAGACTACAATTTAGAGAATTTATCGCTGTCAGAATTTAAGACTTTATTGCTTTGAGAATCAGAATCATAATAAGAGATTATTGGTACAAATACAGAATTGTTACATGTCTGTAGTATGCATAAGGCGGTTCCAAAGTCAAGAACTGTATCGGGACCTCCTGTCAGTGGCAGATTATGGTAATATACAAAAAAGCAGTAGTACCACTCTTCGTAAGTATGAGTAGTACTAAACACGTTTATAGATAGAACAATTAAGTCAAACACAAAATCAAAGTTTAAAAAGCAATCAAGATCGATCTGCAATAAACAAAATTTACACAATGAAATAAAATACAACGAGAAAAGCGCTAAATACGTTTGCAATAAAACAGAACAAAAAATACAAAGTGAAACTATAATAAACAGAATAAACAAATTGAAACAAATGAAGCCGAAAAGGGAATTACTAAGTACGTATAATGTGTGATTTTAGTTCTGTCTTGAATTGATGTAATTGCGTTGCATTTTCCTGATACAAGTAAAAGTACATTTTTCCTGATACAAGTAAAAAATTTCGGAGAAAGCAGGGAGCCCAAAGACCCAGCGTGACCATCTGGTAAAGGTAGAGTAAGCCATATACCTACCAGCGAAAGAAATATCAACGCCTTTTAAATTGGTTCTGGGCATTACATACTACAAGGGCTATACAGGGGCATTTCTGCCATGTTAATCCTGAAGTAACTACCACAAAACAAAGCAATTCATGTGGCAGCGCACTACACCGACGTGTTAAACTGCATAACCGCTGTTTGGCTCCTTTCTCAGCAACTCTCAAATAAACGTACGGAGCCTGTACCACTTGGAGTTGGTAAGCTGTACCATAAGCTATCTAAGGGCTTGTGGAGCTGATGGGAGTGCGGTTTTTTCAGCTTTTGTAAAATGAAGCGCTTCATCAGAATCTGTGTGACCATATGGTTACGCTGGTACCTCAGGACTTCTTAAGGACAACAAGGTGGATCCTAGGGATGGCAAGCGAGCAGGAGTTGGCAGAATGTTGGGTGGGGAGACGGATGAAGGAGTTTTCGGAGATAACACGGCCGCAGCTAGCTCATGAACGGTATGATTGTAGATCTAGAGGAGAGGCTCTTTATTCTGCACTGTGGCGTAGACAGGCTGGTAATGATGCGTTCTCTGTCACCGTGATGCTGGAGTAAACTTCAAGGTGACTCTGTGGCTATAAATGATCGTTTTATTCCGCACAGATTATTATTAAAATTAAGGTGTTTCGAAGTACGCGAGTACCGTTTTAAGCCCTTGAGGTTATTTCTGAAGCAAGTGTAATAATTAACTTTATTACACTTAATTTTGATCAGGCCACGATGCCCAGGAGTTATATGAAGACAACCTTCTCGCAAGCGAATGTTAAATATAGAGAAAAATAGAGCAGCCATGCAGCAGTCGATCAAGTAATGTTGCAGATGTGATAACTTAACGCCTAGATGAAATTGGAAAACTTCAATTAAATAGTCCCACCGTCGTTCACAATCCTACGTTATTAGCGCAGGAGATGTCAGCGATTTGACGGTTCCCAACAACAACAGCGGGACCCACAAACGGATAAAATTATTTAAGGAGTACGTTTTTGTCAATGTGGCGGACATGGATGAAGAAGAAGAAAATAATTGTTGTGTGGCTTAGTGAAGCTATGCGGCTGGCACTTCGGTCGTAGCTGCTTCAGAGTTTCAACGGCAACGTACTAGGAAAAGATGCCAGCTAAATGCTAACTCCACTCTTTTCCACTCTTTACCTTGTCAAATGAAATGAATTTGTTATGAATTGATCTGATTTGTAGGGTTTAGCGTCCTGAAACCAGCTCTGATTATGAGAGATGCCGTAGTGCAGGTCTCTGAAAATTTCGACCACCTGGGGCTTCTTTAACGTGCACTGACATCGCACAGCACACGGGACACAACATTTCGCCTCCATCGAAATGCAGCCGCCGCGGCCGGGATTCGATCCCGTGACCGTCGGATCTGCAGCCGACTGCCATAAGCTATAGACCACCGTGGCTGGGCGCATTTTAGGGGTGAAGCTCCTTAAGGTTTGGGTCTGTCCGTCCGTTGTAGTAGCGCGTTACCTACTAGGAACACACTACTAGGAGGGCGCGTGTGGGAGGCGCGCCCTCGGCGCGTGCCTCCCGGCGCGCGAACTCTCTCACTCTTCCATCTGCTGTCTTGTGAGAGAGAGAGAGAGAGAGAGACAGAGAGAGTGAAAGGCGCGCGTTGACTATGGAAATGCTCTTTCTTCGATGAACGCGCTACCAGCTCGCAACGACGGAGTACGCGCCCTCACCCGCGAGAGACAAGCTTGACGTCTTCCAGCGAGGTTCTTGATTGAAAAATACCGACTGCTCGCGGTGGAGAACCGTTCACCGGCCACCCATATATATATATAGTCACTGGATCTTGACTTGCTCTGAAGTGCCGGTGGGAGATTGCACTTGTGCGTAGTTGATCCATAAGGATTCGTAGCGTGCGCGTTAGCTAAATTAATCCGGAACTCTGCACGATCTACGATGAACCTCCGGAGCTTCGCCCACTCATCATCATTCACTCCGTAATATGCAGTGATTTTTTTTTTATGAATAAACAGTTTGATTCGCCAACTTAGCTTGATAATATCACCAGGTTCTCCTAACGTATGATGTCTTGCAAGAAAATGGGGCCCTTCTCTATTTCGTCCTATAATATGATGAATTACAGGGTTATTTAATTATTATATAAAAGTTTATGCTTGAAGCGCCCGATAACCAGCTCATCCTTTAGAATATTATGAAGCCTCCCATAGCTGGCCCACAACTATGCAGACGTGCGATTTTAGAGCTCACGATGCTTTCCACATTGGCGTCCCATAATGCTGCCCAACTTGCTTCAATCGCACGTCGACTCCGGCGTTCGTCCTTCAATGGACTTTTTCGTGCCACCATCGGCTTTAGGCGTCTCACGCCGATCCCTCAAGAACGAGAGAACGCATGATGTATGCTAAGCTCGACTGCACCTGAATACGGGAGGAAACTTCGAACGCCACCAGAACGAGGTCTCTGCAGTAAGTCGCAAAGAGGATTATCGCCGTCGTGAAAGAGACGGATTACCTTGCCGAAAACGTCACCTACATACCGGCTATCGTCGCTCCTCAGGCCGTTTCTAGGGGAGGAAAAAAAGCAGAACAGAAAGAAAGGCGGGCTACTTTTCCTCTGTGCGGATAATGCGTAGTGTTTTTTTTTAATTTCTTTTTTAGTTACTCGTGATACCCTTGTTTCTCGCTCGGCACTTTCTGCTCAGTTCCTCATACGACCGGAAACACAAAGCTAAATGAAAATGTCTTGCAGATCGCACGCATTGAAGAAATCGGTGTTAGGTAAGTAGTGAGCGAGGGAATTTTTGATGACGGTTTGGTACTGAGCCAAGTGTTAAGAGCAAGATCAAGGTCTTTGTGCAGAGCATATGGTTAGGTGTATCTCTAACTAGGGCTAACCAGGAACGTCATCTGCAGTGTGGCGACTGAATAGCCGCTAATTTATGGTGGCACTGAATTCGCACTGTATTTATGGTGGCACTGACAATGGCACTGAATTTAGTGCACAGCACAGACGGTAGTTTTGTATAGGAGAAATGCGCTTTACGGTGCATCGATGTGTGTATCATCAATTTCTTTCGTTCAGGTAATTTTATGGGATACAGTAAACTTACGAAAAGAAGCATGGTGCAATAGGTGTACTCAGACCTGTATCGTGTCTGAATGGAGCCGCCGAAGCATAGTGGTGGTGTGCTTGCTTGACACCTCGGGTTTGGGTGTCATGGTTCGATAACCCCAACCGCTTGGAAGGATGCGTGTGCGTCTGCATGCTTGTTATAACTATATTTCTGAAATTGTTCTGTCTACAATCTTAAGCAGCCCATACTGTGCGTTTCTTGTACATAACGTATGTCTGTCTTAGTTGGTTTATCATTGGCATTGGCTTTACAAATTTCAAACACGTGTGGCGCGCACCCAAATACCACGAGCCGAGCACTACGGGTATCAGCCAGACTTGGTTGCAGTAGCGTTAATCGCGACGTACACGACAAGTAAAGCATGTTAGTGATGTAAGGGCCAGCCATTTATGCAGTGAAGCTTATTTATTTTTCGTTGTGTCTTAGAGAGAGAAATGACTGTGGGGGAACAAGAAAGCTGTGCATAAAACAGCTTCACTACTAAACCGCCCCTCCTAGAAATCAAAAAGCAGAAACAACACAGAGAAAGTAGGAACAGTTGTAACACCAAGGTAAACATGGCAATATGACACTTCAAGAATGAAATAGGTAGAAACGAGAGAAAAGCAGTAGTGGAGGGCTCCGTAATGTTGACCCCCTGGAGTTCTTGAACGAACATGCACTGACAATGGACACTACGCGGGCCTCCGGCTTTTTCGCCTCCATCAAAAGCGTGACCGCCGCCGCTGGGATGGAACCCACGTTTCTTGGGCGGCAGCCGACCACTATAACTACTACACCACCGTGGCGGAACAAAACAGCTCTGTCCTTTCAAGAGGTTATTTCATTGAAAACGCTTCACCTTACATACGGCACCACACTGCACACTCATCGTTCACTCTTCAAATATAGTACACGCCTCTTTCGATTTCCTCATCGAGAGTATTTCCAAAATTCAGGAGGCTAAAAAGTCAGCGCATGTTAAGCTAGTTGGCTTACAAAATCGTAGCTGGAGATCTAACTTGGTAGTATTTTAGTATTTCGCATGGCAAGCTTTCCGAATAAATCCGAATAAAGCCTGCGCGAAAAAGTATTTAAGAAAACATTTGCAGAAAAAGGTGAGCGTGAACTGCATATCAGTTGGTCGCATTCATAGGCTTAGTAAACCTCATATAAACAGACCTGATGTCCTATATTTTCAAGACTGCAGGGAAAAAGAGGCAGTGGTGCGTAACGCACGACAGCTGAGTGGTACGAACGTATATTTAGATAACTATTGCCTTGCGGACACACCTCGTAAACGTAAGCTACTTTGGGCCAGCGCTAAAGGTGATAAGCTGAAGGCAAAAGAATAACTTTGGTAGATGATAATCTGCGCATTCATGATCAATCGTACGCATGGGACGATATTACTATCACATCCACAACAATACCAAACAAAAACGCCCCATAATTCCAGAGCTTGCAGTCGAGGGCACAACAGCTCCGCCTCACTTCGCTAAATGCTATAAGTATTGCAAACGAAACGGACACATTAGAATATTCGTTGCTCTTATACGACCCGCCTGTTTGCGTGGTCACTGAAGCTTGGCTTCATGACATTATTCTCCATGATGAAATTGCCTCACCAAGATATGGCTTGTATCGGTGGGATAGGGCATCTCTAGGAGAAGGCATGGTTGTTCTAGTAAAATATTCTGTCAATATTAGTGTTGGAGACAGAATTGCTATCCACAGAAAGATGCTACTGACGCGTGCTTTTTTTTGGAATTCAATTTTTCTCTTTTGCAGTATACCTCCCTCCCGACTCAAATCATGCGTACTTGTCACAAACCTAGGAACACTTCCTTAGCCTACGTGAATAGAAACGTAGGTTGACGTACGATTTTAGCCTTCCCGAAATTAATAAGGGGTAATTGAAATACGGGTGTTCCAGAGCAACTGACATGGTACTGGGTGTCATGTTTTGTCTAAATTTAGAGAAGATGGTACGTCGGTGTCGGTGAACACGTGGTAGATCCATTCACGATCTCTTGTTTATAACAGAAAAATTTGTCGGTGCACTTCCAGCATGTGCAGAGCCAGGAATTTCAGATCATGATCTAATTTATCTTTATGGGGATTTGAGAAGTAACTGGCCCTAGTTAGCGAAAAGTTCTTCAGTAGTTCGGGGAGTTCAAAACGCCTGTGGCGCTTCAGTAATTGATTACTTCAGTATACATCCCGACTTTGCAGTAGACAACATCGAGGCTTCGTAGTACAGGTTCCGTACTGCGGTAAATTCTCGCGTTACAAGATTTACGCCTACAAAAGTACTTAACAAGCCACGTAAAACTCTTGGATAACTAGGGATATTCTTGATACAAAACGCAAAAGTAAGCCGCTCCGCAAGGGGGAAAGATGTCATGTTCTGCTTACCTTGAACTGAAACGCAATTTATTGATGTAACTAAGGGAGTTCCGCAACGCTTACTTCTATAATTATCTTTTTTGCTTTATTTATTGTAAGAGCCAGAAGTTGCGGTGGTTTTTGAAGGAAGGGAGACGGGATGTTCCTAAAATAAGAACTTGGGACAGCATAGCTACCGATGGGCGGCATATCACAAAGCACTTTAATCAGTGCTTTCACAGTGTATTTACGAGAAGCGATCGTTATGTGTCTACGAGCACCGAATCATGCTTAGCTGATGATTTAACAGTGACCCGTGAAGCAGTTGTGTCTATACTTCTTAATATTAATACGAACAAGCCGTCAGGGACGGGTGGCATCGAAAATGAGTTTTTTACGCCGGTATGAAAAACGGATAGTTTAGTTTATGACGGATTTTTTCAGTTTACCCATTGGAACAGGTGAAATTCCCGACGACCGGCGTTTACTGCCATTTACAAACAAAAATGGAATCCTTTATCAGTGAGAAACTAGCGCAAATATCTGTCACACGCACAAGTTGTAAGCGATTGTAAAACGTCATTTCAAAGTACCATATCGATTTTCTTAGAAAGCTAAATGCATTACACTCATATGAATTTGATTTTAGAGAGAACATGTCTAAGGTTACGCAAATTGGAACAACAGTACGCGATTTTTCGTATATCCTTGTTATGGCTCGACATGCGGATGCCTTGTTCTTAGATTTTTCTACGGCATTTGATGAAGTGCCGCATGGGAAGTTCTTAGGGAAGCTGGAATAGTTGAGTATGCCGTCCAACCTTGTTAAACGGATAAGCACCTACCTTCGAGACAGGCTGTAATTTGTAAAAGTTTCGGATCACTTCTCAGAACTGTGGGATGTCACTTCTGGAGTGTCTCACGGAAGCGTCTTGTGACCTTTGTTGTTTTTAATTGACATTGATGACTTGGCAGACTTTGATAATAATGGTGTTCGCGTTCGACTGTTCACGGATGCCTGCATTGTCTTTAAAGGAATTCGTACTTCAAACGATCATGCACTGTTGCAAGACAACTTGCAGCCCTTTGGGTACTGGTGCATTCGATGGAACATGCCGTTAAACGCTGAAAAACAATGTACCTCCGCGCGTTACAAGAAAGAAAATACTTAGCACGTTCACTTACTCAGTTAACAAGCGTGACGTACAGGAGATAGAAAATTTAGGTATCTGGGTGCCACTCTGAATAACAAACTCACCTGTTCAACACATATAGCGGCTCTTTTTACCTCAGCGGTGAGGAAGTTGCGATTTCTCAAAAGGACACTTAAAACCGCACCTCATAACATTAAGCTTCTAGCCTACACCTGTATAATACTTGCGTCAGGACTAGACTAGAGTCTGCTTCGATTAAATGGGAACCTCACAACGACAGTGATATTCTATAACTTGAGTGGGTGCAAACAAACGCAGGCGCGCTTCATATTCAATAAGTATAGAATGATTGACTCTCTGGCATTATTAATGAAGCAACATACACTCCCATCTTTCGAATCACGCAGAAAATCAATGGGCTGATTTTTCTTCAAAAGTTACTTGCAGGAAATATAAATGCAAACATGCTTGATTGTGTTCGCCCCAGTTAACTAGGACACCTAGACACACCCACACTAGGGCACATGCCTAAATTTTTCCGACAACAACCTCATATCAATACAGCTTTTTTCCTAGAAGTATGCTGAAATGGAATACCCTATCCTCCACTGTTGTTGATGTCAATGACCTTGTACACGAACTGGAAAGCGTGTACTATAATTGCAATCGATGCTTCTTTTGCGCTTCCATTATCATCGTTCTTATGCATTTTATGATTCCGCGATCACTTGTACAGTCCCTCCTGCAAGAACCACGCGGTTTTCCGCAATATTATTAAATAAAATAAAAAGAAACACATCCATTGACGCTCTGGGCAATGTTCCTAAAAATTTAACACAGTAATATAACTGCAGTCGTCCGACACCTATTAAGGAGAGCTGGCCAGCACACAGCTCGGATGACACGCCGCATCTTGCACGTAATGCCCCAGCATAATGAAATAAGAAAAGTCCACTGCGCCGCAAATTATCCCTGCGATGAAAACCCATTTGTTTCGAGCAGTATACAGTTTAAAAAATACTAGAATTAAGACGTGCTACATGGACAATTGAAAACACTCCTGTAAATTTCGGAAGCTATTTCAGCGACTATGAAAGGCCTGTGAGTGAAATTTTGGATGATCGAGGAATTATAAACATCTTAGATAAGCTGTTACCTGTTACTGTCCCGATTATTTTTTCAGTGAAAAAGTTGCTAGCTAGCATGCCTGGCTGTGCTGTTTTGAATGTGTACGCAAAGTAAATTTATAAACTCAGTGATGTCGTACAATGCCGTGAAAGCAAAGAGTGAAAAGCCTTATTGGAGGGCTCCGGAAATTTAGACCACCTGGGGTTCTTTAACGTGCACTGACAACGCACAGTACACGGGCCTCTGGCATTTTCGCCTCCATCGAAAGTGCGACCGCCGCGGTGGTCTCGTTCATCCGGTATACCCTATATATATATAGATGGTAGGCTAGAAAAGCATGACGAACATGAATGATTGATGTTTGAACCACTAACATAAAATACTCGTCATGCATGTCAAGATTAACGATATTGCAAATATGCATAGCTCATACCCGTAGTGTTTGGCCCGTGGTAGGCGGTTAGGCACCAAGGATTTTTGAATTTTATACAGCCTATCCCAATGAAGGACCAACTAAAATGACACATACGGCGGTTTCTGCCAAGCGTAATATAGTAAATAAACCTATTGTACCGGCACTTGTTATGACGTTCCTTGTGTAACTACAAATGATCATCCAATGCGTGTCAGCTCTATTTGTTGATTTCCGGTGCTTACGTCACGAAAGCCACGACATGATTAAGAGAAACGTCGTGTGGAGGGCTCCGTAAATTTTGACCATCTGCAGCTCCTTATCGTGAACTGACATCGCTCAGAACATGGGACTCAACATTTCGCCTCCATCGAAATGCAGCAGCCGCGGCCGGGTTGTGATCCCACGACCTTCGGAACAGCAGCCGAGTGTCATAACTATTTCAATACCGTGGCGCGGCTTCTAGGCTCTATCACGCCAATTAATAATGTTACAATCGTTCTACAGTACATATTTTTCACTCGTTATGCAACGGTACAATATTGCTCGATCATGTGGGGATACTTTTAAAAATAGCGTGTATGAGCACGCTATAGCATGCATTTTTCTTCCACAAAGCTAACGTCCGCGCTGTACACTAAGCGCAAACTTAAGTCGTCGCCATTCAGTCGGCACAGCGCAATGGTTTCGATTTCGGGGGCTTTACGTCTCAAAACCACCTGTGATTATGAGAGACGCCGTAGTGGAGGGCTCCGGAAAATTTTGACCACCCTGGGTTCTTTAACATGCGCTGACATCGCACTGTACACGGACCTCAACATTTCGCGCCTCCATCGAAATGCAGCCACCGCGGCCGGGATTCGATCCCACGACCCTCGGATCCCGCGCACTTAGCACAGTGCTGTGGTAAATGCGCATTAAGCATACAACTCATGCGCTTTATCCAACTCATACCACTTGGATGAATGTCCAACGATTCGTCAAAGTCAATTTCGTCGCTGGATGCTTCGCGTGACAGCGATTGCAGCAATGCGTGGGATCTGCAAGATTTTTTCCCTGTCCTGTATACACCACGCTCGTTGCATGCTTGGTTCTGTTTGAAATGCCTTCCTAGCGTCGTAGTTGACACCTCGTCAGGGACAGTGTCAGCAGGTGGCTTTCGCTTCTGATTTTGCTTCCTACATGAAACCTTAGTCTCTGCCTTTCTTTTGGTCTTCTTTATTCTTTACATGTACATTCTGGTGATACGTGCAGATTATGTTATTCGTTCTAGTTGGCTGGTTCCTAGTTCTTGTACAAGTTTTCTTCTAATTGTTAATTATGTTATTGTACACTTGCCTTTTTGCTTGTTCGTTTGTGGCGCAGTTCCGCTGGTGCGATGATTGTACATTGTGGTGCCTGAAGCATAGTCGGGTGAGTCTTACCGTCGCCTTTAGTCCCCTGGACCACGAGGATATTGTATTGTCAAAAGCAAAAGCAAATAAATAAGTAAATAATAAATCAGCATTGCAACAACTTAGCAATCTCACTCATATTACCTTTTCACGATAAGAGAAATGGGTCTAGAGTCAAGGGACAGCAAGTGCGTTTATTTTGTCCCTTTTAATTCCTTTCTACTTTCGCCATAATTACTACACTACAGAGAAAAAGGCAGATTTATTTATTTATTTATTTATTTATTTATTTATTTATTTATTTATTTATTTATTTATTGAACCCTCAAGGGCCGAGTGCATTGCAAAAGAGAGTGGTAAAAGGAAAACTGTAAAAGGAAGTAGTTGGGTAGTAAATGTGAAACGCTTCACAATTTTGCGTGTCATCCTTTATTTAGTCCTAAATGTTCCTTGCCCCGCCACGGTGGTCTGGTGGCTATGGCACTCGGCTGCAGATCCGAATGTCGCGGGATCGAATCCCGGCCGCGGCGGCTGCATTTCGATGGAGGCGAAATGTCGAGGCCCGTGTGCTGTGCGATGTCAGTGCATGTTAAAGAACCCCAGGTGGTCGAAATATCCGGAGACCTCCACTACGGCGTCTCTCATAATCAGAACTGGTTTTGGGACGTTAAACCCCACAAATCAAAATAAATGTTCCTTGGCTCCTTACCCCGTTGGATCGTGTACATGATTTTTTATCAGGCAGTGCGAGACTGAACAAAACACAGAGAAATAAATTTATCCCTGAGGGATACTGGCGTGCTTTTGTTTTTGCCTGATCCGGAGCTTTGAGTTTTGAATGCTTTCTAAATGCTTCCGCCTCTGAATAAGGTAGAAGGCCAGTAAGCATTTGTCTTGTTCTGCTTGCTTTGGTTTCTTTTATTCAAGAGAAGTTCTGTGCATTATTGTCTTAGGTGTCACAACTAAAGGCTGCGGGGAACGCCTGATGGTGTCGTGAGATCCCGTCAGAAAAGGCACTGTACATTGCACTGTAACGCAAAGGAAACAATGAACAGATAACAAGACCTAAATTTATACAAGAGTAAGCAAGATATTGTACGAGGAAACGAGATTCAATAAAGATAAAATAAGGTTGAATATATGAGTATACCTAATGTATACGTGAATATACGTGAAAGGCTCATTCGTGAAAGTGGGGATTTATAACAAAAATTCGCCCATGACTGAACAACCAATGCGAGCTATCATGTAAACAAGCACGTATCCAGTACATGTCAAAGAACATAGGCACTTGGTCACACAAAGTTCTATGAAAAGAAAATATATTGCATGATGGATGAAGCATGTACCACATTGCCGTATTTTCCCGCTTGTCCTCCTATGCTTTCCTTGTTGTAGTTTTTTTGTCGCTTCCTCTAAGTAGACAGCGTGTGTGACACACAAAGCTATGGACTTCTCCTGATACATTACCGTTGGTTTCCTTCAAGCTTTGTGCAATTAACTTATAGATATATGGCAACAAAATGTTACTCCCAACAAAATACTTTATATTAGTTTTCCTGATGCGTGAACGCCAACTAAATCTGTAGCACTTGCTGTGTGTACGCGTGTGGACTTATAGCGGAATCGAGAGAGAAGCCTTCCGTTCAAGACAATCTATCGAAACGAAAGCGTTCTTTCCTGCTCCAGCGTCTTGTTCCAACATGACACCCATGCAGAGCCAGCTTAGCAAACTACCGCCCTTCGTCAACACGTGTTCGCTGACAAGTAAGCTACTGAGGTGTACTTTACACACGAGTTTCAAGAAAGCAACTAAGGAGGAAAGGTAGCAGAAAGCAGATTATCATAGGGAGGCACGTTGCGTCGGCGACAGTGACTTACTGCTGTTTCCACGGCACATTCTTGGGCGGACGGCTGGTGTATTAACCATGTTAATTAAAACCATGAATCACGTTGGCTTTGCACATACCTCGCTCGTGCGGGGTTCTACTCGACAAGGAAGAGAATTCATTTTTCAAGAAAGAGGACAGATTCCTGAAACATTTCTCCTCATGTTATTTTGCACCAGGGCATGCACACGTGATAATGAAAGGAAGCGAAGAAAAAAAGAAATGCAGAGGAAAAAAAATTAAGAGTTTTTCAAAGGCGGTACTTATTAAGCAAATGAGTAGCGCATTAAGAAAGTAAAGCTCGAGCAAAAGGGGGAATAAAGGAAATTGTTGCCCGACATTAATGCGATTCCTTCAAGCACGTAATTCTATAAAAGCAATGTTGATGTATCAAGAACTTAAATGTCCATCTAGGGAATAGCTTGAAGATAGAAAAAAAGCAGCACTCACGTCGTTAAACCTCATTACAGTGATTAGGTGGCATACTAAATGCTTGTGAAAAAAATGTTTTGCATGAAATCGACAGCGCCAGGTAAAACTTGCGCCGGAGTTTTTTAAAGCTAAATTATGGACGGATGCAATATTTGCAAAATAATTTTTGGGGTCACAGGTGTGCTTTAACGCAGACATGCATAAAGCATTACTTTTTAATGCAGGTTTCATTTTCAGAAACATGCTGTTTCTGTATCTGCGCTGATTTCGACCATAGCAAGAATTACTGCGTTTTATGAGGAATTGTTATGCACACACAGCGAGTGAAATGCTCACTTGCCTGACGCTACTGGAAAGCACTTTCCCACTGAAGTCACATATCCAGTTTAAATTCCCCGAAGGTTCTCTGATATGCTATACGATGTAGTGGGCATGAAAGGCGCTTTTCACTTGGCCTCCACAAAACCCAACATTGATGGAAACGACACAGCAAGACTGTTGACACATGCCGAGAGCTCGTGTGTCAAGGGAAAGTTGCGCCAAACAATGACCGGGGAATGCGATGTATAGCGTGCCACTGAATTCAATTACAGGCGTCCTGTCTCGAAGGCTCTTTCAAAAGACCCCAGAGATCTTGCCATCGGCCGTCAACAAACAGTCCGAGGCTCACAAACAGAACTTAGTTCACGGGACACAGAAAGGTTACGGCTCTAGCCTTCTCTCGAGAAGATAACTTCAGCAAGATTGCACTCTGTCATTGTGTGCGAGTGTTTTTGGCCCTATTCTCGGGAGCATAAAACTTTAGAGCTTAATAGAGCTCACATATAAGCGCGTGGGGAAGTAGTATTCTTTTCGCTATTGTCCCACACAGTGTGGCACTGGCGTCGCTTTGAGAAAGTGGTAAGCGCGAAGTATCATAGCGCTAGCACGTAGTGGCATTAAGTTTCTTCGGCGACACCGATTTACCTCTGGATAGCGCTTGTTGTGAAAGGAAAAAAAAAGAACGATGATAAACTTAAGGCCATAAAACAAGCATCATGTTCAGAGAAGTTTGAGTTAGGAGTGATATCAGAGCTTACGTTTAGTATAAAAACCAGTCATTCAGCCTCCAGGGTAATCAATGAAAATTGATTGATTTATGGGGTTTACGTCCTAAAGCCAGATATGACTATGAGAGACGCCGTAGTGGAGGGCTCTGGAATTCTCAACCGCGTAGGGCTCTTTAACGTGGGCTGACTTCGCAAACTACACGGGCTTCAACCCTTCCCTTCCACAGAAGTGCAGCCGCCGCTGCCACGATTCGATCCCGCGACCTTCGGTTCAGCAGCCGAGTGCCATAACCATTAGACCACTGTGGCGGGGCTTATGCCAATATAATAATGAATGATGTGGTTTTTCATGCCAAAATTATCATGTGATATGGACCACATGCGAAAGACCTCTCTCCGGAAGGGGTATCTGGACAAGAGATGCAAACGGCCCTCACCACAACCTTGCCTCGTTTGAGGAACTCCCCTGAGCAACAGAACATGAATTGGCATCCCTGGTGAAACACCCCGGCCGTCCACTTCCCAAAGGACCCATCCAAGCAAGCCCTGGACCTGCGACAAGCTCGCGCAGGACAAGAAAGGATGGAAAGTACTGGGAAGGGCCATCGTCCTGCAGTGGACATGAGATATGCTGTTGATGATGACGATGATGATAATGGTGGTGGTGGTTGTGGTGATGATGATGATGATGATGGTGATGATAGAGCCCGCACCGCAGTGGAGAGTTCGGCAGTAATCTTGATCACCTGCAGTTCTTTTCTGTGAGCCCTAATTTATGTCCGTGGGCGTTTTCAGCAAATTGACCTCATTGAAACACGGCCGCCGTGGCCGCCGGCTGTTATGAAAGCGGAAGAACGTACTCACTAAGTCATTCCGCTTCGCAAGCTCCTTTGCAGAAACGCTTTGGCTAAAGACACTCACCGAAAGAACAATTCCACATCTGAATGAAGAAAAAAAAATGCGCCACTTACGAGGTCGTGTACGGTGTTTGCGGGGCTGCTGGCTAAAGCACACTGCATCACAGTATCTGCTACAAAAAAATGAAATCAGTGGAGGAATAAGAATGGACGCACACGTAGTTATTATGGGCCATCATTTTGTCGTTAGAACCACTTGCACTCGAATCTGGAAAGATGATGACTCTGTCGAAAGAGCTAGAATAACTCATATATAACTGCTGCAGAAAACGTTTTCTTTTCCTTCGAGGAACAGTTGAGTCTGCTGAGGAACCTACAGCTTCCGGGGCACCTCGAAGGCTGCAGCATACTATTGTCTTTGTTTCTCTTGAGCGGCGATAAGCATTAGGGACTAAGGGTTGCCTAGAGATGTCCTCGCATGTAAATCATGACGCTCTAGCTCCGTGTAATCTGACACTGACGAGCAACTGCTTATGCTTTTAAGCATTAGTAATATCCGCATCACGCTTTGTGACGTTTCCAAGGCCCTGCCACCCTTCTAGGCAACGATAGCGCATAAATTTTTCGGGTCCCCTTGAAAGGGAAAAGGAACAAATGCCTCGTGAAAAAAAAACCCACATCACTCTGGGGAAATCCTAAAATGGTGATCAAGACATATTTTGGAACATGTCGCTTTCAACGAAAAGGAAAATTACTGTGTGGACATTCGAAGCTCTGTATTTTGATATTAAGAAAAATTCTTATAAGTAGTTTACGAAATTCTTCTGCGTTCAATTAAATAGAACAGTATCCGAAGCAGAAATATTCTACTCATATATTAGGATATTAAACATCTTCACTTTTGAAAGATGACCTTTGTAATGCTGCCGTAGAAAGCTTCATTTACTGGCAGGTGCCTCTCGAGTGCTGCCAGTGGCCTCTTGGAATGTGGCCATAATGTAAGCCTCAAGAAAGATGCTATATGTACCATGTCTCACTTAGCAATGACTTATTGGAACTATGTGCTCACGACGAAACCTTTAGATTATAACATGGTACGCAGAGTTTTAGCACGTTCCTTCATTTCAGTGTTTCTAGTGATGTGGCACAACTTTATTTACTGCCATAGAAGCCTTAGCTCAGGCAACGCAAGCCTTCTTCTATGAGAAAGGCCTCCAACTCCGCTTAGAGTCGTCGCCATGACATTTATATCGGTGTCGTTTTATTAAAGCGTTGCGAGAAATACAGAATTGCTAAGGAGAATTATTACGACTGTAAAAGCGGGGCTATATGAACCACTCCCTACTCAATTTGACAGGCCATGGATTGTTTTACGGAAACAATCCGTAAGAATCTTGCAGGTTGAGAAATGACTATATATAATTTATTTTTTTTATCTTGGAATAATATCACAGGTCAGTTCAACTAGTAACACAAGGGACCCAATGACACTTCCAATAGGCTAATGTAAATGGTAAATGTTGAGAACTTGTCAATCGCGTAATTTCCCTTTCATGTAAACATTATCCACTTCATCGACATTAAAATAATTTCTGCCATTGCGTACGCTGTACATTAAATCCAGTAATGAGTCACGAGAAAGTGAAAATGGAGATGTCTGGAATTGTTTTCACGCCCCGTAACATTTATTTGGAATTTGCACGATGGTACAGTACTGCTAAGGACCTGTCCAAGTGCTCGCAAGGAAGTTATCGGACTTTCATCTGGACCTGAGTGGTTCTTCGTCTTAATCACTGTTGCTCTATCGCGATGTCCCTTTTTTTCCACTCAGTGTACACACCGATTTGTCTGCGGGTTATTGCGGAAGCTTGCTAGAACCTTAAGGAACATTGGTAGAACTTGAAGAGGAGAGAAGACACGGATAATTTAAATAAAATAGAACGCGTAATGCCTCCACATTAGTCCACAAGTCTACACGACATATAAACTTTCACCATTAAAATGTCTGATCTAATTAACATAAAAAAGAGCCAGCGCTCTAGGCTCTATGGTAGTAAATGTATCGCTTGAGTTACCCACATTGATTGATCGCGCGTCGGCGTACTACGGAAACAAAATCGTTGATAAAAGGCATGGACACACTGAGTGAGCAGAATGGGTGTCCCGGGAAAGTATTTTGAAAAAAGTTAAATTAATATTCTAATTAGCAGTGCCACCTTTCGCTTTTGACGGCAGCCTGCCAGATTGTGGAATGCATGCCTTTTGGCGTAAAAGCACTGTTGTGCCCTCAGCGAATAAATTATTCGGATCAATTACACATTCCTCAAGCCTCTCTTTTTCCCCGTCCTAATCGCTTTGATAGCTGAACCATATTACTAAATAAATGAGTGGCCGACAGGGAGTAACGAGACGCGAAAAGAGAGAGAGAGAAAAAAAGAGCGGCCTGCCGAAGACCTGCGAGGCGTCGTGCAGCAAAGAATGCAGGCGCCATAGCACATCGATTCTTGGCCCTTCCGAGACGTTGAGACATGAGGCAGGGTGGCGCATAAGCGCAATGCACCGTGGATTACGAGCATAGCTTGTTAAACTGCCGTACGTATGTGCTGCACTTGTACGACGACCTGCTTCAAGAAAAAAGAAAGCGCACAATACTGCAGCGAAGGCATTTGCTGAAGCTCGACACACGTTACGGTCGCGATTGCCAGCTAGCGAAATGGAGCGAGACGAAAGCACACGTCTTGCCTTCCCAACTGCGCGGCACGCTTGCACCTACTGCAAGCGTGTCGCTGCACACTGCGTATCCTGCACTCTTAATATCTTCATGCTTTGATAAGAAGCCAGTATGTTACACAGCTACACCAATTGCTCTAGTTCATTTGTTATGGCTACAACACTGCACAGTATCTAATTAAGCGCGGTTCGTGTTCGCATGCTCTGAGGCAGCCTGTGTATTTCTGTTACTTTATTGATGAGAGTCCACTACGAAGGTCGCGGGATCGAATCCCGGCCGCGGCGGCTGCATTTCGATGGAGGCGAAATGTTTGGGCCTGTGTTCTCTGCTGTGTCAGTGCACAAACTACAGAGGGTCGAAATTTCCAGTCTTCCACCACGGCTTCTATAATAGTTTTATCTTGGTGGGACGTAATGCACCGAAAATTATGATGAGAGTCTCTATGCCTGCGTCTCAAATCGTCTAACCATCACCCTCTTCCCTCGTGCACGGGAATGTTGAATTAATGAAGACTATGATTCCGCATCAATGTTATGCATTGTTTTGGTTTTTCTTTCCTTTTTTTTTTCGCATGTGACTCGTAAACCCTATCAGGTTGTTCTTGGTTGCCTTTCATTCTTTTTTTCTTGCTCGATAGTTATACGTGCATTTTTTTTTGTCATATTTGTGTTCTACTTGTTCTACTTTATTTTTAGTGCTAAATACCAGTCAAACTGTATAACATTTATCTTTTTGTCTCTTTTCGCTTATTGTATTTCTTTTGATGAATTGTACATCTTATCTATGTAAACAAGTGTAGTGTTTGATTTTCATGTAGGCTTTTATGTTGGTAAAATGGCTGCTGCTGCTGTATGGGTGGCACGGCCCAGTCAGGCAATGTTTGCCTTTAGCCGTGTCTCCTTGGACAATTTCAGTGATTGTCCTTAATAAACTAATAAAGAAGGAAAGAAGGAAAGAAAGAAAGAAGGAAAGAAGGAAAGAAAGAAGGATGAAAGAAATAAAGAAAGAAAGAAGGAAAGAAGGAACGAAAGAAGGAAGGAAAGAAAGAAAGAAGGAAGGAAGGAAAGAAGGAAAGAAAGAAGGAAAGAAGGAAGGAAAGAAAGAAGGAAAGAAAGAAGGAAAGAAAGAGAGAAAGAAAGAAAGAAGGAAAGAAAGAAAGAAAGAAAGAAAGAAAGAAAGAAAGAAAGAAAGAAAGAAAGAAGAAAGAAAGAAAGAAAGAAAGAAAGAAAGAAAAATTGGACAGCCAGAAATACCGGTGAAAAAAGACAGAAAGCAGGACGGATATTTTGCAATGTCAGCTTCACGGTTCACGTTTCATACTGGTTGTCCAAGTAGTTGCTTCTAATGGAGCTCTGCATGTCGTTGCTTCACACATGTTTTTCTTTTTTTGTTCTGTGCGAGCATCAGCTTTGACATCATATTCCAATGGGAAAGATTAAGGTTCCGACTGCGTAATGAGACCATGAAACGCAGAACTGTGTTTGGCAAAAACGTTAAATCCCTTTATATCAGCAATATTTTGAAGAATATATCTTTTTTGCCGTCGCCAAGACCACGTGACGCAATCAACAAGACACGAAGGATATCCTAATTGGAGTACAAGAATGGAGCCGACTGGGCACTGCGATGCTTGGCTGAAGATCTATTTTTGAGACAGGAGCTGTTAGTGCATTGTTTGCAACGGAATCCGTGGTATCATTTTCACCTCCCTGTATCTGATACACCCAAAAATACGGCTTCATCTGACCTCTTCGATGTCCGACGAGCACGCATTGCGTAGTTCGCTAGGGGTTTTTAGTCCCAGCGACCGCACTGCTAGCGATCGCTGTTGTAAGATTTATATGTCATCGTTGTAGTAGACGCTTCTGATACTCTTCCTCACTTTTAAATTGTATTTAACTTCTCTGGATTCTCATCGTCGAATTGAAACATTAAATTTTCTCACAATCGGAATCTATTCTGGCAAACTCTCGAACAAGAAAACTCCATTAACTTTCCTGTTGAGTCAAATACGGAAGGTGATGATAACTTGACCTTGACACCTTACGGTGCTAGCACTAACGCACGCTAATTTTTTTTCTATGTTCTACAGTAAACTGGACTTCGATACATTGTTCTGTTGACTGATTAGCCTGCTTGTATACGAGAGTTTTGTGTCCGACACCCACGAAATGCGTCTATATC
The DNA here is from genome assembly GCA_013339685.2 of Hyalomma asiaticum. NCBI lineage: Eukaryota > Metazoa > Arthropoda > Arachnida > Ixodida > Ixodidae > Hyalomma > Hyalomma asiaticum. The sequence goes on from CM023491.1 coordinate 59,025,402, forward strand.
ACAAACTCACCCGTGGGCCGATTGCTTTCGCTCTCTTTCAGCTTGCTGGTTAGTTTGAACATCCCATTCTTATTTCTGAAAGTGGCTGCGTATGCACTCACACATGCGTATCATGTCATTTGCTTGTTTAATTTTGATTGCTGTTGGTTACATCTTTGCGCAACCTTCGCTACGGAGGTGAAAATTCCTAAGACCCGTGTACTGTGCGTTGTACCAACTGCTGCCATAGTTGCGCAGCAGACGGTTGGGGTCAGACTGCGCATGCGTACGCACGCTATTCCAGTTTTGCGTTTAGCGATCGCTCGCTATTTCCCGAATTTAGCGGAGACGCAAAACGCTCGCTAAGTTTGTTCAGCGCGAAGAACATGGCGATTCCCTACAACTGACGGCTGCCCCTTTCGCATCTGTCGTGTCGTTTTGCTGCGTTGTGGGACTAGCTGATTCACAATAAATCGTGTTGCTGGTTTTCGCTTCGAGAAGACAACGATCTTTTCGCTGTAGATTCTAGTTTGACTATATTACACATGCACAACGAAAGCGAAACTGTGCCTCGTCAGACTACAGCAATACTTGTGCAATTATTATTGCACGATGTTCTTTTTAATAATTCTTTCTGCGCTTGCGTTGCTTTTTAAGTTACTAACAACGGCCGACGGTTTTGACGCTTTCACTATTCGCATTTAGATGGCGCAGCGAAGGTTTGCATGCCTTGAGTTGTGCGGCGCGTCGTCGTCTCGCGCTATACTGATATAACACCGTCGTGTTCATCCTCGCCATTACGTTCTTGCATTCCTCGTAACGCTTTCAGCCAACATGAACCATGGCCCGTCTTGGCGGCCAAGTGGCTGTGGTTCTCTGCTGCGGCCGCAAAGAAAGCGGGTTAACACTTCATATCAGTCGCGACGGTCGCGTTTTCGATGGAGGAGAAAAAGCTGGAGGGTGGTGTGCAGTGAGTTTTCAGTGCTCATTAAATATCTCCAAGTGGTCGAAGTTTTGGTTGATTGAAGTCCGGTTAAAGAAAGGACGCTATTTTGGGCACCCATATCAGGAGCGTGCAGATATTGGAAAGGGACTGTAAGATACAGAAAGGGGGGAAAAGCCGTAGTGGGGGGCTCCGGAAATTTCGACCACCTGGAGTTCTTTAACGAACGCTGACAACACATATTACGCGGGCCTTTTAAATTTTCACCTCCATCGAAAATCGGATTGCAGCGGCCGGGATGGAACCCACGTGTTTTTGGGTGACAGCAGAGCACCATAACCTCTACAGCAACGCATGATGGATGATAAGGCACCTGTGCACAGTGGGAAAACTCTCGCATGCATTCCCAGTTAGCATTACGTTGCCGCTGCTTTTGAAAGAACCGCTTCTTTGACGTCATTCAAAGCCCTCGTGTAAAGTGCAAACCGTATTATCAGCATGTGTGGTGTTTTGATACACCTTCGTTGGACATTCACGTTTGAACGGATGTGTGGCGACCATTTTTTTCCCTGAACGCAGCCTTTTATCTGGTTCAGCGCCTCTTTATCATCAGTACTTGATGCATCGGAGAACGATGACGGCTGTTTACACAGTTAGTACTAACAGTCATCCTGTGCGTTCTGTGGCGGCGTTGCTGCTTGACGCCCGACACGAGCCTCTACTGGCAGCCTACATCGCATTACAGAAAGCTTCTCTGATTAAGCGCTATAATCTGGAAGTGCACCTGATAATGTATGGTGGGCGATGTTTCTTTTTAACGGTGCTCGTCAAGGTCGAGCATGACACCGTTGCTGACATTGTTGATGTTATCGGTTGCTTTTACAGGATGCTGTTGTCGATTGGTGTTATGGGATCATATTCTTACCACATAGCAGTGCGTCACATCATCGAAGCAGGCACAAGTATGCGCACTCTTAGCAGGAGCGCCAGCGTGAAGGGATGTAGAGAGGAGAATAGAGATAGGTGTTTCGTTGGCACCGCCAGTACAAGCGAGCTCCGGTTGAGGTGCGTGGAGAGAACAGGCGTATAAGAACATGATGCCGAACCGCGCCCTTTCTCTCATGTATTTGGCAGCACCGGAGCGAACGGGAAGGCCGGAGTGCGCTACTAGTAAGCTTTCTGGGCGATTCAGCGATATGCTGTCCGCGTCCCAAGGACCACTTGAAAAAAAGCGCGTGCGCGAACCATTCGCTACGAGTGGTCTTCTCGCGCCTGGCGGTCAGTCATATCTGTGCATATTCTGTGATCGTGTCTGAATACGTGGTGTGACGCATATAGTCGTGAACAGGAGCGATGATGTTTGTCCAGCCTCACGGTACTGAGGGGCCACACATATAGTCCGCGGTGAAACACGCATTATATTTATTTCTGGGTCCCTAGAGTTTGTAGTGGCTGCCTACTAACTCACTTTCCACTCAAATGTTTAAGAATCGTCAGGATGTCGATAAGGCGTTAAGGTATTTAAAAAATAAACAACTTGCGCGCTTCTATATAGGTGCTTATAAACCACGCAATATTGTGTATCTGGAAAAAGTGTATGCTCTGTTTTTCTGCTAACGCCCATAATATTGCGTAACAGTTATTTGTGCAGGAAAACTTGCCTTTTAGGGGCGAAGCTCCTCTTAGTCGAACCTTGTCCCATGTCAGCCGTAACCGAGGGCGAGGGCGAGGGCGCGCGCCCTCGGCGCGTGCTGTCTTGTGAGAGAGAGAGAGAGCGAAAGGCGCGCGTTGTCTATGGAAACGCTCTTTCTTAGATGAACGCTCTACCAGCTCGCAAAGAAGGAGAATGCGCCCTCACCTGCGAGAGACAACGTTGGCGCAGGCAGCGTCTCCTAGCGAGTTTCTCGATTGAGAAATACCGACTGCTCGCGTTGGAGAACCGTTCACCGGCCACCCATATATATATATATAGGCACTGGATCTTGACTTGCAATGCATTGCCGGTGGGAGATTTCACTTGTGCATAGTTGAACCATAAGGATTCGTAGCGTGCGCGTTAACTAAATTAATCCGCAACTCGGCACGATCTACGATGAACCTCCCGAGCTTCGGCCACTCATCATCAGTCACTCCGTGGATATGCTGTAATTTTTTTGGGTAGGTTGTGGGACCGCCACGCACATGTAATATACCTAAGGCAGCAGCGTAAACATTGCAATGAACAGCAAGTATTAGTCCTCCTGTCCACTTTGTCCATTAAAGTTCTGACCAATTATTCGAGGCAAGTTCGCGTTGCTCTACTAGTTAGCCGATGACACGGTGCAGGTGCGCTGAGTCACTTTCACACAGCGGACTGTGCCCACTGTTTCCACTTGCCGTGAGTCGATTACAAAGCCACACGCCCTTTTTGCAATGCCTCCGTTATGGCTAGTTGGGACTGTCTTCTTTTATCAACAAAAGAAAACGGCACTGCTGTTGCGTTTCACAAAACACAAGTGAAATAACAACTGTCCGTCCATGTTCTGCTCGCGCTCTCGACAACAACGAAACAAGATTTCATCCTCATATATGCTGCCCGAAAAACGGCTAATCCTCCTTTTCTGCACCGAAGCTGAACAGGCGCGACGACGCTTCTGGATGAAAGACATGCAAAATATTGTGAATTATCCCACTGTCGGAGGAATCGGAATAACACGGAAGTGAAATGTGTCTTTTTTTGAATTGAATTGAATTTATTTGAAATACAAGTGATACAATGCATGTGTTGAATACAAATACAGCAGTTGAATGTACACAAGCAGTTGAATGTTCACTGTTACCATCAAGGGGAATTTTCCCATTTCTATCAGTGTTTCCGTGGTACGGCTACGTTTGGCGTGGATGAATCCACCTTCACTTATAACCTCCATAATATCAACGATCAACCCCTTCAGGTAAATGAAGTAGTTTAAGCAACAACTGGACACAGTCAACAGCATATGTCGCACGACAAAGGCATCAATCACATTTACATGTGCCACTTTACCTGTCAACTTTGTTGCCGACGCACTTGTCCGGCTCCCACGCGCAGATTGAGGCACACTTTAGAATGTGCGTGGAACAGTGCCGCCATCTAGGAGAGGAAAGCGAAGCACGCGCGCTTTGCCGCTGCCGAACTGAGGAGACGAGCATGAAAGAAAGCACGCGCGTCTCTCCAGCACAGCGCGCCCGTGTCTACAGTCAGGCCATGACTTTGGAAACTGCTTGGAACGTTGCCGCATCCAGGAGAGACGAAGCGCAGCTCCATCCTGGAGAAAAAGGGAAAGAAGCGATATAAGAACGATTATAACTCGCGATCGTACAGCTTCGAGTGTGTGCGCTGAAAGCGCAGTCGTATAGATCTGGCCACCTTACGTCGTAAAGCGGGGGGTTGCGAGTTCACGTTTCGTTGGATCAACGAAAATTTTACTGCGTGTTTTTTTTTTTCGTTGTTCTCACATGTATATTTTTCCGTCACTTCGGTTACGGATATGATGTCGTGGGGTCGTGGTGGACCCCGCCACGATACATTACATGGCGACGCAAGCTAGAAGACCTGCGCCCTGAACGTACAAGCTCAGGTGCCGCTAAAACCATTCCGCACATGGTTCGAAAGCATGGCTATGCTCCATTTCAGGCTTCGTCGTTTCGTGGTATTTTTCTGAGCACGTCTGCGGTTGTCAACAAAACCGAAGGACTCTAGAGCACTTCACGAAAAGCACTGGCCTTTCCGCCCTGCCCTACTCAACACCGTCAGCGTTGTTCGTGGTCGTCATACAAAGCACCCCTTGGGAACCATTTGGCGACGCGCCCATTCAGACGTCTTTAGGGAAACGGCTATAGGCGTTGTTAGGGAAACCACTGATGGAGCCGGAAGATGCTTACAATAAGTAGCCTCTGGTACCCTGCTTCGTCGGCAGTTTACATACAAAGGGGGGCACATTCCACGCATATTGTGAGCACAGATCGTACAAACTAGATGAGTGGCATTTCTGGTCTGTAAATTCTGGTTGAAGAAGAAAATTGCGGAGCTAAGAAAACCATACGCTGGCGGCAGTTGTACAGTGTCCGTTTGTTGCTCAGAACGTTCCCCTTCGAGTAAATGAACGACAAAATGTACATACGCTGTACATCTCGAAACAGGTCAGGGTATGAAGCGCCTTCTGTGGAAGGCACAATGGTTTCACGAATGGCTACCGCAGAATGTTCTGGTTCGTTTCGCAACATTTCTCGAGTAAATAGTGATGGCTACGATATCCGGCATCGCGGTGGCACATTTGATAAGCGCCTAGCTAGACTTTCTGGATTGCAGCATCGAATTGCGGTGCTTTGTTTGTCGGAGGCGAAAAGCCATGTGATGCCGATCGGCTTGGAGTAAATTGGTATGAAGGATTCCATTCACAAAACAAATAAAACACCCACGCTTTGCGTGCGATTCAAGTCTGTCCGGTGACCGAGCCCCCTTTTTTAATATTTGGGGCCTTCCAAGGGAGACGTAGGTTGTGTTGGGCAAGTGTTCAATGTAGCAGGCCTCTCAGAAAGATGCAGACTTGTAAATGAATTTATTTAACGCAGTTAAATCCGTTGAGTCGAGATGCAAAGTTGTCGTATGGTGTCTAGGTCATATGTTCCAAATATGGGAATTACTTCTGTGCCTTGCCACGATGGTCTACTGGCTATGGTACTCGGCTCCTGATCCTAGTGTCGCGGCATCGAATCCCGGCAGCGGCGGCTGCATTTCGATGGAGGCAAAGTGTCGAGGTCCGTGTACTGTGCGATGTCAGTGTACGTTAAAGAACCCCAGGTGGTCGCAATTTCCGGAGCTCTCCACTACGGTATCTATCATAGTCACAGCTGGTTATGGGACGCAAAACCCCCGAAATCAATCATAAATTAATAACTTACGTTGGCAGTAGCTCGTAAGATTATTACGAGCACATGAAACGCCAATGCGCCACGCAGAGTAAGAGCAGAAGAGTGTCCGCATGAACTGCTGAACTACCCGCGTGTAATACGTGTGCGATTCATAAATGAACACCCAAGATCACCATGTAACAGGACGCGAAAGTTTGGAAATCCATATTGTCATGCGCCAAACCAAGAGCCTTTGAAGAGAACCAGGCGCGGGCGTCGGATACCAAGCACTGCATTCGAACTGGTGCGGGATCTCCTTCTCCAACTTCTTCTTCACCGCCTTGCTCGCAACGCGCTGGCTCGTACATTCGGTGGTAATATATGAATATGTTATCCGGTTACTCTTGGAGCACAGCGTCCGATTAAATGCATCCGCCTGTAGAAGTTACTCCAATGTACACGCTCACTACATGCATATGGAGGATGTATTCCAAAGCCAAGAGGTATCGTAGTAACTTATACGTCATTATAGGATTAACCAAGCATCCGCGTCTCGCAAACACTTGCTGTTGTGCGTACTTCCCGCCTCACTACTGCGCTGTAAGCGTGGAAATGTACGTGAGCGAAAATATGCCGAGCTCTTAAAAATGAGCATGAGCAACGCCAAGTCACCCGAGGTATAATAAACTGGTTGCCTAAACGAAAGCTCTTTGAGGAGCCCGCTTGACACTCAAGTTAACTCAAATATAAGTTACTGGCCTATTTAACCGGAAGGAAGAGATAATATCGAGTGAAGTGTTCCGAAAATGCCCGCAAAGTGTCCGCGACATTGCTACCAACGTTCAAGTGCATTGTCTACGTCAGTTATCTGAGCGCGTCGTCTGCTTCTCTCGGAAAACAATGCGCCGCCGCCTTTTCCACCGCGAATGTCCTACACTTATGTTCACAACAAAAGTCTTTTAGAATGGCTGCTTTCTTTTTCGGCTGGGAGCACGGCACTGTACTGGGAATCAGAGAAAAATGCATCGCAAATATTCGGTACGTGGCAATGTGAGAACGTGTTGCACTTGAACACCAGCCTTTGAGCGGCTGCTTCCCGTTGGGTGGCGAATGGTTAGTTGGAATCGAGAATGCTTACATGTACAAGCATACTTGTTTATGAATTGAGATAATGACTTGGAGAAGGCATGAAGATAGAGCTCTTGCCCCGTACTGCATAGCCCGTTGAATTGGCTTTACAGAATAACTCTGTGGTTAAAAATTTTAACTGTAGCTTATCGCCTAGTCTGTACAGAGTTTCGCATATGCAATCAGAATTTAACTGACTGTGTTAGCTTGCCACTGGATTAATATGATCCCCCCCCCACCTTCGTGTATCTACATGCGTGTAAGCGAGCATGTACATACACTTTTGTAGGCAGGGATGAAAGCCATTGCAGTGAGTGTAACGCACTTCAGACGACCTTTCCACCGCATATGACGAATTCGCGAATATACGGAGACGCTGAAAAAGAAATGCACCTTCGATCAGAGCGTTGTCGTTTAAGTTGGTTATAATGAAGCAGCGCGAGATGGAAGTGACCAAATTGAGAGTTGTTGTGCTGATACAGGCAAAGCTTGACTTTTGGTCTAGTTAGGCACTCGAACAGCTCTTTTCATGCGTAATACCGACTCATCGAACTACAGCCGACACATGTTCGCAGAGGAGTAAAGTGAGTCGTGAGAGTGAATTCGAGACATATCAGGTCTGTGGAGGCATCATCACTCCATGAGGCCATGCCAAAGTGGACTCCACAGAGTAGCAATTAGGGACACACGTGAACAAATTCTTTTTATTGGTGGGCATAGGTTAGCTGCAATGGTTTGCGCTGAAATTGTCTGTTTCCTAAAACAACGGCAAACATGGCCAGAAGAACACCGAATAACGTCTAAACAAGAGTGTCATGCTCGTCTGTGATCCCGAGTCTATGTGGTGAGTTGGGCCTCTTGAGAAGAAATAATTCCCTACAGGGTTTCAGGACAATGGCAGCTTTACCTACAAGGTACACAACATTCCTCCCTGGCATTCTTCAAAAGGAGCTCTGCAGCGGTAAGCCTAAACTCGTGATAATCTTGACAAATCGCCTTTCTATGTGTTTGTTTTTAAAGAATGCAAGCGTTGTGATTCTCCGACATGTTTTTATATTGTATAAATAAGTAATCATTTCGTACTGCTCTTTGCTATGTGTTAAGTAGCATTAAATCCTTCATGAAGCATTAATGGCGTTATGTGTTCAGCCTCACAACATCACTGTTGTAACTTTTGTAATATCTCCTTTGATATTCAAATGAACTGTTCAAACTGTTCAACGTTCAAGCGTACTTCTCGAACAAAAGTACATTTAAGCAACCGAGCAGCGCAACATGTGATGTCTATGAGTGGAATAAAACGGAGAGGCACGCATGTTTAGTACACTGCAAATCAAACATGGACTAGGGAAATGCCGCCGCAGAAGGTTGACCATGGACTCCGCCAACACCCCGTGGCCATGGCGGTACAAAGCCCTGGCGCCTCGCTCACAACTAAAGATCGGCAAATACAGACGCAGTATGCAACGGCCCCTTCTTTATTGCGACAGTGTTTTATATGATTTACATATGCCATACGGGCATAGCTGTATAGTATTAGTGCTACAGGCACCAGTGAGTCCATCGCGTTTCCTCCCTTCGCGCTTTTCCCGCCGTTTCTCCATGTGCCTTTCCCAACTCTGCGCGCTTGCTTGTCCGCTTCCCAAAAGACTACTCTTCTCTATTCCTCCTGTTCGCTCCCAGCCTTCTCATCGTATCCGAGCCATTAGCGTAATGGCTTGCAAGCCTAAATGCGGCAGATTACGCGTCGGACCCGCCAGCTAGCATACGAAAACTGCCTCGGCGAGCAATGGGGGAAGCGTGCGTCGGAATCATAAGGAACGATGGCGGGAAAGGGAAAAAAAGGGAAGTACAGGGACCTTGAGGTGGGAGAGGCTGGAGCCGTTCTTTCTCTTCTTACGTCCCTCCTTCTTTATTCCCAGCTTCCTTCAGCCATTTCGCTTAATTTTGTGGCCATGTTTACTCAACTCTCCCCCACGATCACTTCTCTGACCCCGCGAAAAACCAGAGATGTGCTTTTCGGCCAGCGACCGCTTGTAAGGAGCCTTGGGGATAGAGTACTGTCCGCTAAGCGGCAGGGCTTCCGATGCCGATACCCGTGCCTGGAATAGCCAATCAAGAAAGGGAAAAGCGCGACGGAGAAGCTAAATATTGAAAAAAAAAAACTTGCTGATATGAAGGAAGCGCTACATGAAAGCACAGACACGAGTGTGGAGCATTTTTTCTTTTCTTGTGTGAGGCCCGACTCTTTGAACCGTACGAAAAAAAATGTTATGCGGAGTTTTCTGTGCTACGTCCCTGTAATGCCTCCCGTGGCTTTTCGTCGGCACTGCACTAGCGAAACTGCACTCTTGTTTCTTGAACTTTCTTGCCGCTAGTGCTCTCACCGCCAGCCAACAAAAGCATATACCTGCATTGTGCCGCTGTCTCTTGCTGACAGAAAGCAATCTACGGATGAGAGCAAGTTTCCACACGGCGAAAGAATTCGCTGTCATATTGAAATTAGTGCTGGTGTCAGCTTATAGTTTTTCCTTTCTTCTTCACTTCTTCCATTTTACCATTTGGTCAAGGTGTTGAACCAAAATTGTGATGCTGCAAACGACCATTGTGAATACAGTCATTCGGCCGCAAATACGCTTAGGAAATCGAAAAATACTGTGCCCTTATTCGGCCCGCCAATTGGGGTATTTGGTACCACCGTCGTATTCTGAAAGAATAATAAACTACCGCTTGATATCGAACGAACAGCTCCAAGCAGGCAATACATTGCAAGGCCACCACGCCGCTGGCTCCCACTTTCCCTCATTCGATCCGTCTTTGCCGCGACCATTACCAGCCGAAACAATCGCGCCATTTCCTCTCCGTCAAAAATAAACAAAAATCACGCAGCCAGTTTTCCACCGCATATACGAGAGGAAAACAAGACGTTAGCATCAAAATAACAGCCCCTGAGAACGCCGGCTTTTTGACGTCACACAGCAGCAGCGACAGCTGTTTGGTCGCTGATACGTCAAGACGCGATGACGTCAGTCGTGTTTATGCCTCTTGCGCGCCTTCCCGCACTTTTTGCTATCTTTGCCTAACGGCATTGAGAAAAAGCTAGTTTCTCTATCGCATTCCGCCACCATATTTGACGATGATATGGCTGACATTTTCTTTCCCTCTCTCCATCGTCGAATTGTTTGCCCTGGCATTGTTTCTCTGTCACTCCAGATTTCAGATGCCCAATGTCTCAGTACATGCTTGGATTCTGGTAATCTTAGCACGCGCCCTTTCATATTCTTCACTTGCCTGCTCGTCGGTAGATTCCTTCCGGGAAGCCCACCGGGAAAGCGATTATCTTTGTGTTTGTTTATCCGAAACATTTGACAAGACCACTCAGGTGTCTGTCCTCTACGCTACTCCCCCCTCGCTTCTCTGGGCAGTACGGCTTGAATATATGTCGCAGCTCAGATTCCGACGTACGTTTAGCATGCTCACGAAGCAAATCAGTGAAAGGGGGTGTTTGGGTTTCATAATGGGAGACATTCGTGCCTGTAGTGTCATATTAATGCTAAGATGCCACTACTTCTGGCACCACTTCTGATATATAGGAATGTATTCTTCAATTCAATTCAATTCAATTCAATGTTTATTCATCTTTAAAAGAAAGAAAACATTTCACTTAATGTACAGAAGATAGCATTTCACTTAGTGTACAGGATATCTGTTTTGTTTCCAGATCACGTATGTTTGCAGGAAAACAGAAGTTTTATACAATATATCCTTATTTTTTTCAGTTGCATTGAAAACTGTGTTATATTTTTGCATATGTTGAACGTGTATATGCATGCTGTTTTCAATGTTGCTGCTGCCATGTCAAGTACTTCAGGTACATCCAAGCTGTCTAGTTCAGCTTTTCGCCTGAGGGATCCCCAAAAATTTCGTTGCAAAATAAAAACGTTTCAAGTTCGAGTTCAAGATGCGGATCTGTGGAGCTGCAGTAACGCTGGTTCAAGCTATAAAATATATATAAGCTATATAAAAAACTTCGACAAGCTGGGGTTTTTTAACGTGCAGTGGAATCGCACAGTACACGGGCCTCACCGCTCTTCTAAAATGATAGTTGTCGTCTTCCCTGGGTCAGGTTAGGGCATAGGGCTTTATCTCTGTTAGTTAAAATTCGACGTCCTTCATCGCCACGACGACGTGACAATTTCCCCACAAGCGTTGCTAAATATAAACAAGAAACAGTGCATACAAGCTGTAATTCACGCTGAAATACGCGATAAAATTCAGGAAACTCCGGAAAGCAGTTCACAGATTAAAGATGGGCTCGCCAACAATAAAAAAAAAAGACGGAAAGGCTCCGATAGCCTTCGTTTAGTTGTTCAGGAAAACAACAACAACGACTTTTAAGCGCTTAGCGCTGCTCGGAAATAGTGAAATTAAGATAGCTCGATGATAGTATTCAAGGGAGGCATGGCAACAAGCCGAGGGCTACAACTTCCGACTGAATGCTTACATTGTGACCCAGAATTCTTAGTTATACTCCATTAGAAGCAAGTCTAATTGATTGTCTGCTTGATTTTATGGTCCCAAATCAACGATATATATATATATATATATATATATATATATATATGGTTACTCTGACGAAGGCAGGCCCACCTGCCGAAACGTTAGAAAAAATTGTGTGTTTCGAATGTCCGTCACCCAAGCTGCAAACAAGGCATTTATTGTTTGTCGCTGACCGCAAGCGAGGCAATACTTTTTTTTAGTCGCGGAAGTACACAGCGCGAACAAGCGCACTAGCTTTGACAGCATTTCGCCATCCAGACGGAGTATAGTGAAGTAGACGGGAGTTCATATTTGTACCGTGTGTGTTGTCCAGGTCAGAGGCTCACATTTAGCGTTGCTAGACGCATTTAACGCGTTGGTGTTAAATGCAGCCATCACTGAATATTTAAAGAACCATTTTCGCGACGCGTATAGAATTCTGCGCCCGAGGAATATATTATTACCCAGCCTCATAAGTCTCCGAGCAACGCTTCCCAGTGCGCTGTGCCTTATCTATTAAGCCCATTGCAGTCAAGAGACGCCTAAAGTTTGCGACGGCATTACACTGGCGTGTTTGCACAGTGAAAGCTCCACCGTTTTTATAAGCCTCGGCCTACATTATTATTAACGCATACCCTGTGATGAGGCTGAAACCTTGCGAATTGTTATTGAATTAGCATGCAGTAAACGTTGTGAAGCTCAAGCCTTGCTAATCCGTCCCAAGGAATATCTTCCTTCTGGCGGCTTTTAGAGTTCGAGCAGAGAGGTAACATTACTATCCATCGAGCAGTTTGTGCATAAGTGATCCCGCATCTTGACAGGACTACATGAGGCAAATAAAAGATAATGTATACTATGAGAAAGCTACCGTTGCTTTCCATTTATTCAAGTTCTGAAATTTTGACCAACTCATCCACAGGCGTACTGCAAACACTTTTTGCACCTGAGCACAACATGTCATGTCATGAACGTGACAATGAAAAATATCATATCATTCGAGAAGCATCTTTCGTTTGACACCCATCTCGACCGCCTGCTTACACTTTCGAGGTTTTCCTTGTATGATGTGTCATTAATTACATGCTTTGCAAAATCAGGTCGTCCTTTAATCGTGATTTGCTCATTATCATGGTGCGCTTTCATTATCATAACCAGTCTAACCTAACTTACAAACATTAGTTCGCGATTTTCAATCACAGGTTTCTTGACAGGCAACTCACTTTTATAGTTACAGTCATGAGCATGACTTAAAGCCTGGCTATCGTTCTCATTATGCTTTAGCCATGTCCGCGTTTTATTAAGGGATCGCTTGATGTATAGTCTTACATGGTTGGTCATTTATTTCTCAAGGTATCATTTTTTCCAGTAATTTTCCATAATTTGGAACCACCCTCTTTAATGACATTGACTGAAACGTTAATGTTACTCTAATTGAGACATTGAGGCTCTCGCCTTAATGAGTGGCACCATTGTTAGCAAAAGCAAAAGTATGCCTATTATGAGACGAGTCATCTTACAACATTAACTCATACAAAGAAGAGACGACATGGTTCCCGGTTTCCCAGTTTTACTGCTCCCAAGCGGCCCCACTGATTCCATACAAGAGCATGCAAAACAATGCCGATGGCACCTGTCCTGCTAGCCAATCAGATCCCAGACACTCACAAATGAACCTACGTAACGATTCCACGATGTTCGCGAAGAGCTAAAGCAAGAACTTGCTGAAACACACACAACGAATGCACGCGCCCGTACGGAAAGCCAGGTAGCAAACAGCCCAAGATGGCGGCGGCGCAAGACGTCGCTAGCGGCACTTTCAAGGGGCCGCCCAGGAGGGCTCCAGTGGAAAGGTGTATATTTTTCAGCACTTCACTCTTAAAGTGTGCGCCCTCAATTCGCGTTCCTTTCGCCTGCACTTCTCTCGCACCGCCAAGGTCTGTCTAGTGCCATAACCACTGGTCCAAGATGGCGCACGCACGACCTTCCAAAAGGCTAGTGATACATCACGCTTGAAATCCGTGATTTCTTATCTGCGCAAGTTTACGCTGGATGAAGTGGCGGGGCCATTGAGAACGTCAAGTTTGAGTACGTCGCCATGCAGACCCCGGGCTTTCGAGTCGGGTCCTACTTGCTTGCTGGGGTAGCTTTTGCGAGTACAAGCCTAATCCATCTTTCTACAGATAACATATATGGCGTGGCACATCTCTTACATAGTGAAGAGTAACTCCTGGCTGCACCATAGCCACGAAGCTGTCTGTTGCGGTGTTGCTGACACTACGCAAGTAAGCGCACGTCGAGCACACACATGTATTCATTGATTATGTCCTGCGCGTTTTTCACCTACAGCACGCGACTCGCTTCTAAATGCATTGCATTCTCGTATTAACGGCACCTTCGCATATTCTTTCTCTTAGACCTCTCCCACCGCGTCGCTTCGAAACTCAGCGCCCTCTGGTACTTTAGGCGGAAATACTTGCACAAGCGCATATTTGCAGCCAAGAGCCACCTCAGCTAACTTTATTTACGCACTCTACAAAGCACACGGGATAGGAGGTGCCTGCACACTGAACGAATGGCCCTAGTTCATATTTTTGTTTTATTTTTCAGAGACTTTAAGCTATCATGCGATGTGGGCGCCGCTAGCGGAATGGCGAGGCATAAAACGAAAGAATCGATGGATGGCAGCGAGGGACTGAGAAAACACAAAAGTTATGGTCGAGGCTACGCTCACAACACACTTGCAGAATCTCCCGATACAATGGAATGGCTGGCAGTGTGGGAAAAAAAACGATGCTTTCTATGCACGCACGTTTGTACTCCATAGGAAACGTCAAAAACAGAACTTTACATGCGCGAGGAGGAAAAAGCACTAACAATATGAACGTCAGAGAGCTTAACTTGCATATGCATCAGTGTGCCCAGGGAATGAAGCAAATGCGTGAACGTGCACGCGCGAAAGCGATAACAGCTGATGCCTGAAGGCGCGTATGTGCATAGCTAAACAATGTAAGACTTTTGTGTGTTTCGTTTATGCAAGTCCGTGTATCCATGGCATCCACGCTTACAAAACGCGAACTTAATACAGCAGGGAGCTTCTCAGAATGCCACGCCTCTGCTAATTCTTCAAGGCCGTCCACAAAAATGTCTTCTTAGTGTATTTACTGCTAGGCGACGTTACTGATGTTAGCGATGTCCAGGCTTTACGATTGTGACGTCAGGGCCTCTGCTTAGTTTTACTTCCTGCAGCATATAGGTAACATACGAAGAGGGGCGCCTTCTCTTGCTAAGCAAATTCAGATATGCGCGGGGGTGGCCCAGACCGCTCAGGGCACTTATCGCGAAAGTGAGACAGGGAATTTAGCTCAGGGACTAACGCGCTCCGTGCATAGTCTTTTTGTATTTTCCTGTACTTAACCACCCAGCACCATACTGAAGGCTAAGAAATACACTGCATATAACGTTTAGGAGAATGTCGAGTACGATGACAGGGAAAATTATATGGCGATTTTAACAAGAACAGAAGCAATTCAGCGAAGATAACAGAGTTTATTGGAATACAAACAGAATGCCTTAAAGGGAGAGAAGTGACGTTGCGGGCAACGCTATTCGTTGTGCACATAACTGGTTATTAGTTAAAGCGACGGAGCAGACTCTAAAGTTTGAGAAATACAGACAAGTTCGGTAGAGGGCTTGGTGTACTGCTGAATTCAACACATGTGCAGTCATAAAATTGACACGAAGACCAGTAAATGAAGACTAGTAGATCTTGGGGAAGTAGTTGGGCATTTGGGGCTCATATTGCCTTTAATGTGTACCTGTTACGCGTAGATGTTCGTACATTGCTGATGGGGCATTTCCCGCCCACCGAAGTGCCGGTCGGCAATCGAACCTAGTTACAGAATCTATAGTAAGGTGACGGAATCAAGAGAGTTGAACTGCGTAGGGCAGGGCAAAATTTACGTTATCGGAAAAGGGCTTTATTATACACTGGTCATGAATAGGCCGATTGCAATTTTCATCATGATCACTATCTTTGTCATTACAATCAGCATCATCATCATTAAGACCGGGACAACAAGCTGTGCTCCAGCAGGCTTTGTCAACGCTAAAGCATATAAATACCAAATATCGCTAAACACACGCCACCTGGTGTGGTTCAGCTGCTTGAAGCGCTCCGCGGCACAACCGTGGTGTCTGCGGTTTCAAAATCCTGCCTCGGCCTCTGTGGCAGCATTCATCCGCTGATTCAGTGCCTTTTGGGCATTTTATGTATAATGTATAGTTATAATGCGTTCTTAGGTGTCTGTTTGCAGGTGTAGGCTGTGTCTGTATTCTTTCTCTTTTAGTATTTTTCCATGCTCAATGTCACCAATCCGGTGAGCAAAGAATACTTCGAGATACCTAGAACCATCAGCTTAATTGTGGTATAACGCACGTTCGACACAACGCCAATATAAAACAGAAGGGCAAAGGCACTTTACTTGAATTGACTGTGTTTTTCCCCGTCACTCAACCAGTAACGAGTTGAAGCTGTTGTTTCTCGTCTTATATTTTACTTGCTCGCGACAGCTTTTATGTCCTGGAACACAGTCGCTCAAAAGCTTTGATCACGATAACATTTTTCTTTATTTATGTGACGTCCTTGTAATTACTTTGCGAAAGGCTTGTTTATTCTCGGCAGGAAGGCAACAGATCGTAATTTCAGGCTCGGCGAGACAATATAAACCTTGTTCTCGGAGAGCTAGCAGTGAGGTACTGTGACACATGTCACATTAGGAGATATCAAAGAAGAAGCACTTCTTGCGGAACTGCCAGACGGGCCGGGGGACATTACCAGACCGGTGTGGCTTCTCGTTACATTAGAACTACGCGGTGCACTCTACATAAGCAGATGCAGCGGAGAAAGGCAAATCGTGCTCCGAGAACGCACTTTGTACGAGTGGCACTTCATTGTATCTGTACTATTTAGTTATCCTTGCTGGTCAGAGTATACCTGCCTCTAGACAAGAAATGAAGTAGCTGTACGAAATGTGGATGGAGTAAACGTCGAGTTGGAGCTGAACCACGCAATGGGATTAAGATGAGAAGATAGACTAAAATCGTTACGTAGTTAAGTAGGGAATTGCAAACGTGCAAAACAGAGCATAACATGCGTCGTAAATATTTTTATGATGCATACACGGAGAGAGGCCCACAAGCGAAACGTCAATAAACTATTAATTTCTCGGTTCTTTGCATTCTCCTTTCTGTGGGCGTATGAATTTGCTTCAAGCAAACCCTTCGAATTGTTTTGTGAAGGTGATTGCGAAATATATCGAAGCTCTCGCCTTCGTCAAGTGCGCCCTCAGCCATTTATGTAGCGAGTCATGCTGGAAGGTACAGGCGCACACGGTACCCCCGCAATTACAGCTCTGTGTGAGAGAATGCTTCCTGTCTCTGTCAGGTGCAGCGATGCGAAGCTGATTGTTCTCAATTCTGTTACCCCCTAGAGGCACTGAACACGAACACGACGCAACAGCGGCGTACCTTGCGAACTTTTCAGTCCTTTTATGTTTAAAATTGAGCAGTGTGGTCCTTCGTTTGTAGAAGTTCGTTCAATTCCCCTAGGTTCTTTCGTACTGATGGATTCGTTTCCCATTTATTCATTTTCTTTTTCAGTTAGAGTGGCCCCTCCGCGCCGCCGTCATCAAAGGCGAAGTTACATACTGTGCGCAAGAAGTGCTAGATTTTCTTATGGTTTGTTTTTTGTAGCTTAAAGCTTCAAATAGAATAGTCGTCATACTTTGTTTTTCATTTCCCTCGTAAATATATCCTGTGAAATTTAAGAATGGTTGCTTTTGGTCAAATATAACAGTTTACATTCTCTAAAGCAGCTGATACTCGCACCATGATGTAAGCTGAAAGTTGGGTGAAACTGACTGTGCGTTCCCTTTGAGGGGCCAGCAGACCCTACCGGATGTTCACTGAAGTCAAACAGAGGAACGCTCTTATAATAATACAAGCGCTCTTATTCATTGTGTAACTCCGAAGGAAAAGTTCGGTTCCGTGATTACAATCTTACGATATCTTTCTGCACGAAGTCCATACATATTCCATGTAGCTTTAGTATATCGCACTTACTATCTCCATGCGGACCCTACAGAACCGTACGGAATTATTGGAATAGCCATGCGGATCATTTCAGTAGGGTCGTAACTACAACAAGCATGCACAGGCAAAACACTTCAAACTGTACAATATGTGCCATGCCGAAGCAATGGAGTACCCAAAATGTAGAAGAAAAAGAAGTGTTGTTTGCTACGTCAGCTTGGAACGTTTACGTGACTCTGGTGAGCGAAATGTTGGCGAAAGTACGCATTTTGCCAACGCTGTCCAAAGCACGTAAATATTATGACCTTATGCTCGTCTTACCCCAACTTGGAGAGATATGTCCGTCGCTTTTTTTCCCTCCATAGAGCGATGAACCAAGTTTAGATCCTCCCGTGGTAAAAGCTTGCATTGACAGTCAGGTAAAACTCGACAGTGGGAATGCCAGTATAGCAGAAATATTACTGGCAGTGTTGGCCTCGGGGGAAGTTGATACATCATCCTTTCGAATCGAAGCCGTATAAGGCAGACATTTGTGGTTTCGTGGCGCCTGCGTGCAAAGTTCTAGTTTACTCGGGTTCCACGAGTTGGTGCGAGGCGGCCTCTGTCTGTCAGTACATGGCGTAGCTTGGGGCAGCAGCAGACTCTGGTGAAGGCGATTTAGGGGCGAAGCTCCTTAGGGTGTGGGTCGTTCCCTCCTGTGTAGTAGTAGTAGTAGTATGTATGTAGCCACCTTGCGCCGCCGCTAGGCTCGCGCTCGCCCTCGGCGCGAGCTCTCTCACTTTTCAATCTGCTGTCTTGTGAGAGAGAGAGAGAGAGCGAAAGGCGCGCGTTGACTTTGGAAACGCTATTTCTTCGATGAACGCTCTACCAGCTCGCCAAGAAGGAGAACGCGCCCTCTCCCGCGAGAGACAACGTTGGCGCAGGCAGCGTCTTCTAGCGAGTTTGTTGATTGAAAAATACCGACTGCTCGCGCTGGAGCACCGTTCACCGGGCACCCATATATATATATATATATATATATATATATATATATATATATATATATATATATATATATATATATATAGACACTGGATCTTGACTTGCAATGAAGTGCCGGTGGGAGATTTCACTTGTGCGTAGTTGAACCATAAGGTTTCGTAGTGTGCGCGTTAACTAAACTAATACGGAACTCGGCACGATCTACGATGAACATCCGGAGCTTCGCCCACTCATCATCATTCACTCCATGGATATGCTGTGAATTTTTGCCATGCGACAAACTCAGCGAACAAAAGGCGTCCTGCCGTGACAAAGAGTGACAGTAGTAGCCCTAGCGCTGGTAGTTCCGAAATCTCAAGACACTATAGTGTGCTCAGTGCTCTTGATGAGCAACGGCGCTCGCTCTCGGATGCTGTGCGCCATTTTGATTCTGCTATTGTGCTAATACAACGGTTATCACGTCGACGGGCACCATCACACCGTGTGCTATTGTACCAAGCAAGACTTTGGCTATGCCTCCTATGTGTCGTGTGTCCCGGTTTTCTGGTCTTAAGGATTCAGGCAATGGAGTAGCTTGCAATTTTCGTAGACGTATAAACGACGGTGCCTCGAAACATGGGTATCTTTTATGCTACTCGGTCCTTGTCCTGCCATCTGAGGGCTGGCAACAAATAAAACACTGAGTATTGTAGGTGAAGGTTGGAAAGGCTGTGCTCACCATCGTTAAGGGTGGTAACGTCGGCTTGCGAGAGTCTTTAGAAAACGTGACTTCCACTACATCACCGATGCTAAGGAGAGAATACAACTCACTACGTCTATGGTATGGCGCAATCCGATTGATGTGCAACCGCTGAGGATCTTGCTTGGGTGAATGAAACAGTCTTGAGTACACTAAACGAAATTCTTCACTGTAGTGCAATATTACGGAGTGTACAGGAATTCCCCACTTCCATATCCTAGGCAAGAGAAAAAAGAAACAACTCGCAGCCAGACACCGATGAGCATTCTTCCGTGTACCCCCCTCAACAACAACAACTGCGACACCACTTCACCGTACGTTGCCTGCACTTACTAGTGGTCAGATCGCGAGCACTCGCTCCGGAATAAAGCTTCTGTATTTTGACATGAGCCACTGTGTTACCGGTACAATTGTTTTATTTAAAGAACACGGCAATAATTCTCTTAAAGGAAATTGTCTTGTCAAACACCATGTGTTAACTATCTAACGGCTGCCCACTCAGGAACATTACCTAGTGAATTATCGGGGAGTCAGAAGATACTTCTGCTCACTTCGTGTCATGATAGAAGCCTGCTAGTCTGCCTGATGAGGGGCCATAAGATGCTCGCCGACGATGCGGCATCTTCGGTTATTTTTTAAAGCGAAGCTTTGTACCTCTACCAGCCAAGGGTTCTGTCGTGTCCGTCGTTGTAAGCAAAAAACGATCCCGACGAACCGCTCGCGCTCGGCTTGTGCCTCTCGGCGCGCTACCTCTCTCACTATTCCATCTGCTGTCTTGTGAGAGAGAGAGAGAGAGAGAGACAGAGAGAGAGAGAGAAAGGCGCGCGTTGCCTATGGAAACGCTCTTTCTTCGATGAACGCTCGACCAGCTCGCAAAGAAGGAGAGCGCGCCCTTACCCGCGAGTGACGAGCTTGAGGCAGGCAGCGTCTTCTGGCGAGCTTCAAAACAAGCTTCAAAGTGATGAGCCAACATCATGGATGATAAGGGCTGCGGGCAAACAACGGAAACAGGCTCGGCGCGGTCCGTAAGATTAGATTGCAGCTGTTGCAAAGCTTATGCAGCTGCTTGAAAGAGGGTTGACGTCATTCGAAACCCTTCCAGCCTAGTAACTGCTTCGGTTCATTTCTAGACTACCCCACTATGGGTAGACCACGGAAAGTAAAGACGGCGGAAGAAGAGCGTGAATATAAGGCACGGCGGAAAGAACAAAATCGTCTCGCTCAACAGCGTCGTAGGCAAAACCCAGCAGCTCTCACCGATCCACCCTGTGAAGGTGGTTAAAAAGCTTCGCTTTCCAACCACCTTCACAGGGTGGATTGGCGGGCAATTTTAGGGGCGAAGCTCCTTAAGGCGTGGGTCGTGCGTCCATAGTAGTAGTAGTAGTCGTCGTCGTAGTAGGTAGCCACCGGCGCGTTCCTGCCGGAGGGCACGCACGCGCCGAGGGCGACCGCGTGGCTCCCGGCGCTCGCCCTCGCCGCGAGCGCCGGGAGCCACGTGCTCCCCGGCAAACTCGACACTGCCCCGGCAAACGCGAGAGACAACGTTGGCGCAGGCAGCGTCTCCTAGCGAGTTTCTTGATTGAGAAATACCGACTGCTCGCGTTGGAGAAGCGTTCACCAGCAAAACCCACACACACACACACACACACACACACACACACATATATATATATATATATATATATATATATATATATATATATATATATATGCACGGGATCTTGACTTGCAATGAAGTGCCGGTGGGAGATTTCACTTGTGCATTGTGCATAGTTGAACCGTGAGGATTCGTAGCATGCGCGTTAACTAAATTAACCCGGAACTCGGCACGATCTACGATGCACATCCCGAGCTTCGCCCACTCAACATCATTCACTCCGTGGATATGCTGTAATTTTTTTTTAAATTTCGCCGATGTCACCCAAGTGAAAAATTGCACCTCAGTTATAGTCAAACGCGCCCTCAAAAACGGCAGTGGCCGTCAGAAATGAAGCTTTCCTTAGAACGCTGCTATGAGCGAACAAACGCGGGGATCCGTCTGCTAGAAGCATGTAAGAACCTTCGTGAATGCCACGGTAAGACGATCGTCCAGGAGAACACAAAATAAGCTTTGCGCCCTGTTCCTGCGTCATCTGTTCTGTATGAGTCTTTACGAACACCCCCACTCGTAAACCTTTATAAGCACCTTGTATGTGCCTGACTGTAGTGACGTCGAAGCGTGCGTTTAACATTTTAGCATTAAATAGGTTTCAAAAATGTAGTCTGTTCGACTCAGTCACCATACGCCAGGCTACATAAACGACATGTTTAGGTACACTACCTTAAAGACATTTACAATGAAGGCTCTTACATTTTTTTCCGCCGTGATCTAGAGTACTATTTCTACATCGGGGTTCTAAAGCTTTGCTTCATGCCATTCCCCGCCGACGAAGGACGGTGGGCCGATCCTGAAAGCAGTGCAGTCGCTTCTGCTGCAGCTCGCGTCGCCTAGCAACAATCTGGCATAGCCGCGCTCGCTCAGCACAGCTTAGTTAAAGCTTGCGCAATTGCGTAAGCTAACGTTACAAGGAGTTGTCAGCTTTCACTGCCTCGCTTAGTGATAAGGAGTGTGACCAGGCAGAGTGACGTCACATGTAGTCTGAAATTACACACCATGGCGTCACAGCTACTCACTTGCTATGTTCCAACCAAAATCACGTAAGAAACATCGCATAGATGTCCCGCAAAGCCAATTTGATCCTAGACGCATGGCCCAAATCACGTTACATGGCGTCACAGCTACTAACGTGACATGTTCCCGCCAAAAGAATGTGACAACTAGGCACATGCATGTTACCGCCAACACCCTGTGTAACGGCTAGTGGCATGGCAAAATCACGTGGGGTAGTTGTGCTTGGAGGACCACGAAGAATATCGGTCGGCCGCAAGCTTCGCTGTAGCCCAGCCTCGCACCATTAGTGCAAGGTGCCTAAATCTTTAGACATCCAGTGCGTAGGCGTCTAAACAGTTTTCGCTGTTACGCAACAAGAACTAGCAAGCAATCGCTTGCGTTGACAGGAGGCGCTCCGTTTGTGGAACCACTACAGCGTCGCAAAATTCTAGTGCGTTGATGTATTTGAATATGTTATTTACCATTCCCTGGACTTCAGAGTGTTATCCGACGTATTCCCCGTGCTGAAAACGGCAGTTTTACCTCTTTCACGTCATGCGTGTAGGCGCCAGGAACCATGCATCATGCTGCAGCAAATATTGTATGTGCAGATGACGAGCTCCATCGCCGCCCTAAAGCGTTCATACTTCTGCAATAGAGAGCACGTCTTTGTCTGCCTGTTTTCTTCGCAGCAAAAGTCCTCCCTCAGTATTCACCAAGAAATACTAGCAAGCGTTTTTGCTCTCTAGAAGAGAACAAGACTTCTTTTTCGGTTTTATTTACACTTACCAAGCAAGTACAAATAAACAAGCTGGCACACTGATCCTTGGTTGAACTGAATTAATATTACTTTTCTGAGGTACTTCGCTTTTTACTCAACAGGCTACACTAAAGAACCTCTGAAAGAAGTAGGGCGACAGACTTGGTTGTTCTTTTTTACGTTGGAGTACGTGTAAAGAATAGTAATGCAAATAAGGCGCTTTATATTAAAAGAATGGCGCGCAATAAAGCATGCGTGGGGTTCCCACCCGAGCTCGTATCTCTCCAGCGCCGTAAATAGCTCAAGCAGCTTTCACATCGAGAAAGTTTCTCAATAATCATCTCAGAAGTTTGCATCCGGCACTGCTACATTCTCCTAAACCTAGCATTTGCCTCTACAACCCCACAATTTTCATAATATTTTTATCCACTTCCACAGGACTCACAAAACTTATAAATCAGTGGGTGAGCTCGTGGTAAGTTAGAAATGTTGTTCTTATAGCATGCATGTGTCATAACTCAAATCAAGCATCCCTTGCCTCATACCTAGAATGTGCTCTACGAAGGCTGGCAGCTTGCTAGATCTAAGAAAATGGGGTCACGTGTACACGAAGCACATGCACTGTTCGCGTGATTCTGAGTTTGCCTTTTCATTCACCGTGCAAAGGAAGACCATTTATGTCAGCTTCATATCAAAGATTTGGGCATTGACTATTGGAGATTACGCTATCCTGCCGAAACCATGCTTTAAGTAAATAATTAGGAAGTAATATTGATACCATTAAGAGTTATTATATTAATAATTTATTTGACAAATAATACCATTAATACCATTAATATCATACGTAATGTGAGGCTTCAATTTGTTTTAAATATCTTGATCTACGGTGTCTCGAATTCCATAGTAGTCGTGTACATTAGGCAGAATGCTCTGAAAGCGTTGAAGCTTTCAGGACTACATTAGAGGGCCACGTATCAGCTTATCTATCATGTTTCTAGGCGCGCGTCAATGAACAAAAGCAAAGGCTTACTACAGTGAGAATACATGCGCGAACACATCATATTTTAACTCTGATAAAGCTAAGTAGGGCAAGTAGTGTACGGCGAAAGAAGCGTCGCGCGCGTAGTGTCACCACGCTTGGATGCACTGAGTTGTCTCAGCGGATTTGTGAACCAACTAGTATCAGTCCCTTCTACAGCGACGACTAGGAGGAAGGAAACCGTGGCACATCTGCCGCTGGTGGCAAAGCAAATGCCTGTGTTTCGAGAACTCCCAACACGCCGCTTCCTCTCACCGCTCTCCTATTAAAACTAGCACTCACAGATCTCTCTCTCTCTCTCTCCACTGAGCTTTCCTATTTGCCGTCGCGCATAGCGAAAATTCGGAATCCTTGCGCAGGCATCAACCACGTTCCCGAGATGGCTCTGAGCCCCCCATTGTTTCCTTCAGTTAATGTGTAATGTCGCCGTTCACGCCTAGACACAAACCGGCGTAGCATTGTAGGCGCGCCACCTACTTGATTTATGTCCCTAATTTGCAAGCGGCGCCATCCGCTTCCCTAACAAACTGCGCTGCGTCCCCATTTTGGAGCCGGTTGCGTTTCTGGCACCCTTCTCTCCTTGTTATTTTTCCCCGTACTCGCTAAGAGCTCCACATTCTCCTCTGGGAACTTTATTTCTCCTCATACCTCCCCTGAGTTCCTTTTTGTTGTTGTTGTTGTCGTTGTTGTTGTTGTTGCTGCTGCTGCTGCATGGTGCCTTCCTGCGCCGTCGTTCCGTCCTTCCAAAATATTTTCGTGTCACCTCTCATTTCGGCGATATACTAAAAGCGCTTCACCAATGGATGTGTTCTTCGTGCATTTACTCACTTTGTAGATCCGTTTTCTGAAAGCATGTTTATATTCGTTCAGCACTGATCGCATCAATGTACCGGGGATCGCTTCAGGACTGTTTATCATCCGTTACTGGAAGCAAGCTTGTGACAGCTTTCCAACGAGGCATAAAAACAGGCAAACGTACCTATAACTGGAAGTGCCTGTGCACGGCAAGTTGTTCTTGTATGTTCGGAAGTACTTGGTGAAAGCATATTTTCTGTTAGTGTTTGCTTTGGATGTAAACCAAGGGAGTACTAAACAAGCAAAGTTCACTATAGGAGCAAAACGTGCAATGATGCACAAACTAAGCCAGTTTATTTAGAAGGGGCTATTTCATTGCTTCACATGAAACTAGTCATTACGTGCACGCAGAAGAGCAACAAGTTTTCATCTTTGGAATCTTGTAAAAATTTGCGACTACGGGACACAGGGCACACCTTCTGGGGCTGGCGTATTTGAGCTCAATACTTACTCATTTAAGTTCGTCATGCATCTTCGTGCCAGGAAGGCGTTTAGCCTGCAATGCAACATGGTCAGCTTATACATACATACATACATACATACATACATACATACATACATACATACATACATACATACATACATACATACATACATACATACATACATACATACATACATACATACATACATTTCAGAGATAAATCCTTGGCAGCAGGTTAATTATATCATGAAAGACTCACGTTTAAAAAAAAGATCATTTATTGCGATGTTTCGGCCGCAAGACCGGCCACTTTAAGCCTTTCTAAGCTTGCAAAATGCCGGCCTCGCGGCCAATAGGTCGAAATAAATGTTCTGTTTTTCAACGTGATCCATTGATAATATATATATATATATATATATATATATATATATATATATATATATATATATATATATATATATATATATATATATATCCAAGTGCCACATTCCACGACAAGGCCAGACACTACTCTCCAGCAAAGTTCCAGTAGGTTTGGCGAGATGACGCTTACATTTTCATTGGGAGGCTCACGGCACACGCAAAGTTGTCAAAAATGCCTCTCTTGCAGCCAGGACAGCTGGTATGCCTAACTGCGCCTACATTAAATGTTAGAAACATTCAAGCAAAATTTCACTACACTCGTTCTTCCCACAAAGCAACGAATACTGTTTACAGGGAGAAGCGAACAATAAGAGAACTATATCATACTGTTGTATCTCGGCCGCGGCGGATGCGTTTCGATGGAGGCGAAATGTTGAGGCCCGTGTGCTGTCCGATGTCAGTGCACGTTAAAGAACCCCAGGCGTTCGAAATTTCTGGAGACCTCCACTACGGCGTCTCTCATAATCATAGCTGGTTTTGGGACGTTAAACCCCAGAAATCAATCATGATGTATAAAGGGCAAGTTGGCTCCCAGGTGGGAGGGGAATCGAACTGGAGTAGCGCTGTTAGGTGTGGCTCTGGGTATAATATGAATTGCTGCCCAACAGTCGCGGGAAGGTAACAGATAGCTGTAGAAATAGGGTTGGTCGTTTCGTGCGGTTTTGCTCCCCAAAACCACGATTTGATTATGAGAGACGCCGTAGAGCAGGGCTCCGGGAATTTGGATCACCTGTGATTCTTTAACGTGTATGATTAACTACGCAAAGTATACGGGTCTCAACGTTTCGCCTCCATCTAAATCCAGCCACCACGGAGGAGATTCGATCGCGCGACCTTCAGAAGAGCAGCCGAGTGCCATAACCACTGGGCAACCGTGGCGTGGCATAGTATTACAGGAATTGCTTGCGTTAGCGTAAGTGTGTACGCTATCTCAATGATTTGCGTAGCGCTATACTTCCACAGCGCTTTATCGTCCGGCCAGGAACAGAGGTTGCATATACGAAAGACGCGGGTTTGATCTCGCTCTCGATGGTCGCATATCGTTGGAGGACAAAATGCCAAATATCCATGTAGTACTGTGCGTTTCCGGCGCCCGTCAAAGAGCAGCAGCTGGTCTAAATTTCCTTGGTATTCCACTGTGGTGCGTTTCACAGCAATGCGGGAGCTTTGACCCTCGAAAGCACAGCAATATTAGTTCTTCTGCAGAGCCTTACTCCCCTCTGAAAACGGAAGATTTCGTCTAGCGGCAGATGTGCGAATGGACCTAAGAGCTAAGAGGCCAGAGGACAAAACCAGCCGTTCGCCTATAGGTCAAGATTTGGAAGTAGCCCGCGTAGCCGCGTGCGGTTCCGCGAGCATGTTGCGTGATGTCACCACCTGTGCCTTCACATCGAATGAGCCACCATGTTATCAAAGGTTAACAGCGATAAGGGAACATAACAGGCGTCTCGCGTCTACGCTAAATTTGCAAAATACCGCGCGCATGCAACGCGCAAAACTGCGATAGTGTTCTGAGCATACACATTCCGGACCCACTGTGTTTTAGCTTTCCGTGTAGTGCTACACACGGTTTACTGAAACTTCCCAATGCATTGTAATAGACAATAAAAGCGGCGTCTTCACTACACTTCGGCAAGTAGCGACTGTGAGGTGCAAGGGCAGTTCGAGCAAAAGTTCAATAATCGCGCGCCTTATAGCTAGGAGGGCTAACAAATGATGAATAATGAAAAGCACAGATACAATGTGGATCTGCAGCACTTGAATAAGTTTTTAACTCCACACAACTAGATGTTCACAGTAAAATTGGAGCATTTTACAGGTCATAGGTAAGACCGCTAGAAAACGAGTTAATGCTGGCGCTTCCGCCACCCGGGCTGTGTACCATTACCACTACTGATATGCAAAAGCGTAGTCTCCTTGATTTTACGAGTGATAAAGTCCACAACTGCTGCGTTTTCTGGGAAGAATTGAGGAAATCACAAGTTCCTTAAACATGGTGCTAATCCCTTGGTCTTAACAGCTATGAGCTACCGTCACCTTGATATTCGTTTCAGATGTGTGCGTGTGTTAAATCTTATGATTACAAGATATTTGCAATATTGAAATTAAAGCAGGCGCAGTGCCGTTGTTTCTCCTAGAAGAAAGCAGCGCTCCTGCATGTACCCTACCAAGCCATACATGTTTCTATTAAAGGCTCCTCGTAGTTTCTACTCTATACGGTTTCAAAAAAGCACTCCTAAATGAAAGGCAAAGTTGCCATGACTAATGAACGACAGACTGTTGCGGACTTCGTTTGGATGATAAAGTGGTTCTTCTTTGTAAAACGGCACTGTTACTGTACGCATTCACTTATGCCTTTTAAATGAACAGCGTACTTTTAAGCTTTACCAAAGAACATAGGTAAAAATGACAAATTATTTGCTGTGCGAGGGGTCTTGTTTTTATATCTAGTAGAGCGGTTTGGTTTTTCATCCTAATGTAGATGAAATCACAAAAGTTCAACGCATAATTATAACGGAGTGGGAACAGTACGTTAGGGTGAAGCAGAACCACACATATATATTGTTTTCATTACAAAAGAATCAATGTGAAAGCCACTTTCTCTTATAGTAGATCATTAATATATTGCAGACACTTTCAAACAGCTGTGTGTTATGTCGGGCTGTAATTAAAGGTGTTGCTCCCGCCTTATATGCTCAGCGGAGTGGTACTTGCAAAACACAAAAGTAGAGACTATGGTAATGAGTAAATTGGAGATTTCAGGGTTTCCAAGCCATCTGATAAACTTTTCACTCTCTGTGCCCCATTGTTGGCATTTTACATTATTCATTACCGCTTTCAAATCTATCCGGCGTAGGCGCATTGACGTTGAACATAGCCGCAAATTTACGACATCGGCGGTTACAATGACAAATATGTATTTCTACCGAAAGAACGTTCAAAAATTTTCTTTAGTTTCACAAGTGATCGACATGTTTCATATGTCAAGCTGCAAACGGAGAACGGCAATGCCCCATTTACTGCAACCACGTCATTTACAGTGACGGAGATGGAGTACAGCGACGTGTTGGGCTAGTTGGTAGTTCATACTTGCGAAATAGAGCGCTGAAAATTTAGGAAGGGTAAGTGTGGACAGGAAAGACGCTCACTTGCAACTAAGTTTATTCTTACGAAAAACAGCCACCCACGAGAAACCCTGAACTGCGCATGTGCAGATGTCGCAAAACGCCGTCAAACCACACCGAAAAACCGAAAAAGGAAGCGAATAACGCAACAAGGTGTGAAGCTAGCCTAGAGTGAAGCACGCGTCGCTACTCAGTAGCAAAAAGTGCGAGATTTTTGTTCATCACTAGCACGTGCGGAAACTACACAAGCGAACAACACAAGATAATGAAAGGTGGAAAGGGGCACTAGTCAGTTCCAACTTATGTCAAAGGGCATCAACTCTTTGTCCTTAAGATGTACAGACGGAGCGCTAATACAGCGATCACCGTACTCTTTAATCTGATAAGCCTCAAGGGTTTCGCTATCTAGCCTACTCTTAGCCCTCCCAGTGACCTTGGTGTTGTGCAGAAGCACGGTGCGTCCACACCTCCTAGTGTGCGCTGGTAGGTGCGGGGCGTTGTTGATGACCCCTAAAGAATACGCATGCTCCTTTAACCTCTCGTTCAGACACCGCCCCGTCTGCCCTATATAAACTTTGCCGCAAAAAACTAAGCGGAATCACGTACACCACCTCAGTGGTACCGGGCACGTAGGGCGGCGTGTGGCTCTTATCACACGTCTTTCTCTTGGCCGCGCTGCTTGCGAGTGCGCACAGCCGGGAGAATTTCATAGGAGCACTGAAAACAACGTCAACGCCGTGAGCCACAGCTTTGACCTTCAGGTATATCCGCTAAAAGCGTTGGGTTTTCCTTCTAGTCTACTGGTGGCGGTAGGATCAGCATTATTAACGAAGCTTGAAGCCCCACCCAGTGCAACGTTACGTCAGAAACCAAATAAGTACGTTGTGATGCCATATATCCACACCATTTCTCACAACCTCAAGAGGATCGGAAAGAAACACGGCGTTGACGTTCTGTATTTTGTAAAACACGAGTTCATTTCTCGTGTTTTTCAGTGTGTCAAAAGCAACCTTTTGATTGAACCTCACTAAGTGTTTCTGGCGGCTGTCCTCCCTAAGCAACAAGCGTAGCAAAAGCTTATTCTCTCTAACAAAGGATGCCTTTCTGTTAAAACGAGTAACCCAGCCTCTTTCTTTCATCCCAACCTGATATTATAGTTGCCTCGAGGTATTCTTGGTTCGTTTCTTTCTCGGTGAGGTGCTTTCAGAGAGAGCGTTGTACCTTCCTATACAAGAAGAAAACAAATTTGAGCAAAAAAGTGCTACAGCGCTTTTCTCGGTAACACGCTCAAACGCCCTTTCTGTGACTAAATCCAATAAGGTCTTTGTTTCAAGAATAGGACACAAAGACAATCAGGATTTCATGAACCAATGCACTACACAGGGGCTTGTGGAAACCCTAACGAAATCTTGTTGCTCTAGCCATGCGAACGGATCTTATTGCTGTAACAAAGTAGTTTCTGTGGCACTCTGTACACCTGTTCAGCTTGCTCGGGGGGAGGTCGTCTTCTTTCCCTTCTAGGAGGCAGTCAAGCATCTATGGCCGCCACAAAACGAAATACTAGGGATAGAACCCCATATTTCCGAAGTTTGTTAGATCACCGGAAGGCAGTGTTGTCGGATAGAGTACTTGAGCCTGTTAGACGTGCTCTTCATGTAACGAAGCTGGAACAAGAAGGAAGTGGTGTTCTGAAGGCATTCCGTTGCTTTTTCCTTCGCGGTAGTCACAGCAAAAGAAGCTGGAGGTGGGGGGAGGGGTTACAGTATTACAATGTAAAGCAAGGAAGAGGAGATTTTAGCAAAGCCACGCTTAATGTCTATTCCACAGTATAAGCTGTGGAGGCGCAAGGAAACCACGCAAGGGGCCCTGGAACACTTTTTCTGAGACAGTCTGAAAGCGGCACCCATCAGTATTGGAAGCTCCTGCAAGTACCCAACTCCCAGTTCACTACAAGCGCCAAGGAATTCTCACAATGGCTTCAAATAAAAAAGACCTCTTTATATGGAATGCACCAACGGTTGGTATGTACCAACTTTGGTGCCCGTTTTCATCAAGCTATAGAGATAATGAAAAAATGAAATGCTGGAACGAAAACGAGAACGTGCGTGAAGCAATGGAAGGGATTCTTTGCAAATGTCAATTCTAACCAGGACAGAGAGAGCGAAGCGTCTACCACGGCAAGTTAATATAATCCCGCGAATTCCAAATTTTAGCTCGGGAAGTGTGAATGGCAATAATGCAGTCATAGAGGAACGACACCCATACACCACATCGATTTCGAATACCCGTAGTCTAGTGCAGTCAAGAAATCAGAACCGCTGTCACTGATATTTTAACATATATCTTACGAAAAAATTGTGGGACACTTCAGCTTCCCTTAAAAGTTGAACGCGATAGCGATGGCTGGCCCCGTTCTCATCACGCTCTCTTCCGCTTGCCAAGCTATTCAGGATCGCCTAACCACGTAACTGACATCTTTGGTGTCTGCCTTCCCTGCCGAAATCTTGCGTAGCCTACCTCGTCGTCTCGCGCCATTTGACGTACATGCTCGATCAACCCTTGCCCATTAAGAAATGCATCATTAGAACTGATATTTGAGGCAGTGGTTCGTCTTAAGGCGGGCGCAGTGCTACGGACAAAGAAGACGCACGTGTCCTGTGCGTCCTCTTCTTTCTCTTGTTTTGTGTAGTGCTGCATCCAACTCAAGATGAAGAAGGCAGGAGGCAGTACGCGGAATCGCCGAGTACGTAGCGCATCGCGCTTTGGAAGAGGAGGGGTCCTTGGTTTGATTCCCCGGCCCGTCGAAGGTTTTCTCTTATTTCTTTATTTGGATCTATCTTGAATTTTCGCTCAAGGACAACACTGATTTTTCGCTCACAACCAACGACGCGGACACAGACGCCGGCACTGGAATTTCTGCAAAACGAAGTCCTTTTTTTTAATACATGTAATTTAAAAAAAAATGTCTTTAATGCTATCGCGATAAAATGGCTCGTTGCTATAATGCATTCCTCGTTACAGAATGAATCCAAGAAAGTCTCAGTGCTAGAGCAAGTTTTGATGAATTAAACAGTATCTTATCGAATACAAAAGTAACTTATTTCGAGCATTAAACACCTTTGCCCTCATGTGTAGAATGCTTACCCTGTACTTGTAGCTGTGACGACAAAAGCCTCGCTGTTATGCTTCTGAGCGCAGAACCCCAGTCCAACAAGGTTAGATGTAAACATCGTGACAAGCATCAATTGATACCAGCATCTGAAGCTGTATAAAAGCTGACATGAATGGTGATCTGGTGAAAGATTCCACCATCCGCAAAAGAAAAATAAGTGATGATAAAACGGGCCAGTCTACCCTGTGCTTTTCGTCAGGCAGGGGACCTGTACGCATTAGAATGGTTCACATATGTACCCAACCGAAACAATGTAGTCTAGCGGCCTCCGCACCCAAACGCCCAGGAGAACATCGAGAATTTGGTTTCCTTCTTCCCGTGTTTCTCTCCTTTTCTTTCTTCTCCTTTCTTTTTTTTTTTTCGTTTCCTTCTTTTCTCCGGTGAAAAGCTGAGGCATTCGTATGACGTGCGCGCTGAATACGGAGGTAGATTTGGAACACGGCCCGCTAACACCTCACTGGTCACACCCACATCACGTGACCAGCCGGCTCAACCACAGACATTTCAGTGAACTCCGACTACTACTGCTACGACGGCATGCGTGGGGAAAGACCGCTTCACCGTAAATCGAGCAACGCACGACGGGGTCTTCGCATTTTTCCGAGGTTAAGTACCGTTTTTTACATCTTCACGGTTTATAACCTGTATCAGTGTGGTTCCCCGCTGAGTGACCCGCTTGGAAAACTTATAAATAGCGAACACCGCAACCACGGTTTTGGAACTGTCGCCTACATTTCACGAATGACGCTTTGAACAGGGCTTTGAAATTATTCGTAACCTTGGTCTATTATTTGCATTGTCTCTTCAAAGCACAGTGTATGTTACTTCACTTTCATTTGTGGTATTTTAGCACTTAACTCTGCAGTTACAAGTGTTAGGTTACTTTTTAGAAATATTAGTTGCTTCAATGTACTTTATTATTTGCAACGAATATGAGTTGTTGCACTTTTGCTGATGATGCTGTTCTTCCCTTATTCGGCTTATTTACCATGTTGGTGAGGCTGTTCATCTCATCGATGTACAAATATCTCTTTACTTTCTAGTATGTGCACCACATTTTGCTGTATACTCTCCAAAGTACTCCAAAATACTAAAAACTATGTTCACCACTTATTGTTAACCTCAGTAAAGCCCCAACCCTTATGTAATGCCCCCCGAAGAAAGGGGGCCATGTAAGGTAATAAACTGAACTGAACTGAACAACTAGTGCTTTTGGGGGGCCGAAGATCGTCAAGCTTCGTATCAGCTTTTTCTCCCAGCCACCCTTATCATCTTGATGAAAAATAAAGGAACTTTTACAATATTATAGCCTCTAAAGTTATCTCGTACAGCGTATGTGCCTCCACCTCATGTGTTCCCGACAGCGTTTTTACTAGAAAAGAAAAACATAATAACGCACAAGCGCAGGCTGATTTATTTCACGAGGGCGTGTTTACAGGTCTTCCGTTGTCCGTTGAGAAGACACGAGAGGATGCGTAGAGGAAACACTCCGTCAGGAATATAGTCCCCGACAACCCTCCAAAAATGCGTGCTTCCACCCTTACCGAGGAAACGGAAGAGTACTACTTCTTTCCAACACGCTTCTTCTCCTGGCTTCATCGAGTTCTCCACCATCGCACGCCCCTGTTACCCGCATCGCGGCAGTTGGCAAGGCCATTCGATCGGTTTCGTGTTTCCAAATGTTATTGAAAATCGATTCTGTGCGCCCGCCGGCTTCTACCCTTGTCAGCTTTTTCTGTATAGGCTCTCAGCATTAGAAAGCGCAGGCAATGGGATACGTAAAGTGCAAAAGAAGGGATAGGTTGGAGGTCATGCAGACCATCAACATTCAAAGAAATATAATCTGTTTCCTATAGTGTGAGCGGCTCTTAAGCTCACTACATTCCAGGCGTGGAAAGACAAGCAAAAGAAAATCGGATGTAGACTTTGCCTTCCGCACTTTTGCAGCAGTTGGTTCTAGCGGGAGCCGAGCTGCATTGCTGTGTTTATCCGTCACTGTGCGGCGGTGTGTTCTCGTGACTAACTGTGCAGCTGAAAAAGCGCTCTACTCGTTCATATCAGTTGCCATAGAAACTGTGTCAAAAAGTTCAGGCGTCCTTCCCGGATCGGGAAAATATGGAGAAACGTAGCTTAGCATGGGCTTGCGTTTCTTCCAACCTTATGTTTTTTCTGTCTCTCTGTATAGACAACAGACACACGAAGAAAATCCAAAGTATTCATACAGCAGACATGTTCGCATCTTCGATTTGACGATAGTGCATGAAAAGCATGAGCTTGTTATGGACACGCGTGTGTCTGTTTGTCTGTTTCTTTCTTTACTTCTTGGCTTTGTTTCACTGTGTTCTTCTTTCTTTTAGATGCGAATCAGCTTATGGTCAGGTCTATATCACTCTCTCCCTCCCTCCCTCCCTCCCTCCATCCATCCGCCGTGCGGCGTCCACACCCGCACTGTGCATGCGCATCCTCCTCCCCCTCCTCTCCTTGTCTCATCTCCTCTCCTCTCGGCATTCCGTCTCTCCTCTCGGACGCTCCTCCCCTGTCCGAATTGCGCAAGGAATGGCAACACCTGCGGCTCCCCGCGCGATAATTCGAAGCAGCTTAGGCTACAGGCGCGACGGTAGACCCCCGCGTGCTCTCTCTCCTCTTATACATTCTCATTCTTCCTCTCAGTAAAATTACACCATCTCCCGCTCAAGCTAACCATCTGCCCGCTGCTTCGCATCCACACATGGTTCCCTTTAGCGGGGGATGGTGTGATTTTTAGGGGCGAAGCTCCTCTTAGTCTAACCTTGTCCTGCTTCAGGCGTCAGGCGTAACCGGTGTGCCGAGAGGCACGCGCTCCCCCTCGGCGCGTGCCTCTCTCTCTCTCCCTCACTCTTCCATCTGCTGCCTTGTGTGTGAGAGAGAGAGAGAGAGCAAAAGGCGCGCGTTGACTATGGAAACGCTCTTTCTTAGATGAACGCTGTACCACCTCGCAAAGAAGGAGAACGCGCCCTCACCCGCGAGAGACAACGTTGGCGCAGGCAGCGTCTCCTAGAGAGTTTGTTGATTGAGAAATACCGACTGCTCGCGTTAGAGAACCGTTCACCGGCCAGCCATATATATATATATATATATATATATATATATATATATATATATGGCTAGAATGGCTAGAATGGCCATATGTGGCTAGTATGGCTAGTATGGCTAGAATGGCCATATATATATATATATGGTCATTCTGACGAAGGCCGGCCCACCGGCCGAAACGTTAATAAAGCAAGAAGTTTGAACGTGTGTCTCTTTTCAACCTTACATTGGACCGGACCCATCGAACTTCAATCTGAAAATACTATATATATATATATATATATATATATATATATATATATATATATATATATATATATATATATATAGGCACTGCACCTTGACTTGCAATGAAGTGCCGGTGGAAGATTTCACTTGTGCATAATTGAGCCATAAGGATTCGTAGCGTGCGCGTTAACTAAATTAATCCGGAACTCGGCACGATCTACGATGAACCTCCCGAGCTCCGCCCACTCATCATCATTCACTCCGTGGATATGCTGTAATTTTTTCTTTGTTCCTTTTGTGCCTTCTTCGTTTAGTAGAAAACTCTACGGGATTCATAGAGCTCACATATGTGCACACATTCTTTTTGACAAATATGTATGAAAAACTGCAACGTCGTATTGGCTCGCCTCTTGCTTTGCCGCACCCGATTCGTACAAGAAGTGCGCGCCTATTGCTGTGACGATGATCGTCTTCTCGCAGGAGCCGCAAAGCCGATACGAGTGCCGCACAAGCTTCGCATGAAAGCCAGGGCTCTCTGCGTTTCACAAGGTTACTTGCTCTGCATTTTGGCTATCAGCCACTTTTTTTCTCTGTGCAGAATGCGAACTTTCAAATAATGTAGCCGACAGTCTGCAGAAATCATTCGCCCACTACACGATTTATGCGCATGTGCGCTGTTCTAGCACCTTGAACATCAAAATTAAATGTTTGAATTCGCAAAATGACATCGCGCAGTCGCCGAATACACACCACCGACAACTTAATCCCTAAATTATCAGTTTCAACTTTCTCAGTATTTCCTCGTGCAATGAACTATTTCGGGGTGCTGACGCACTGGTCTGTCCAGTAAAATTCTACAATTCAGAAATTCAATTATGCAGTTTGGTTCGAAGAAAAAACTTCTTGCGTGTGGGCGCGTGTGTCCAAACTCGACACCAGCAACAAAGGGTGGAACGTTGCAGCTACTTCCGCTGCAATGCTGATTGAGATGAGCGTACTCGTGTGGCTTCAAATCGTGGTCGTTTTTTGCAGCCGAACACCATTCGTGGCGAAGGGGCTTCTGGTGACTTCTAAGAAGTCAACATTCTGAGGTGCCCTGTAAAAAGGTGAGGCAAAAGTAACTTTGATATCTACAATCTTTTTTCGGATGTTTCCTCGCTATGGTAACTACGCGAATACCTCATCGAATTATTTATTTAATCTGTCCTTGATGAGCGCCTTAAATATGCGCCTCAGATAAATATGGAAGGAGAGAGAATGTATTGGAGGGCAGAGAAACCAATAAATAAATAAAGGCTCAAGACATCAATAGAGAGTTTGCCTTCTCTGGCCAGGTTTGATTGTATTGCAGATTTCGTACCTTTCCCACCGACGCAAGGGACATTCGAGGACACCTTTCTATAAGGCGTGTAAGCTTCTTGCGTTAATAAATTGCTAATTCTGTCGTCCCCTTTCAATTCTGCAGGGACGCAGAAATTGGAGTGTGCCTATTTATGAAGGCCTTCATCAGGTAATGTTGATACCAGTTTACGACTATATAATTCCTCGAAAAATACATTTACTAGTAGGTACCTAGAAAGGAAAGAAAACATTTCAACTGTAATACCGGCACAGGTTTGAGCGCCACAACTTCCGTTCTCAGCCGCATCGAACAAACTTTCCAGGAAAAATTGGCAGATCCCACGTGCAGTGGGAATAAAGGAAATGCGAAGCACGCACCGCAAACGTAAAATTGATCTGCATTGTTGTCTCGATATACCGATTTTGGTACAAATTATGTTAACAAAATAGCCGCAACAGCAACAAGACTGTGGCATGTAAACCACGCACCTCATGACACGCTTCTCATGATTGTAATGTTATGACCTGTCATTTACGTTCGTCATGCAGTCGTGTTGTGCCACAGCAATTGTGGTATAAATTCCATTAACGAATCGAACAGAAGAGCTCCAAGAACGTGGCATGTAGATCACGCTGCTCATGACGTGTTTCTCATGATTTTCATGTTATGACTTGTCAGTTATCCTCGCCATGCACTCTTGTGCCATAGCAATTTTCGTATGCATCTTATTAATGAAACGGCCAGGAGAGCACACAGACCGCGGCATGTAAATCATGCGCTCATGACGTGCATGTCATGATTTTCATGTTATGACCTTCCATTTATGTTCGCCATGCAGTTCCATACCAATTTTCGTATTCATCCGAATAACGAAACTGCCAGGACAGCCCCAAAACCGTGGCATGTAATCTTGCCGCTCATGACATGTATGCCATGATTTCCATGTTATGGCTTCTCATTTATGTTCGTCATGCAGTCATGTTGTGCCACGCCAATTTTCTTCTACATCCCATTAACAAAACGGCCAGGAGAGCACAAAGTCATAGGCGGATAGATAGATAGATAGATAGATAGATAGATAGATAGATAGATAGATAGATAGATAGATAGATAGATAGATAGATAGATAGATAGATAGATAGATAGATAGATAGATAGATAGATAGATAGATGCGCTCAACGTCGCCGAATTTGGCTCAGAAATGCTTCGCACTTAAAAACCAAGTGGGCTTCACCTCCTTGTGAGTGTACACGTAACAGAGCACGCTTTACAGGCCCGTTTATAAGGCCGCAGTCCCCGCCCTTTTAGCTGCGTAACTGTTTACCGGCCCGTGATATCCGCCGTCCCCGATGTGCGCTTTGGCGCAACCGTGAAAAAAAACATACTCGCTATTGCCCTTGTCGCACTACTCATACCCGTGCCCTCAGCCTGGACGCACTACTAGTAATCAAACCCGTAGCGCACTGCTAGTTGCTATGCGAAGAGCAACGGAGAAGGAAAGAATCTAGGAAGTAAAAACAAAACTGCATGGATGTATTGATTGCTTTGAAAGGGAAACAAGACGCGCGCTTTCCATCGACCCACTACTCGCAGTCTTACTTTAATACTACTGCTATATGACTGTGAGAATGATGTGCTGCTTGATATTGAACTTGGCACCCTTGCCCTGGCGAAGCTGGTTACTGAAATTTGGCAGGCATGGAATTGACGAGATTTCTGACCATAACGCAGAAGGCATGCTATGCCCACTATATATTTGCATCAATTACAAAAGAAGCTCCACTAGATACTTCACACGAATATAATAACATGCATCTGCTCAATTATCATAGTCAGGTAATCAGGGTACCACCTCTGCGCAGCTGGAGATTGCAGTTCTGTAGTCTCGTCTGTTACGGCAGACGCTCTACTTTCTAGCATAAACGATAAATAGGAAGTAACAGCGGAACGCTCTGGTGAAACGCAGTGCCGATGCATTGTTTGTTTTTATTAGACCTTAGAAATTTTGACACCGAACTGACGCCATGTTTTGATTTGATGAACATGAATGATGAATTATCTAGAATATGTTGTTTGTGTTACAATACAGTACTTTATCCACTTCGACAAGTACTGATAACACCAAATTCCCTCGTGCATATTGAGTAACTAGTTCCGAGCTACCCTTTGAAATTGTTGAAGTGTACAAAACCCGGTGAATTGTGTTGTAAGGGGGTTGATCATTAAACTGTTTTTAACAAAATGTCGGAGCAGTCGTTCCCTCAAGGTGCCAGCAGGAACTCCTTTCAAAGGGTAGTGGATCCTGCCATTTAGAGAAGTGTTACAATTCGGATTGATGTATTCGTGCAAAGTTCCTGAGGGAGATCCATGCTTAACCTACCCATGAAATTCCTCAGCACAGTGGCGATTTTCTGGTATCTGACGGTAGGACGTAACGGTGGCAGTCGTATTAGCGCCTGTTGCTGTTTGTCGTGATATTACACATTGTAGAATTGTTTTGTGACCAAGCTGACTGCTGCTCTGGTGGTTCTGTCAATTTGGTGCATCTTGTATTTCATTTGTTTATGGCTAAGTAAACACTGCTGCTGCTATGCCTAGAGCGAGCAGGAGCACGTCACTAGGCTAACCACCTCCTTTTGTCGTGACCGCGGAAAATCGCTGGTATTGTCCCTGAAACGAACGAACGAACGAACGAACGAACGAACGAACGAACGAACGAACGAACGAACGAACGAATGAATGAATGAATGAATGAATGAATGAATGAATGAATGAATGAATGAAGCGCATCCTAACGCGGCTGCCACAGCACTGTCTTCTCGAAGAGCAATGCAGGCTATAATGTGTTAATGTGGATATTATGGACATAGTTCGCTCAAATATTCAGATATTCCGCTTCAAGTTGTCCCAATCAAGTATGAACCATGCAGAGTGCAAACATGCAACCATGCAAACATGGAGAGTGCTAGCGAAACATAAGGATCGCTTACTATATTGCTCAGAGAGCATTCAACACATATAAGAAGCGTTGCTGACATTACGCAAGAACCACCATGACAACCCCTTGTGCCTTATGTTTATTTCTACACCGTGTGGCGGAAGCCGCCGTCGCCTAGTCGTAGCGTGCTCTCCACCTCGGGTATCAGGGTTCAGTACTTGCCTACCATTTGGTAGGTTGCTGATTGCAGCATGTTGGCGTGTTTGGGCGTTTCTTATGTCGAAATTTCGATGTCATACAACGAAAGACGGCATACCTTAGTTTTCAGAAGTGTTGTAAAGATATGCTAAATGTATGTTTTTGTTGGCCGGAGTATTCATACTGAAGCACCTTATTCCATACCCGAGTTCCACGGGCTAAGCATTAAGGGTGTGAGCCACGCGTGAGTGCAATATCGTTATTCGTGACGTGCATGACGCGTATATCGTGTTTGTGATGTAAAGATCAATCAATCGTGTTCGTCGTACATTCGTCTTAACTTTTGCTTTATGTCGGGAGATCACCAGACAAGCACCAGGAGAGAGGTACGAGACATAGAACAGGCGAAGATATAGGCGGTTAGCTGCATTCTTGCGTTTCCCACGTAAACGTAGGAAAAACAACTTTCATTTACTAGATTTGCCGCGAATAGTAATTGTCTCTCCAGGGTGTGTTATAGAAATAAGTTCTTTGTTCCATTCAATATGCTCTTTTTTTGTGAATCGATGAAGAGATCGCAAAATACGATTTAGAACAGGGAATGTTGCAGAAGCCAACGTTTCGACAAGTGGACTTGTCTTCGTCAGGGCGGCGACTGCCGAGACGGTGACATAAAGGAACGCTGGAGAAGGCAGTCACCGCCCTGACGAAGACAAGTCCACATGTCGAAACGTTGGCTCCTGCGACATCCCCTGTTCTGAATCGTATATTGCGATCTGTTCATCGATTCAAGCATCCATCTTCCCCTGAGCTTCTCTTCTACTTATTTGTGAATGACAGAGACGTTATGATAGGCCATTGGAGGTATTATTACTCAATTTTGTTTCAGAGCAGTCACAATAAAAGAGACATTAAGCGTAGTTTTTTTCAGGCAGACTTCGATGACAAGCTCAGCTGTGGAGTCTTAGCACAGCGGCTCCTTCCTCGGGATTCCAGGTCTCCCCCTCTTACTCAGCCATAGCAGTTTGCTTTTGTGTCTCTGTAGCAAGTCGCCTTGCAACGTTCCTACGTTCACCCTGGCTCCCTTTATCTCCGTGTGCGTACTTTTCATTTCCTGCCTCTATCTATTAGTTTCTCTTTCTGTCATCCATAGATTTTCCGTTACAAGCATCGGTACAACGCAACCTATGATTTCCATAAATGCATGTGCTGCAAACGAGCGCCACATAGCAGTTACCATGCTCACCTTGTAACCGTAAGTAGTTGGATTAAAATCCAGTCTCGGCAGGAGCCTTGATTTTATTTGTCTATTTATTTATTTCTCGCTCTCTCTTTCTCCATGCACCTCCCCTCCTCATTAAAGGCCCTGACCGCGGACTTCCGAGGGGTCACCGGCCACGGCGCGAACTCAACCTTAAACAGGACCGCTGTTTATTGTCATTTGCTTTCCTCATAAATTTGCAGCTTCGGTTACATTGCTGCGAAAACAGCTGTAATGAATGCGTGAAGTAACCAGTAATATCCAGTAGGTCCCTAGTAATATCAAGCAGTAATATCTAGCAAATCGTTCTCGTGCGAATCAGCCAGCGGGGAAGTTTCTCTGTGCCGCATCGTTTGGAATTCCGCCAAGTGTCCCGTGTAGGATGAAAGGGTTTGGGCGAATTGAATTTTACTCTTTCGGCTATGTTATTCAGTCTTCTACTATCAAGCACAAAGCAGCCAACACAATTTCCTGGCGCAGCGACGAAGAAATGGCAGTCATTATTCGCGAGAACAGAGGACGAGGCCGAAGTTGAGAGAAGAACAGAGGCGACAGTAGCCAAGCAAAACGGTTTCCGCAGTACCATTAAAGCAGAACGGGCCAACCGTACATTTACTTTGTGCATCGATGGATACTGGATAACACCCGTAGTAAAACTTGCAGTTATAGGCACAGTCCGAGATGCGGGAGTGGACAGAATGGAGAAAAAGCACTGTAGGGGCACATGTACGGCGCTCCTAAATGAAGCGTCGCACTGCCTAGCAGTCGACGTCACCAGCCATTAGCTCGGGGACAGAGGCACACTCGGCAATGTCCCATCCTCCCTTAACCCCCTCTCCCACTTCCGCGTTTCTTCGCTAGAGGGATTTCCGGGTCCCGGACGGCAGCGTCACACGCAGACAAACGCAACCACACCAGCCACCACTACGTTTTGGTTGGATTGGCTCAAGAAGAATGAAAACCCCTGAAAAGACAAGCCTTTTCTCTTTCAGTCTTTGTTTTCCTTCTATTGTCCCTGCTTTCCCCATACCACCGGCGGGAGCGCCAGGCTTGCTCAGTGTTTTCCTATCTGCTTCTGAATTCACGTATTGCGTTGGTTGTTTCCTCCGTCCCGGGGCTTGCCTGTGCACATCTGCAACCATTGTCTTCCTTTTTTGGTATTATCTTCGCTTCCGTCGTCTCCTCTTCGTAATTTCGAATGGTCCGTTGCTTGTCGAGTGAGGGCCGCAGGCACTTCCATCCGCACGCCAGTTCCTCCAGATCCGCTCGAGAGCTCCTCAGGAATCGCTCGCTTGTTGTTGTTTCTTTCTTTTTTATTTTGTCTTTTGTACTATTTATTATTCTTCTTTCGTGCTTGCTTCTCCAGAATGCTCGCTCTTCTCCGGCTGCCACAGCGATGTCATGAGGATTGTTCCGCGTTACGATCGAGCGCATCCGGTTCTTCGTTACTTGGCGTCTGCGGGTGCTTTGTTATTGGTTCATTCTATTTGAAAGGATGCTGAGAGGTTTAGGTCGTTTGCATATCCCTTTTCCTTTTTTATTATTATTTCGTGCCCAGTATTGTTCATTATTAACAGTCTTCCTTTTCTGGCGTCCCTAAATGATCTCGACACCCGCGAATTAAAAAAAACGGAAAAAAGCCGGCGTAAACGCCTTTCAAAGCAGCACTTCACTGATAGCCTTGTTTATTTTTCAGGGCTTCGTTTATCGTTATCCTTTAATGACTACAGCGTTCAAAGAAGGGACTCGCTACAATTTTCGACAAAGTGAAAGAACTGTGTCGATGACTTCGAACGCTCATATGAACATGTGAGCCAACTATTTCTACACTGCATGCACTAGAAAATGCACATTTTTTGTTTCGGACCTAGCAAGTAAGGACATGCTTTTTTTTTTTTGACAAAAGACGTGACACGAGGAACCGACTCAATCGCTTGAGACAGAAACAACGTTAAATGATTTCAAGATTGGGAAAATATTCTGCTACGCTTTATTCGTTAGACTTGTTCCTCTTGAATCCAATCAATAATGAAAGTGTGCATATCTCTTTTAAAGACTTGAGGAAAAAAAAACATGATTTCATGGTCGGGGTGATCATCTGCTGCGCCTTATTTGCTAGTTTTGTCCTTCCTGAATCCAAGCAATAAATAAAATGCGCGTATCTCTCTTAAGGAGCTGCCAAAATGTCATGCGAGGCTGTCGATGCGTCGCGTTGCGTAATTCTTGTAAGGAAACAGCAAGCGCTTAGCTTCCGTCATTGAAACAGAACTGCGAATTACCCGCGGCATGTAGTACAGTTGTTTTTGCCTCGCAAGTTCGCAGGAATCTCTACGACTGATCGGAACCATTTGCAGCCTATGTTCAAGATGTGTTGCAGTGCACCTTTAAAATACACATTAGTCACTAAAGAAACACGTTAAAGAAAGCAGCGAGAATCAAAGGACAGCATCGGTGAAATACTGTTTGCGCAACTGGCATGAGAAGAGACATCGCCAAAGTGCAGGGCTCTGCGGCAACGAAGCCGGTGTTTGTTAGCAATGCCAAGAACTTCAGTTAGTCTGGAGTGGTATATACGCCTTCCTCATTCGAAAGTTTTGTGTAGATTGCAAACCAATACTGCGTCAAGGGGAATATTTCAGGAGCTGCTCTTCATTAGGTGAAATGAGCGCAGTAATCATATGAGCAAAGTCGGTCTCCTCGTAAAGTAAATAGCTATCTTTTAATTCACTGGTGTTCGTCACTTATTTGACCGATATGCCCCACTTCGAAGTTCCGAAGCGCTGCAAGGTTGCACAAACTATTATTCTGCATGTACGGAATATTTTTACGGCGCGTCAGCACCACAGAAACGAAAAGGATTCTAGTGACTACATGGTTGTATCTCGATTCCTGTATATGAATCCCGGCATATTTCTTTTCCCGTTTTTTTTTTGCAAATTATCTCTAAAATATCTCGTTAGTAGAAAGCAATTCTATCGGTAGTCTATACATGTATTCGGGAATACTTACCTGGTATCTGA
The DNA here is from genome assembly GCA_013339685.2 of Hyalomma asiaticum. Classification (NCBI taxonomy): domain Eukaryota; kingdom Metazoa; phylum Arthropoda; class Arachnida; order Ixodida; family Ixodidae; genus Hyalomma; species Hyalomma asiaticum. The sequence goes on from CM023491.1 coordinate 59,069,181, forward strand.
GCCCTGCTCCACTGAGAAAGCCAGCTACTAGTACCTCAGAAATATTTTTTTTTCTATTTTAGTAACCTCTTTATATACACTCGAAATTCCCGATGTTTCTACAGGAGCGTGGGTATTATTCGGATACTGAAATGCTATTCTGTGTAATATTTTGTCTAAGTTGCTTCATAGGCAAACACATTTTTCCTACTTGTCTTTCGGAATCGCAGAGATATTTATGCCGTAATATTGAGTTTCAAGAATTCATTATATAAGTGATTGTTTGCAACCAACAGGAAGAAAGTGCGCCCTGAATAAAACAAGAAATGCCGCAAGTGCTTAAACCGCTCTTTTCTATTGAATGGATCAGCGTGAAGCAGCCACACGGAAAGGCGCATCTTCCATTCGCAGCCAGATTGGAGTAAGTGGCTAGTGTTTAATATTTCTCTATTCGGTTTCCTCCTACTGTAATTCCTTCCACTTCTTGATCAAACGCATAGTCATCATTTCTCCTTTATTTAGTGTGTCATTAAACGCCTGAACCAATTCCATTCACTCTGCACTGCAGTGCAGAGAATCACATGAGCTAACCAAGTTGCTTTTTGCTTTCTTGAGATGTTTTGCGTGAATTCTTCAGGAGCCGTAAGGGTCAGGCAGAAGCAACAGGCTACGCGTGTCCCTATTAGGTCCAAGGCACTGAGGAGTCATGTTATATGAGAGGTCAAGGCTTGTGGACCAGGTTTATTAGTGCCCGACAAACGTCACTCAAGGGACCTACAACTTTCCTGCAAATGCTAATTAAGCTAACATTGTACTTACAGAAGAACGTTTGTACTGTATTTTTTTTAAATGTACCACTCCCCTCTATAATGCCTCTGGCCCTGAGGGTAATTCCAATAAAATAAAATAAAATAAAAAAGTGATGGTCTTGTGCGCACTGCTGCCACATTCCCGATCTAATTGCCGCGCAACATCAAAGAAAAAGATAACGGCCGTTCTTTAGAGGAGCGCTTCAAGGAAGCGCCTCTGTAGGCGTGTTTACAAGAACAGTTGGAAAACTCGACAGGGAGGTAGCGAACAAGATGACATTTGATTGCCTTTGTTGTCTTCTCGAAAATGGAAAAGTTACCTCGGCCATTTTCTTTCAATTAGCCTTTACCGAGTGTGGCGCCTACATAACGTTGATGCTCACAGATAAGAGATGAACATTTCATTTACATTCGCTAACTGGGCAAGGCTATCAGCAGTGTCGTAGGCTGTAGGATACGGGTCAGCAATGTCCAACTGTGCTTCTTGGTGTCGGTACAGCCGACTAGTGCTTCGCTCCAGCAGGCGTGTTGGCCAGCCTTTGTGCGAACACTATGTCAGCGTCCACACAGACGTTAACAGAGCTAACATGCGAACCACTGCGCCTTCTCTTGTCATGCGTATTTTGCCGTTCCAGGATTCTTTAAAATGTTTGTCAAATTTCCTTTTGCTTTCATATTCAAGTTAGTTTAACAATTCATTGTTTTCTACCATTCGATGTTGTCTATGTAAACTTCAAATTACATGGTACTGGTCTGCCAACATTACTGACCAGTGGCTGCCTTCCCTGCCCCTACTGTTGAGGTGCGCCGTGTGCTGACACAATTTATATATCCATTTCTTTTTTTTTATCGGACGGGTGCATGCTGGAGAACTTCTTTCTTGCCTTAGTATGCATTTATATGCGCTATGGTTTGCTGCGTCTTTCAGCAGTGTGGGTTCCTTGCTTTACGTTTTATTATTGCACCTTTCTGATTTCATTCACCGTATCCACTCCAGCAATAGCACATAAAGGCTGATAGCAACAAAATAAATAAATAAATAAATAAATAGACAAATTAATTAGACAAGGTCCACCAACAAACGCGATACGTGTACAGGCGAAACTCGCGCCAGCACCATCTTTCTTCTTACAACTTTGTTCACTTTACGAGGGCTCCAAAAATCTAAGTCATGGGTGCGCACTGAATAGTAGCCCACACCTCAATAGCCCGGCATTCAGTAACCTGCCCTCTTTTTTTCTTTTTTTTTCTAGAAAGTTTCACTCCAGCTATACACTTGCCCCTTTCCCGACTTCATCTAAGCTACTTTTTCCCTCTTTCGTGTCTCTCTTTAGTCTGTGTGCGTGTGTGTGTGTGTGTGTGTGTGTGTGTGTGTGTGTGTGTGTGTGTGTGTGTGTGTGTGTGTGTGTTATTTTACTTTCCCTATCTCTTTTTATGCGGTCCTTCGCGTAGTCACTATTGGGCAGCAGCATGGGTGGTGGCTCAAGGACAAGTGGAGGTCTGTATTACCATTATGCATGACAGCTTTATGCTTATGGCGTAAACGTTGCTGAGCGTGGATCATACCCTACTTCAACAGCTGTGCTGCATAAAAAAAAAATACTTTTCTAAAAGCCTCTTAGCCTCGTCACCTTTCGTCAGAATGTCCAGTACCGATTCGATCTTAGACAAGTCACAGTCCGTATTTTATTACTTTGTAACTTGTCTTCTTTTTCGCTTTGCTTGGTGCACCACGCGTGCAACGCGCGTTTTTCTGGTAGTACAATGCAGTCAAATAAACGGCACCAAACGACTTATTCCTTTTTCTTCATAGGGATCGCCACCATAGAAATTCTTTCTTTGTGAAATCACTTCGGTTCAACTTCCGTGCCTTTTTCTTGCACACTATCAGATATTTTCTTACACACTACCAGTGAATCCGAATAGAAAACATTGGGCCTACTCGCAATATTTTACACGCATCATCTCCCTCCGCCGGCCGTCTTCCCGTATTGGGATAAGCCACTCTACATTCTTGAAAGTGTTCACCGCGTGGATGGAATGAGGTCGGTAAACAAGCTAAATAAGTAAAAGTGAAACTTCAAAGGCACTTCCAGCTATGGAAACCATTCCAAATATGTGAGTGTTGCTTTTTGTAGTCCTCATTGAAACTGGCAGGCGGAGCAGCGCTTCTGAGAAAACATGCCTCTTCGGTTTGCGAGCACCGCATGATTCTCAGGGAAAAGAAAAGCGTACTATCTTTCGTCTTATTCGGCGTCACATACAGAATATTGAAGGTAATGAAGAAAAAAAAAGTAAGCGCAAATACCGAACTCGTGGATCATCAGAAAGCGTGAAAAGAAAAAGGCGGCAGCCTTACCTTCATCCCACTTTGATACTTTAAAGTTACATAGCGTATTTTCACCCCTTCTGACACGCTCTCGCCTGCTTTGAAAGTGCTCAAAAATGATGGAAAAAAGTTTGCTACATTTCCAAAATGTACCCTCGCAAAAGGCGCCGCTCTTATATGGCCCACTTCAGAGATCAAGTAAAAGCCATTTTGTCAACCCGCCGCAATTATCTAGCGGCTACGGCACTTCGCTGGTCAGCTGGACCTCCCAGGATCGAATCGCCAGTCGCCGCAGCTGCATTTCCATGGAGGCGAATGGCTAGAGGTGCGTGCGCTGTGTAATGTCAGTGCGCGCTATAGAACCCCAAGTAATCAAAGTTTCGCAGCTCTCCACTAGGGCGTCAATCATAATCATGTCATAGTTTTGGCACTGAAAATTCCACAAATTATTATTAGGCCCACTTTGTGTTTCCTTTTCTGCAAAATGCCAAATGGAATTTCTGACATGAAGTTCAATGGATGGTACCTTTTGGCTAAGTCGATTCTGCCCATGGGCCAGCTGTGGCCTAAAGACTGTGGTCCAAAGGTCAGGGTGCAGTAACGACGGGTATCTTCCCTCATTCTGTCCCTCATAATATTGGTACGGTTTCTACCCATTCTACGCGGGACACATTTCAGTGCACACAGGCCTTCCGTCATTCACATAACAGTTTAAATGCAGTGTAGCTCTAAAAAAAATTCTCTTTAACTTAGTGCCGCAATTTCGAACCTCTTAGAGAGAGCACTCAAGTAGTGCACTCCGGCTTAATTTTTCTCGCTACGCGCTCAGAGCCACGCGCCAAGGTTGACGTAGGTGAGTGTTTGTGCATTTGGAATTCTCACAGGGACACTGCACATTAAAGGAACGCTTGTTTTACTGAAAAACCCAGACTGTAACACTAGCCATGGCTGCGAGGCGTTCTGCTTGGTGCACAGCGAAGTCCCTTTCTCGCAGACAAATGCACCCGCTTCCTGTTCTTTACTCATCCTTGGTATCGCTGTGGCATTGTCTTTTCCGTGTCCTCCTCTTCAAGCGCTTATGCTTGTGTACGGGCATGAATCAGACATGATCGGGTCGCACATTATTCATGGCCTCACTCTTCCCTAATCTTCTTTTCCCTGTTTCTCTCGGCTAGCCCATCGTCGCTGTTCTCTTTCCTCACTGACTCCATGATGAGCTCTTTGCTTAGCCACGCTAGCTCGCATGTTCCTCACACCGACGAACCCGCCATCGAGCCAACCCCTCCAAGGAGAGCGCACACGAAAGTTGGGGACTGGCCCACATTCTCTGTGATCCGCCCAATAACGTGATGCCGCCGTCTCGACAAGTCCACTTGGCCGCGTCGTGACGCTTTTCATGCACATTGATGTTGGTAGATGCGATCTTCCCTTTAATCCAGTGTCCAGACTCCACTTAAACGATCCTATAGCACGAACTACAACGCCCAGCAATGTGCACTCAAATGGCAAACCGCATTGCGCTGACGTGACGTCGAATATTCGCCGGTTCAAACATATTTGACACTTAAAATCTTGCCAAATTTACAAATTAAGTAAATGAACTTCGTAAGCAAACCAAGAGAAACAAAAGACTCTGACACCCAAAACTCTCAGCGAGGGAAAGAAGTATTTCGGGGACAATAGCCTAAGTTTGTTTCGTCGTCAATTGGTCGTGTGACCGTGTAAAGCCTCGCGATAAGCCTGAATAGGCTTGGAAATTCGCTAATAAACACGTCTCTCTTTTTTTTTGCTTTTTTAACGAAGCGGTATCATAAATCGTTTCCAAAGTGGTGATTATTCTACAGAAATATGTTGTTTTGTGGGGTTTAAGGTCCCAAAACGAGCTCTGATTATGAGAGACGCCGCAGTGGAGATCTCCGGAAATTTCGACCACCTGGGGTTCTTTAACGTGCACTGACATCGCACAGCACATGGGCCTGAACATTTCGCCTCCATCGAAAGGCAGCCGCCGCGGCAGGGATTCGATCCCGCGACCCTCGGATCACCAGCCGAGTACCATCGCCACAAGACCACCGTGGCGGAGCTCCTACAGAAATATCATCCACAAGGTAATTACAAGATATATATATATATATATATATATGAATCAGTTGGGTTAAAACTCGGAGTATAAATGTATGTGTTCCTCTTTCTGTGTTCAGCACACTACGAGTTCAAAAAAAAAAGGGGGGGGGGGAGAGGGGGCGGTTACCTCAACGATATCTAGGCAGTTCCAGCGCGAAAAGTACCAACGCCTAGATTTATCACTATTAACGACTTTATTGTCTCTAGCAAAATACCTTGGACATTATTCCGATCATGTAAGGGTCGTCCACTCTTAGGGTGAACACGACGCAACGTGGCTTCCTTTTTTGGAACTCGAGTGCTTGCGACGTGGGCACACATCGAAGCTAATAATGTGCAGGCGCACAGAGTGATCCAAGCCCCTCTATGCCTGCACTAGATTAGCGTCGATGCGCAGTCTCATCGCGAGCGCTGGCGTTTTAAAGAAGGCAGCCACGCTGCGCCGTGTTCACCCTAAGTGTGGACGACCCTGTATACGTATCGCATGATTGGAATAACGATTGATTGACAATGATTGTCTCTGTCTATGACTGTCGCTAGCATGTGTCTCTGGATGGTTATTGACCAAACGCATCGTTTTTTGCTGTACGCACCGTCACCGCTTAAAATATTTTGGTTTTCTTTTTTAAATTTAGAGAAGCATTACAAGATTTACCGCATTAATTTTTGAATAACTCGTTAGGAAAGAACGTTCTGTCTCACCGAACTATAATTAAGCACTAAAAGACCTCGTTTACTTACACTGCCGCCATTTGTAGCCCAAACTGGGTTGTTACTGTGCACACGTGCTGAAGCCACCTTTCAGCAGCGAAAAGGTACATAACGTTCCGGCCGCTTTCGGTAAAGCAACGAGGCAATTGGCTGTTTCTCTTTTGGTGACAACGAAGCACACTGTCAAGGCAGGAGCAAGTCAGCAACAGGAAAGCGCACCAAACACGATCACGATAGTGCGGTGATATAACAATGCTTTGAACATACGTAAACGGGAATGTCACGGAAACAATGCTATAGGGCACGTGAATCGAAAACTGAAAGAGTAAAAAAATGGTGGCAGCCATATTATCACGGTGATGAAAGCGGCAAGGCGCGAATCCGAAATTACCTTTTTTTTTTCCAACGTTCCGTTAGAGAAAATAGGCAAAAAAAGGGCGGAAAAGTGCGCACCGAGCATAAACACAGCCGACGCCATCGCTTCCTGGCGTATCAGCGACTGAGCAGCTGTCGCCACTGCTTTGTGACACCAAGCGGCCCCGCGTCGCCGGAGTTTGATTACCGACGTCTTGTTTTCTTGTCTCGTTCACGTCTCGGGACTGGTAGCGTGCCTTCGTTTCTTTTTCTTCCTTTTTTCATCGCTGCGGGGGGTCACGGCGCGATTCCTTCGGCTGGTAATAGTCGCCACAAAGATGGATCGACAAGTGGAAGGTGGGAAAGAATGGGGCTAGAGTTTTTTTCTGCCCATTCCCCCTCTGTTTCCTCGGCTGTTTTAGCTTTTTTGTTTGCTCTTACGCGAAATCGCTGAATGCCCTTCTTTTGAGCAGCACGAACACGAAAGGCCAGCGTCGCAATTGTACGGATGGGTGAACAAAGCCGGGCGGAAGCTTCATGCCAGCCATTTGCGCTATTGAACAAGGGTGCAGTGTGCTTGTCTATTTTGTTCCACAAGATACAGTGATGTAAATGGGGCACAAATTTTAAGTTTTACGGTATACTCTTCTAATAAATAAAATCGCTTCACGTGTACTTTATGGACACCTGTGGATCTCTCTGTGTATGCTTGCCACATGCGAAAGTTTACTGTCGGAGAGGCTTTGCGCATGCGCAGTAGGGGGGTCACCCCTCACACCACCACCACCACCGGATTGAACTCTTCTATAAGCTGCTTCGCATCTAAAAAAATTGCATAGTCCTCGCTAGACTTTAGAAATTCATCATCATCGTCATCATCATGAGCATGTCTACGGCCACTGCAAGGAGCAGGCCAGTCCCACAGATCTCCAATTATCACGTTCCTGTGCTAACTTCGACCACGGTATCGCCGCTAACCTCTTGATCTCATCTACCCACCTAAACGTCTGCCGGCCCTTGCCACGCTTGCCTTCTTAGGGATCCGCTCTGATACCCTTAATGACCAACGGTTGTCTTGCCTTCGCATTACAAACACTACCCATGTCCATTTCTTCTTAATTTCTACTGATATGCCATTAACACGCGTACGTTTCCTAACCCACTCCGCTCTGTTATAGTTGCTTTAGGTTCTCCCATTGCTCGCTGCATAATTCTCCTTTTAAGTAGATGTTTGTTGTTTCGTGGGGTTTAACGTCCCAAAACCAGCACTGATTATGAGAGACGCCGTAGTGGAGGGCTCCGGAAATTTCGACCACCTGGGGTTCTTTAACGTGCACTGACATCGCACAGCACACGGGCCTCAACATTTCACCTCCATCGATATGCAGCCGCCGCAGCCGGGATTCGATCCCGCGACCCTCGGATCAGCAGCTGAGTATCATAGCCACTAGACCACCTTGGCGGGGCTCCTTTTAAGTACAACCCTCTTAGTGAGCCTCCAAGTTTCAGCCCCGTAGGTAATTACCATAGATGGTACATACCTACGGTTCTTCAGAAATTGATCTCTCATAAATGTGGCTTGGATTCCCCCAACTGACGAATATCCTGTCAGCGTCGGTGAATACACGAAGTCTCCTTGTTCGGACAGCCAACATGTGTGTTGCACATGTGCGAATCGCGAGCGAGCGAGTTCGAGTGCTTAATTCCTGTTCATGCCTGTGTCATGGCGAAAAATAATATGCACAATGACTTTGCACAATGACCTTGTTCTTCCTCCGGCATACATTTCCTCTCGTTTAGATCATGCACAAAAGGTGGGAATAATGTCGTGCTTAACGCAAGCATGTTATCAATCAGTTGTATCCCGCACGTCACAGGACTGGAACCACCTTCCGAGATCAGTCACGTCCACTGTCCGCTATTCCCAGTTTCACAATGTCTTAAACACAAGTGTATTGCATTGTAACTAACCAAGTATCCAATTATGTTTCGTTCTCAGTCAATTGCTTGAATTTTTTTGTTTCCCACTTTTATCTCATCTTTCCAAGCTAATATTGTATTAACAGAGGAAAGCCTGTGTCCTGTATGTATTTTTTTGTATGCTCCACTCCCCTCTGTAATGCCTCTGGCCGTGAGTGTAAAACTAATAAATAAATGACTAAATAAATAAATAAATAGATAAATAACCAGCTCCCGCATATTTGTTTCGCGTGGGCCTATTTCACATGTCAATAGCACGAAACGCTGCCGGAACTGGTCCGTGTTGACGCGCGTAAAGGGCCTGCATGAAACGAGCTTGCAAAGAGTAGAGAGGACCAAGAGAAAAAAAAAGCGAAATGCGTGCGGTATGTTTACCACCACCAGCCAGTTTGCGGCGAACGAACGAAAACAAAAAAAAATGATTCCGAAAATAGTCGCATGACTGAAGGCATAAATACCAGATGTAAAAATGTGTGGCCAATCAGAGTTCTGCGTTTCAGCAGATCATTACGCTTTGAAAGCCCTGATCTCTTCCGCCGAAGCGTCATTACGCTGCGTAGGCATGGCGAAGGATAAGAAATTGCACACGCGGCAATGTGCAAAAATCTCTGCGCTGCTGCGACCCTAACATGCAATGCAAACGCAGTGCCGAGATACAGACACCGCATAATTACTACGCCACTTTTTCTTTTTTTTTTTCTTCTAGAATGGCCGCCTCTTCAACATTGCCGCATAAGAGGTGCGCAGTAAGCGTTACACGCTTGAATTATCACAGGGGTAAAAAGAAAAAGGAAAGTCCACGTGTTGCTTCGAGTACGGTGCCGCGCACAACTAATGAGACTCCCGTAAGCGCTGGCTATAGCCAGACAACACAGGCTTTTGACTACTCGCCTAGGCATAGCCGCCCGATGAAGCATTCACTTATGAAGACCGTAGCGCGGACAGCACTTAGAGACACGCTTGTTGGAATTGCAAGCTATTGCTCTTGTTTAGCTTAGTCTAGAAGCCAGCATGTTGTTTCCGGCCATGGTTCACTTCGTAAGCCTAACTCCCGGCTTGCCCATGCGTCCTCGTCCCGGAAATGCATTCGGCGCAGTATTTCATTCCTTCTTTTTTTTTTTTGCCATGTCTCCACGCGAGACAGGAAAAAAGGCTAATTCGATGTCGTTTGATAAGCTTCTGCTTCTGATTCACACTGCATTATAGCCTTAATGTCCCATGCCACGGACTGCATGTATTAACAGCTCGGCAGGGTTGAGAATCGATGTCCTGCCTTGGTTCGTTGGGCATTCTTTTCTTCGTGGCGTGTCGGTAACCTCTGGCATGAGCGTCGTTTTTCTCTGAGCTCTCATTAATCCCACAGAAGCACTCGCTTAACCTTTCTGACATGACCCGGTTGCGCAACCGATAACGCAGAGAAAAGAATGTCTTCAAGAATTCGTAATTGCTCCGACTAAATCATTCCCCCGGGGCACAGCTCTGCTTGTACGCCAAGAATCCTGCATTCCAGTGTCTGGCAGGGCGGCAGGTCAGGGTGGTAATTACGATCATACATTTTAACTTGGTGCTTGCACGCTAAACTTAACTTCCCCTGTGATGCTGTTGCTCAGAATTACTTTTTGTGACACGTGTCACGTGGTCGTGACGCACGCAGAACTCAAGATGGATGGCACCCCCGCAAACAACTGAAACAAGCACGCGCGTCAGAGGAAAGTGATAACGGCTTTCCACTTAAACAAACAAAGATAACCGCATGTGTCACAAGCATGTGCTCTCTGTTCCTACAAGCTACATTCCATTCCATCACTGAGCTTATCTTCTGACGTACAAAGGTCCTTTCTTGCAGCATGGCTTGCAGCAAAAATCTTCAGTTCCTTTAACTGTTACTTTGTAGAGAAACATGCAAAAATAATATCACAGTTTCGCCAGAAGTGCGAAGCAATGAATGCGATAGCAATACATAATATGATGTATGAAGACTGGAAGCTATAGGGGCAAACTGAATTGTAGTGAACGTGGGCTTATCAACTAAGCATGCAGGTCCTTAATGTACCATGTGAGGGTCGAGCAGCGGAGACAACAGCCCAGCATAGCTCCGAGCTAAGTCCTGTTGTTTTGATGCCTTCTGGCACCCGCTTCACACCGCGCGACAGCGCTAAGCAGCGTGCGCATTGCACCATCTAGAAAATTGGCCCAGCACAGCGACATCAAGCAAAAGCGTTCATTCCTGCACTCGTGGGCGCGTTGATGTGAGCGCTATGTGCTGAGGCCATTGCCGGCGTTGCGACGATACATACGCGAGGCGCCTGGAACACAGAACATGACCAACGCGCTGCTACGCAACATGCAGCACATATGATAGCTGCCGAGATAGCGCGCGCGCTCCAGCGATGGCCACCACACGAAGCACACAGTGGCTCTTCGAGCAGAAAACACCAACGCCCCCGCCCCCTTGCGCTCTTTCCAAGTCGTTAAAGACGAGCGGTGCATTTCCTCACCGCCTCGACACTTACCTCCTGAGCGATGTGATGATGACGATAACACCACGACCGTGCTTGTTTGATCTCTGCTTCAGCCGCCTTCGGCAGCCCTGCTTACGTGCTATTACCCGCAGTTATAACGTACAATGCTCGGGGGGTGATCAATTTGGACTTTGTACAGAACATGACAGCGACGGCGACGGCAAAAAAGCCGCCCATAGTGTTCATGTGATTGCTACCGCGATACCAAGCATGGCTGTGGACGGAAACAGTTGCACCATGGGAAGACGGGACACTGCGGCGATAACTGAGCAGACTGTAAGAAAACTAAGTGAAGGATTGCCCTGGCAATTCAGCTAGCCATGTTTATTTTAACTAGATCAAATGATTGCATGCACGAGATTTTTGATCCACATGGACTCACAATGCTCACTTAGCGGTAACGGTGCTAGCTAAGTAAGCACGAGACCGTGGAATCAAATCGCAGCCACGCCGGCTGCATTTACACCATGGCCAAATGCAGAAGACGATTGAAAGATTTAGATGCACCAAAAACTCCATGTGGTCAGGTTACTATGGAGTCCTTCATTCTGGGGCCTACCCTATATGGTATAGTGCTTGTTTTCGCAACTAAAATCCGGAATAATTATTTTTAACAGCGAAGCTGTTCTTGCTCGAGATAAAGTGTACATATTCCGTAGAAAACATCGCCTTGCCTAAACACCAATCACGCCACACCTCGCGCAAAACCTGCTCGACATCGCACAGCCGGGAATGACTTGGTAGAGTCTAGATTAGCCCTTGAACATTTATATATTATGCGAGAGCTAATTGCTAGCCGACTGATGTCCGTTTGATAGCTGATTTACAGCTAATCAGCAGTCGATCAATAAACATGAAATATTATAAAACGCCTGAAATATGTCAGCGGTACCTAAGTTAATATTGTAGCAAATCAATATATTGTTAGCAGATAGGTGGCTAATCAATGATCGAGCAACAATCAATAAATCTTGGAAAATGCCGGGAATGACATAGAGGTGCGTAAGTTAGTCATGAAGCATGGTGACAGCATGTGATAGCTAATCGACAGCTAATCGATAATCGATAAGCAATGAATAAATCTCGTAAATTACTGAGAATGATTTGATGGTGCCCAGGTTAGCCCTGGGAACATGTCGATACTACGTGATAGCGGATCTATACCTAATCTATAACTGATAATAATGTATAAAATTAGGGAATTACCATTAATGATCTGGTGTCTTCTCTGGGCTGAATTACGGATAACTACGCTTTCGCTTAATTGTTAGACATGAGGATCGAGTAGCTTCGATGAGCTTTAAGCTTTGCGTGACTTAGCGCGAATATCGACAGGTTTTTCACGTATCTTCTTTGGCGCTGTTTAGTGTTCATTTTGAATTTATGATCATTCTTGCTTTTCAGCCCAACGCTCCCAGTCATGCCAGGCGTTTCGTTTTCAAATTAAGGCAGTTATGAGCAATTATCTGTAGAGCATAGGAATAATATACTCTTTTAGCTGGAGTAGACAAAACCTGCAAATAACAAAGAATCTTTGGCGCTGCACTATACTTTGCGGGCGCAAGTTCCTCCACGACAGCCGGCGCGCGTGATTTCATTCCAGAGACAGGTAGGGACCAAGCGGACACGCACTTTGACTTCGTAGGCGCTCGCACACTTAGCAGCCGAAGTTGCGCGTTAGTGGCTGCGCCCCTACATGCCTTTCCGCTAAGAAACGCTCCCTCGCTTCCTCGTCGTCGCCACCGATGCAATGCGCGCGGCAAAAATTTACCCAACGCAATTTAAAGCGAAGCTTTGTACCTCTACCAGCCAAGGGTTCTGTCGTGTCCGTCGTTGTAATCAAGAAATGATCCCGACGATCTCGCGCTCGCGCTCGCGCTCGGCGCGTGCCTCCCGGCGCGCTACCTCTCTCACTCTTCCATCTGCTGTCTTGTGAGAGAGAGAGACAGAGAGAGAGAGAGAGAGAGAGCGAAAGGCACGCGTTGCCTATGGAAACGCTCTTTCTTCGATGAACGCTCGACCAGCTCGCAAAGAAGGAGAACGCGCCCTTACCCGCGAGAGACGAGCTTGAGGCAGGCAGCGTCTTCTAGCGAGCTTCAAAACAAGCTTCAAAGTGATGAGCCAACATGATGGATGATAAGGGCTGCGGGCAAACAACGGAAACAGGCTCGGCGCGGTCCGTAAGATTAGATTGCAGCTGTTGCAAAGCTTATGCAGCTGCTTGAAAGAGGGTTGACGTCATTCGAAACCCTTCCAGCCTAGTAACTGCTTCGGTTCATTTCTAGACTACCCCACTATGGGTAGACCACGGAAAGTAAAGACGGCAGAAGAAGAGCATGAATATAAGGCTCGGCGGAAAGAACAAAATCGTCTCGCTCAACAGCGTCGTAGGCAAAACCCAGCAGCTCTCGCCGTCACTGTGAGGGTGGCGTAAAAAGCTTCGCTTTCCAACCACCTTCACAGGGTGGATTGGCGGGCAATTCTTTGATGGATGTTTGCACGGCAGAGGTGGCCGTTGCTTGCCCGTGCACTGAGGGGTCAGTAACATAGGTAGCCGCTTCGCAGTGCTCCTTCGGCGTTCTCACTATTTTGCTCGTGTCATTAACGCCAGAGCCGGGAGGGTCAGGGACGCGATTCTGTACTCTGTGCTGGCCAGCGGCGCGCGCGCTAACGCCCGTGGCTGACGCTCCTGGTTCTGGCAGTGCTGACACGAGCAAGATAGTGAGAGAGCGGAAGGCGCACCACAAAGCGGCTACCTATGTTACTGGACCCTCAGTGACACAGGCAAGCAACGGCCACCTCTGCCGTGCAAACATCCATCAAAACGCGTTGTGTTAATTATTGCCGCGTGCATTGCATCGGCTGCGACGACGATCTAGCGAGAGCGTTGCTAAGTGGGAAGGCACATAGGGGCGCAGCCAATGGCGCGCAACTTCGGTTGCCAAGTGTGCGAGCGCCTACGCAGTGAAAGCGCGCGTTTGCTTGGTCCCCAGCTGTCTCTGGAATGAAATCACGCTAATCACGAAATAACGATAATCAACCGGTTGTGGCAATAAGTTAATTAAAGTGGTGAAAACTCAATCTCATTAACTTAGGCATGCCTTAAGATGAATTTCATCTGAGGCTCATAAATTCACAAAATAGAGTTTGGCCACGCCATGCAGCACGCAATTTCCAAATAAATCAATATTTTCCGTTGGCAAATGTCAATATTTCTTCTGAATAATACTTAAGATATCGCGTCAATTATCACCTGCAGCTTTTTTGCCGTTGCCGTCAAACGAAGGAACACGTTATTGGGCATACTGGGTTTCAGTAGCAGCTAAAGCTCAGGATTGCATTCCGGCTGTAAGATATACGAACTGACAAATTTTTCTTTCTATTGTTACTACCGAAACATTACGGGCAGAATTCCGTGGATGATGGCTTGTATCAATTCAATTTTGGGCTTTAATTGTTGCACCGGATATATCCAGTGTCAAAATGCATATATTTTTCATATGCCGAAGGCTTTAGCGTTGGAGTGTTCGTGTGCACTCTCTGAACAATGTTATATGACGCTAGTGCTTGCGGCGCTGTACCATTATGTTCTAAGGTCAGCCTAGCTGACGAAGATTTCGAAAGTATGGGGACTTCAGGGGAGAAGGTGTGATAGCACACAATATAATGGTGTTGCGCTTAGCTTCCAGGGCCTCTGCATGCGATTAAACGTGGAAAAAGCTCACTGATTTGCATAAAAAACTCTCTTCTGCTACTCTATTGTGCTGATGCTTAATGCTTGCGGAAACATTTAGACATAAACGTTACTGCAGACTGCGAGGTAATGCGAAAGCTGTAGATTGTTTCCAAGATTAGTGTAGTGTGTGGCATAAAAAGGCAACATTAGGCATGTGCTTTCGAGTTCTCAGAGCTGCGTACTAAAAATCCGTCGCCGTTCGAAAATCGAAATGAAATGGTCCCTAACGAGAAAATGATGGCCCATAATAGCTACATGCGGGCCTCTACCGTTATTCTTCTGTACTTATTTTCATCGATACCAGAGACTTCATGCGGTGTGCTTTAGCCAGCTGCACCACTGATAGCAGACGCGACCTCACCACGAATAGACATTTCTCTCCATTTATTCAGAGGTGGCTTCCTTTCTGCAAAGTATCGTGCAAAGCAGAATGGCTTCGTGGATGCATTCTTTTAACCTTTCTGCTTCCCTAGCATTTTCTAAAGAGGTCCTATAATGATTGCTGTAGTGTCGCAAGATATCTTTACCGTGACAGTAAACACAGATCTGGTTTATATTGTATTTTTCTGGAGGGGAGATCTCATTTGCGACTTCATAACTAAATACAAGCATGTAAATGTGTAATTAAACATGTCTGCATTGAGAAAGTGCGGATGCACACCGAATTACAGTTGTGACTATTAATTTTCTTACCTGAATGCTGGGGCTGCGGATGTCAAGGAATCCAAATAATGTCTATCGGTCGTGTTCCTGGGGATGGCCTAAAAGGGCCTTGCCCAGTGATCGGTAAGAATGTGACCGGAAGAATAACAGGAAGATCGGTATGAATGTGAGCTGATGTGAGCCACTGGATGCCAAAGTAGTGACAGGTTCTCATCCGTTTCAACGTTAAATTATCGTTATACATCGTTATACGCAATGTCCTGTTCATTACCCTAATAAATGCAAGAGGTGAAACGTCGACAGACATGTATCCGCTTTCCTTTGCTCGCGTGTGTTTTGTTATTCCCAGTGCATTCGTTGGTGCACAATAAATTAGGTAGAAAGGCCGCAGGAATTCATTCGCTAGCTTGACACAGGCGTTTCCTTTCTAGTTCGTTAGCGTGTTGGGCCAGCACCGGCTTGTGGAAACACCACGTGATTGGTGGTTTTAATTAAAATGTTTAATATCCTCGCCTTCCGTGCGTGCACGTTCCGCGGTGTAAACATGAGTCACTGTCGCTGAGGCAAGGCACTTCTAAGAAGACCCAGCTTGCTGCGCCTTTTCGTGGTTGAGTGCGTTCGAGAAACGTGTTTGTAAAGTATACCTCAACTCGGCTCACCTGTCAGCGAACAAGTGCGGCTGACGGAAGGTAATTTGTTAACTGTGCTTGAGGAAGAACTCACTGTCGGAACAAGGTGATGGCGCCCAAAGAAAGTTTCGCTTGTGATCACTTTACGCCCCGAGCAGACGTGTTGGGGCAAGGGGGGGGGGGGTTGGGTCACATTTTATTTTATGCAGAGCTTTCTACTTAAATATCTTAGACATCACAATTCTGCTAGGCTTCGTTTTGTCAGGAAAATTACAGAAGTGTATCGTAAATAGTCTTCCTTCGCAACCTCATTAAATATTGAATTGCGCGCAGAAGAAATCACCGCCCTTACGACTCCGTGAAGGTCGTCCAAATACAAAGTCATGTTAATTATACATACACGCTCGTGCAAAACTACCGTTCGGACTTCTTTTCTCCTCTCCGTTTCTATGTATCTTTCTTGATTCCTTTTCTTTGTTAGGAGTATTGTCTTGCCCTGTGGAGCGGAAGCTCCGGCATCGGCCCAACCTTTAAGACAACGCACTTTGGGCGGGATGAACAAAAAACTCCACCGGACTGCTGCTGTCTTATTGTACATGTCACAAAGGCGGTCAAATACGGAGTAAACGCTGCAGCTAGCGGCAGTAACTGGCTTAATTAGTCGCTCTTCCCCAGGACTTTAAGGGCATGGAGCATCATCAAATGAGGTTCTATTACTACCCTTCTCGTGTATCCTTTAATATGATATATTCCAATGACATTTTGTGTTTGTTTTTGGGGAACAACAAATTCGCTTGAGAGCAATTCAAAAAGCACAGACAAGGAGGTCGAACTAGAAATGACAGACGTAACTATAAGATATAGGAAAACAGCGGAATGGGTCATGTAACATACAAGTGGTGCCGATCTACTAATCCATGGTAAAGGGGAAAAAATACTCAGGGAGGCCACGTAACCTTAAGGGTAGATGACAGATGGTCACTTATATCAACGGAATGATTACCAAGAGCCAAAAACCTTGGCCGCGGACGACAATGTTTCAGGTGGGGTGAGAAAATTAAAAGGAATATTGAGGCATAAAATAGAATCGCCTGTCAGCTTAGGCAGGACAACAAATGATGGGATGCATTGAAAGAGTCCTTTGTCCTCCAGTGGACATAAGACATGACGATGATGATGATGACGATGATTATAAATATTATAATAGTGACGACGTGCCTCTGGTACGTATATCTTGTCATGCCGCATGTGCTGTTCTTTTTTTATCTGTACCTGTTCGCTACTTCGTTTGTCTCGGAATTGAGTCGTATCATCAGATTGTATGCCCATTATGTTAAGGTCGCATTAAAGGAATGGGGTCGCCAGCAGATATAGGAAGTGTATGAAAAAGTTCCATGAGACGCGTTGAAATTTTGTTTTAAGAACGATTTGAATGAGGGCAGTATCATAATCACTTTTTTTTTCAGTGGCCTTGATTTCTCCTCCTAGTCTGCTTCCACAATTATCTGGATACTGTAGTAGATGCCGAAAATACTTATCCTTAAACACTTCCCGCCCCTTTTGTATCGTGCAAGATAAGACATTTATTTTGCCTCTGCATAGAAGCAAAATTAGAAGATATTTATAGAGCAAGTAATGATAAGAGTAGCCAATTCCAGTATCCTGACACTAATTATTACATGTGAAAGCCATAATAACCGCTAAAATGAGTACGATGGCTGAGTACGATGGCTTTTACCGAAATATGATATCCGGCCATGTTAGAAATTGGTCACCTCAGACAATACATGGCACGTGTCTGCAAATGTCCGCATTCGCCTTATGCGTGATAGAGTCATGTATCAGGGTCTAATAGGTCTTGTGTTGCCATACCGCGACTGTGCGGAATGCGTTGATGTACATACACGTGCCGTACATAGCCCGATGTAATCAATTCGTGGTATAGTTATATATGCATATCGGTCATATGTCGACATATATGCATGTCGGTCTATGTATATGGTATATTATGGTCGTGTTTGAGCATTTCTACAGGTTTTCTCGCTCACATTAATCCGAGTGCCAGGTAAATTAATCCGAGCGTCACCGAAATAAGCTGAGCGCCAAACCATTTAATCTAGACGCCAAAAACTTAATCCGAGCGCCAACGTACTTAATCCAAGCGCTAGCGCCAATAGTCCGCATGCCAATGAGTTTAATCCCAGTGCAGCCACGTTTAATTCAATCGCCAGAACCTTTAATTCAAACGCCAATCAAATTAATCCTCAGTCAGAAAACAGAAAGTGCACGAGTTTGGATGGTCTAAATGCCTAAACAAAGTTAACATGAGACCACAAATGTAATTTTTCTACCACTGCTTTCTAAACGAGGTATGCTACGGTATTTCTCACAAGCGCTTTGGTCCGAAACTTAAGAGAGCAATGCATAGTACTTACTTGCTCCGACGCTAAATGCACTTGCTCGGAGAGCCCGTGGTATGAGTGTAAGTTAATTAAGCAGCGACTCAGTTTATATTCATGTTCACCACTGCATCTCGCAGATGTTCATTGCCGTCTTCTTTCAGACGTATTAAGTATGCTTTCTTGCAAAAGGATTAGCTGGCATCTGCTTGCCCTGATGAGCGGTGGTGACCCGCAAACGACGTTCCCCCATTTGTGCTTAGCGGAATATAGACGCATAGAACACGGTTTCAGATAACGATAACACTAACTTCATAAATGATGCGTTATTGACTGCAATAAATATTAGCGTTGTCTTCTGTACCTCCCGGTTATGCTATATTTCATAGTGTGGCAAGTGTATTTGAACGGTACTGCCGTTTTCGTCGTAAAATTTCTGCTTCCTACGTATGGATTAAATTGAGCGGCGCATGAATTAAATTGGCGATTTCATTAAACATGACGGCACTTGGATTAAACTCATTGGCACGCGCACGATTGGCGTTCGGATTAAGTGTTTGACGTCTAGATAAAATAGTTTGGCGCTCAGATTAGTTCGGTGACGCTCCGGCTAAATAATTAGTACTCGGAATAAAGTGAGTGGAAAACCTGTAGGTAGAGGGATATGTTTAAAGACATGTTAACATGTCTTGAAAAAATTGGGGGACCCTAAAGCTTCGCCTTTAAGAGTTGAACGCGATAGCGAAATCCGGCCCCTAGTGTGCACTTCAACCACTCAGTGCATATTTATTAATGTGTGTTGTTACACACGCACACACACACACACACACGCACAGACACAGACACACACGCGCGCGCGCGACGTATCATAGTAACGGTAGAGGTTTTCGATCTATTTAACAGCACTTTTATATCAACTTCATGAAATTTGTGCAGTGATGTAGTCACATGGTCCTGTATTATGAACTGCATGTAGGCGGGACACTTTTATTCGCAAATGGTCCCATTCTGTCGTTCTTATTGCGTTAACTATCTGCCAGCTGTTCGATTTGTTCTTCTGGAGACCTCTTCCGGCCAACCGCAACAAGCATCGCCTTATGGTCGGTGAAATGGCAACTGCAGTACTTCACTTCTTTAATGGTGTCGTGATAACGAAATGCTAAAAAAGTGGATGCAGAGCATCCGACGAGACCTCATATAGGCTCCGCGGTAGCCGCACGACCTCCGAGATGGCGGGCGCGCCCGTCGTCTCGGAGGCCATAGTAGTCGAGACATTGCTTGATGTGTTTTCCGCTAGATGGACATAGTTGTCCATTTGCGGATCTGTTATTTATGGCTCACGGATACGCCGTCACCGACGACGGTATTTCTGCGGAACGAGCTCCCTAACGCTATCGCGTTAAAGGGTCGGGCTCCGACCGAAATGCTGATGTAATAAACCGTCGTTTGTCGTTCTCTGAGAGGTGTATCGTCAATTTAGTTATAAACAACTGCGGCAACCCAAGTTATTTTTCCATATACAGTCCTATATATATATATATATATATATATATATATATATATATATATATATATATATATATATATATATATATATATAGATATATATATTCGGTTTGAAGCTTGATGGGCCTGGTCCGATAAAGGGTCGAAAAGGGCGAGACACGTTCGACGTTCATTCTTTATTAGCGTTTCGGCCAGTGGGGGGCGGCCTTCGTCAATAAAACAATAGCTAATATGTGTCCCTCCTTTCAACACTATATATATATATATATATATATATATATATATATATATATAATCGGACATTCCGACTTTGAGCAAGCTGAATACTTTTTTGTCTTTACTGTTTCTCACTAGCAGACTACTGCAGACTTGAGCATGTCGTTAAACAGTGTAGACATCTGTACGTTTCGAGTCACCGAGCAGAAAGATTCAGCGAGACGCCTGTTTGCCTTTGCGAGCAGGGAATGCGCTATACATGTACTGCGTGTCTGGCAGACCGTGAAGAGAATACTAAAGGAAGCGTCTCGCATCTTTAGCGGACGACAATAGCAATCGTAACAATGCATCGAGCGGAGAGCGCCGCAACGATCCCGAGTTTATGCAAACGGAACAGGGCGAGTGTCGGGGGAGGTACAGAAAACAGCGTCGAGGGTTGAGCCATCCATATCCACTCGGCTCGTTTGGCAAAGTGGCTGGGCGTTATTGTATGGGCAGGAAACTCCAGCAGGAGAAGACTACTAGGCAAGTTCGAATAATCTTTTAAAGACGATAGTCTTTCTTGGGATAGTTGAACGCAGAAATTTTGATCTGTCTTTCTGTTTGTGAGTCTGTCACACGATTCAGCCACCCGGTAAAAAGAAAGCATTTCCCCGAGGGTGAACATGGTTAAGTGCGAATGCACGGGGTGATGCTATGAGGGGGAGTAAAGTTATGATTAAAGTGTAATTAATGAATTTAAAGTGTTGTCATGATGCATTGTACACACACACACATTTATACACGAAGTATTATTTATTTACACCTCGCAATTTCGTAGATGCATAAATGCACACATCGCCGAGCACGTCACACACACACACACTCTACACACGTCACTACAGATCAGCACCTATTGGTGTTATCGTTGTAGCTCACGGTGAGTACCAGCGCTTTGTGATCCGAGAAATGTGCGGTGAGCGGATCCGGCAAGACGGCGCGGACCGTACAGTTCCTACTGAACGCCAAGTCTATGAAGCCACCGTTGATCGTGGTCGGAAACTCCTACCGCGATGGATCCAACCTGCGATGGATCCATACTGCGAAAGACTTCACCGACCGCGGAGCCGAGCGAGAAGAGAGCGAGCGGCAGCCGGCGGACGTTTATATACGGACTGACGCGCCGGCGCCACACACACAGCTGCACAGCGACGCCAGCTGCACAGCGTGCCGTGACGTCACGCCGCGGAGAGCGGTGCGCCCGCGCAAACCGCGGTGAGGAGGCGGAGCGCGCGCAGTCACGTGGGGTGTGACGTCGCTGCGCCGTTGCTACAGACGCTCCTCTCCGCTCCTCGCGCCGTTGCTATGGGACGGCGGATTCAGGGTCGCTTATAAAGTGCATTCGCACTTAAAATTTAAGTACTTGCCTAACGCCCAGCCATCTTGAACTGGTAGCCCCGCCACGGTGGTCTAGTGGTTATGACACTCGGCTGCAGATCCGAAGGTCGCGGGATCGAATCCCGACCGCGGCGCCTGCATTTCGATGGAGGCGCAATGTTGAGGCCTGTGTGCTGTGCGATGTAAGTGCACGTTAAAAAACCCCAGGTGGTCGAAATTTCCAGAGACCTCCACTACGGCGTCTCTCATAATCAGAGCTGGTTTTGGGACGTTAAACCCCACAAATCAATCAACTGAACTGGTAGCTGCGCTCATACTTGTGAACATTGTCGATGAAAAAGCAAATATTACGCACATCTGAGGCGCAGCATAAATACGCAAGTATTAGGCGGTGCGCTGCTTTACTAGAAAATATATATATTATTAATCCTAAAGACGCTACTGTTTAAAGATGCTAGTGTTTCTTAGGCTGCGCTAAAAATGCGATGCTATGCCAGAAAAGGGCCTCTGCCGACGATTTGGTGCTGCCACCTGGCAGTTGCCCAGGGATTCTGCAAAAGCTCGTGTTTCCCGACGGCGCTGCTAGATGGCGTCTATATCTCATGCAGCGTAGTACGGCCGGCAGAAGGCTATCATCTTTCGACGACATTTGCACGCAGATACGCGACCAATTTTCCAATTTTTTCTTTGTACTGTTTCTTCTCTTTACCTGACACATACAGCTAATCTCTATAATGGTAACCTAGGTGATGTGAGTGGTAACACGGAATAAAGCATCAAGAAATTGCTCGCACTAGCTTTTCACTGTTATCACTGTGTATATAACGTGTAATAAAAGGGAATTTTTCGTGGAATACAGTCGGAAAATTTCATCGCTGCACCCCCCCCCCCCCCCTTTGAAGGGTGGCGATCAAGTGGAGGAAGAGCAGGAGTTCCCATGTAAACGTTTTTGTTTTCCGCAGTAATGGTGGCCATCCACCGCTGAGCTCACGTTGGGGACACTGCAGTACCTTTTGGCTAAAGACAGCAGACACGAGCCATACACTGCTGCTGCAATCTTACGCACGCTCCCAAGAGAGGGCACCTACGAAAGATTAACCCGAGCCACTTACGAAAATCTGGAACTAACGTAAGAGGTGACAGGACCGAATAGAAAAGAGGTAGGAATGTTTAGAGACGGAGACTGGAAGTGGCGACTAGCCGGTTACGATGGTGCCGTCTACGTGAAGCCGGAGCAAAAGGGGTGTCTTTCCTCCGCCGGGGCGCCTGAAAGGTCCCAACAATCGGCATCAACTCAACCTCCCCAGGATCCCCTTCCTTTTCCGCAGACGCGGCTGAGCCACGTGCGGCGAGGCATGGGAGTAGTTCGAAGCCGCTCCCCGCCCAGTTGGCTCAGTCCGTTGTGTGAGCACACATCAGACGCCTGCAGAAGCAGACGCCCCTCCGGAGCACAAGGCGTATACGCGACTATTTGCACTACACACGTTATTACAGTTCATGTATCTCCGAAGCTTTAATAATGAGATAACCGAAAGAGTCTCTTAAATAGCCTGTCGTTTGCAGTAAACTAAGCAACATGACACGAGGCCACAGTATTCGTGACTGTATTGGGCAGTCATATGCTACAATTCAATTTGGCAATGAAAATTCTACAACTTTTGCGTAAATAAACATGGAGGCAAGTAAGTGTCCGATGTGATCACGAGAACGTGACTTGCGTACCAAGGTTCTTCATCATTTGTGCGTTATAGAAAAGTGGAAATGTGGAAAATCTTGATCGCGTTCACAACTAATGATAAGGGAAAATTGGGAAAATGACGTACTATTTGACTGTATTTTCACCGGGAGAAATACACGCACGCTCTGTATCCACCCTACAAAAGTATAACAAGGAGTCTCAGTTAAGACGCGCAATTAAAATGTAGACCTGCGCGTTACGAGGACTCAACGAAATTATTTATTGTTTGGTGTCTGTCTGTCTGTCGTTTGCAATAAATTAAGCATCCTGACACAAGGCCACAGTATTGGTAACTGTATTGGGTTGGAAATATATATCGGGCTTTATGTAAAAAACTGTAATCAGGCAATTATTGATTATTAATGGTTAGCCACCTGTACAACTCTCCCTTTGAAGCTAAAATGATCGCAGGAGAAGTTGTAAAGCCTGATGTTTAACCCGCAAGTGCTTTATTTATTTTTTTCTGCTAATACCTGCAGTTGTTTTTATTTTGCCGGGTTTCAAGGAGTGTTTTCAATGTTTGGAAATATACAACTTGACAGGACGCTGGCGCACAGCACCATCAGTGCCTTGAAATATCTTGGTTATGCATATTTCATATTGCATATTGTTATGCAGATTGCATATTGTAAAATGGGCGTATCCCTCCAGCATCCATCCCCCCTTCCGAAGATATAAGCCTCCTGTCGCACCCTCTCTCTCTCTTTCTCAACCCCCCCCCACTTCCCCCTAGGAGAAATCCTTGCTGCTGTAATGGAGAAAAGCTGCACTGGGGCTCGGACGCTCGCGCTTGAAAAGCGGGGCTAGAGAAGCAAAGGAAGACCAACGTCAGATTAGAACAGCCGGCCTGCAGCAAAGGCGCTGTGTCTGTCTCTTCCTTTTTACACTGCACATTTCGTAGACAAGAGAAAATGGTGAAGAGTGGCCCTTCGCCGTTTCGTTTTGTTGATGGCTCCGTGCTGGCGTGCATCACAAGTTGCGGTCTACGTGGAATTATTTGTTGTTAATTAGTTGCTCGTTTAATGTCGCCAATGGCAGTTCGCGCGAGCGCATAACCACGTGGTACCTTTTTAAATCTCACGCACTTCCTTCGCATCTGCAGAAAGCCCCAAAGACTGCATATATTAGAGCGGGAAGGTGTTGTAGGCGCACCAACACACAAAGCAGCTGCTCCACTGGTAATATGGATTAAAGCAGCGGTAGAAAGTTTGGTAAGACAACAGTATTCATTTACCCGAAGTACTTTAAAGAACGTTCTGAGATATTCAAGACAACAGTAAATACTACATCAATCACCGTGTTCCTGTAACACCCACTTGGGTTTTCTAAAGCTTTCCGCGTTTTACGAAACATACTGAGTACGAATACTATGCGTTTTAGATAGATTCACCCTGAGCTTGAAGATTAAAATGGATCTCGCATGGGTAGGACGTGCCTAGTCATTAATTCGACAACGCGGCGTCAGTTTTTCAAAACAAGAAATTTTCGAAACCGCGTTCGCTTCAGTGCCGAACTTCATGACGATGCAGAACGGGACACGGAGGAGCCGCACGTGCTCAAAATATACCTTTTCCGTAATAAAACAGTGGCGAAGCACATCCGTCACAATGGTGAGTGTGCATAGACGGGCTGGCGATCCACGCGTACAGGGAACCCTAGGTTCACAAGAGTGATGACCCGGTATTGCGCGAAGATGGATTTGTGAGATAAGAATGCTGTGTGCCATCGACTCCATGAGTTTAGGAATGGTGGCAGCTCTGTCTTGGCCTGCAAAACTTATAAGTTTCTACATGTCTGGAACAAGGTTGTAGAGCTATTCAAAGCTCTACAACCTTGTTCTCTACAACCGATGGCCTCAGAAGGCGCCTTCGGAATATTTTTTATTGTTGTGTTCGCTGTTTTTTATAACTTATGTGCGCGTCTTGGTAGCCTAAGCTTTTTCTCGTAGCCAGTTCGGTGCTGGTTTATCCATAGTTTATTTAGGAAGGTATAAAGCAAACAGGGCGTCATTGTCCTTTCCTCAATTGCTCCGCGACTGTTTAAGAAACGACACTTTTATGGTTTCAATCATTTAAATTTCTAGCATGTGGTGACGCTGACGTGCGCATGTTTTAGTTTTCATTCCCCTGGAGTCGGGGTGTGCGTTCATTGCTTGGAATAATGTAAACAGAAATGCGTCAACAATCTAACAATTATGATTGATTGATTGATTCATTCATTCATTCATTCATTCATTCATTCATTCATTCATTCATTCATTCATTCATTTGTGGGGTTTAACGCCGTAGTGAAGGTCTCAGAAATTTTTAGCACCTGAGGTTCTTTAACGTGCGCTGACATTGCACAGCACACGGGCCTCAACATATTCTAACAATTCTAAGTCAGAAGAACTTGCGCACGCGAAAAGGAGCGCGCTCGTGGTGCTGTGGGCAACCTTTGCAAAAGTAAGCTTTGAAACGGCATCGGACAGGATTTGTAGGTATCAATAGTATACTTGTGTTCGAAGACACCGGCCGGCACATAACTCACTGGTGAAGGCGGAGTTATAAATGCTGATGTCATCATTAAAGGTGAAAAACAGGGGGACACCAACCAAATTGTAATCATTTAAAAGTAAAATTTACTTCTAAACATTAAAAAACCCGACGTTTCGGGTCCCACTCGGACCCTTCTTCAGGGGTGACTGGAGGGCACCAGACAGCAGCAGCGCTTAAAAGGCCTTCTTTCTTCTCTCTTCCTTCCTTTCTCCCTTTCTCTTTTTTTCCCGTTCTTCAAGCCGAGGTCATGCTAACGTTGAATCAGGTGCCGGAGTCCGCTAAAATAGACACTTGGCAATGCACCTGCAGACCGGTTCACGTTTGTTCAGGTGCATTGCCAAGTGTCTATTTTAGCGGACTCCGGCACCTGATTCAACGTTAGCATGACCTCGGCTTGAAGAACGGGAAAAAAAGAGAAAGAGAGAAAGGAAGGAAGAGAGAAGAAAGAAGGCCTTTTAAGCGCTGCTGCTGTCTGGTGCCCTCCAGTCACCCCTGAAGAAGGGTCCGAGTGGGACCCGAAACGTCGGGTTTTTTAATGTTTAGAAGTAAATTTTACTTTTAAATGATTACAATTTGGTTGGTGTCCCCCTGTTTTTCACCTTTAATTTCGTCCCAACCAGACAGATCTCTGTCAAATGTTCACCTTTAAATTGATGTCATCATTCATCGATTGCACAAATAGTTATACTTAGTTTTTCTATTGTTTACACCATTTGCGAAAGGCTACGGTGGACGCAATGCTTCTAATATGCTGTTTGTAAATTCGTGTCTCTCGGGCAGCAAAGACAAACGGAACACTGGAGCACGGACGACGATGCGTCAGATTTCGAGAATGGGCAGCAAGTAGGGTCACTTGCATTTCAATAAATCAGTTTAATTAGAGTGAAAGAAACATGATTTGTTCATTATAAAATGAACTCTCAATACCAGATAGGCGCCCCACACCGGAATCGTTTTTATTTTCTTGTTGTTCTTGTTGCTCTCGTATTATGTTGTAGGGGCGCTCAATTCTTAACGCTCATATTTAAATATTGATTTGTGGGGTTTAACGTCCAAAAGCAGCTCTGATTATGAGAGACGCCGTAGGGGAGGGCTCGGGAAATTTCGACCACTTTGGGTTCTTTAACGTGCACTCACATCGCACAGCGCACGGGCCTCAACATTTCACTTCCATCGAAATGCAGCCGCCGCGGCCGGGATTCGATCCCGCGACCTTTGGATCTGCAACTGAGTGCCGTAACCATAGTAGACCACCGGGGCGGGGCCATATTTAAATATATATCAGAATGTGCGTTTCGCGCATTAAACGAAGAAAAAACGAGGAAATCAGCGAGATAACAGAAACTGGCAGAGAAAGTTCTAATTAATATTTATGTGGTGGCATAAGAACGCGGGCGGTGGAGGTGGAGGAGTAAACACAAAATACGTGGCCTTTATGCGTATTTGACAGTGGGTAACTGGCAAGAGATAGAGGCTGAATGCACTCTTTGCCGCAGCGGGCGTTACATGTGCCACAGGCGCTGTGAGTGACTTCAGTGGTCTCCTGGAAATTACCGAATTACTTATTGCGCGTCGACTCCTTCAAACCTCATTCTGTACAGAAATGTGCACAAGTACCTGTCGCAGAAGTACCTGGCGCTGTGAGTGACTTCAGTGGTCTCCTGGAAATTACCGAATTACTTATTGCGCGTCGACTCCTTCAAACCTCATTCTGTACAGAAATGTGCAGAAGTACCTGTCGTCGCGTTTGTGGTTGTGAGTAAATGAAATGTTGAGCAAGGAATTTAATATCGCACAGCTGCAATGCAAAAACAATGTAAGAAAAAGGACAGACAGACAGACAGACAGACAGACAGACAGACAGACAGACAGACAGACAGACAGACAGACAGACAGACAGACAGACAGACAGGGAAAAATATGCAACCGCCAAATACTGCGGTGCATATTATAGGTAAAATGCTATGCATCACGTAACACTAGTTGGCCATTCATAAGAATGGAATGAACGACATTTCAATAAAAGAAGCACTGATAAAATTGTAGCTACGGATGTCAGTGACGCCTTAGTAATTTGTGAATTTAACGCCAGAAGAGATGAGATATTGTGGCCATGAGGATGGCCCGTTACCATTAAAGAATATATAAATAATATGTAAAGAATGTATAAATGCGCTAACGGATTCAAGATCAATGAACACTATAATACCACCGACACCACGAGAGACGCTAACGTACAGGTTTCTATGACCGCGCGATGCCCTGTACTGCACGCAGCGACGTCAACTGCAGTTATGCAGCCTAAGCGGAATTGGCGCGTTTGTTGTGAACTCTGTTTAATTACGCCAAAATAGCTGCCTCAAGCGTATGTGCAATCGAAACAGGCGCATTTGCGCCAAACACATTTTAACTATACGCTGAGTGAATGTATTTATGCACCACTAAACTACCTCTTTTTTATCTTTCATTGTGCGCACTTATGGGCTTTCAGTGTGCAAGAAAGTGAGATATGGCGCCATAAGGTCGAGACGCCACGGTTCTGTTTCTAGCCTGAATAAAGCACGAATTGCAGTGTGTAAAATTCGCGCCTAAGAATGCTCATAGGACCGAGGCCCCTATGAGGCACAAAACGAACAGAGACATCGAAAAAAAGCACATTCGTAAAATGTTAAAGGGGTCCTGAAGCACCTCTCGGACTTCGCGAAAAAACACGTTCTATCGACAGTGTAGGCTGCAATAAACAGCTCATCCAAATTCTACAGTCGTGCGCGAAGCGTAGAGTTAACAGGGCAAGCACAAAGTTGTCCCTTACCTAGGAGCTCTCGCTTCAAAAAAAGGCCGGTTCTCACTCTCTTTTTAATATGCTCTAAGACGAAATAGAGCAGATTGCTGCTATTGGCTGGTAGCCGGCATAAATTAAGAGCGATGTTTGAATCATGTTTGAATCAAATGAACTTGGTTATGCTGTCACTGTGTATAATATCTTTTGCAAGTAAATAAACAAGATGAAGTAAACAACAAATCTATCAACTTCGTTTAAAGTTTTGATGCGAAAGACGCATTTCCGGTAGAAGAAAACTGTCGTCTGCACTACTCGGCGCGCTCGCGCGTCTTTTTGGCACTGCGGAGTTGGTGCTGCGTTTCCCGTGAGTTTCGTCAATAATAAAGAAAAATAACGTTCGCGTACGTACCACAAGCACGCGCTCATGCACCTAGGTTGTCGAAGTTGCGGTTCCTTTTCGACGCCGCGCCCTTTGTAACGCCGCGGCACTATCGCGAACTTTCACTCGAAGGCAGCACGCACAGCCCGTTTCCCACGATCAGATGCAGCGGAAGCAACGTTCAACGTTTAAGGAAACGTGTTATCTGTCCTAACCAATTAACCTTTGGTTGCCGCCGGGAGATTCAGCTTGCGTGATAAGATGCACCTGTGCTGTGGACTTTCACCGACGGCATATATCCTCTCGGAGTTGGCGCACAGCCACTGCAGTGGTTTTTCGGCTGCTTCTGTGCGAACCACTCTTCAGATTCGGCCGCGCTTAAACAGCTATGCCGGAGCTGGCTGTCGATTTTTGCGGATGGGCTCAATCTGGCGAATGTGAAACTCTGCACCGCAGTCGGCGTCATCAAGCGAGCGCGCACTGCGCGCACACCTAACCCAGGGAGTAACGAGCAAGGAAACGGTGCCCTGCGCTGCCGTCGGCTGTAAAGTCAGCGACAGGAAAGGCATGAAGTCCTGATATACGCTGGCTCGCGATGACGCCTTGCGGTGTGCATGGCTGCAGCGAGCGTATTGGCCTTCCACCCACGGAGAAGCGAAACAACCTACACTTTTGCGGCAGACACTTCGTCGTATTGCCTCCCTTCACGATCCCGAACTGGCGCAGGGTTAAGGAATCAGTTGGACAAGTTTTCATCTGGAGCCAAACGCCCTGCCTACGTTGTTTCTTCCTGGCATACAGGCAAGTGAAAAGTGCACACTTAACGTTCTTTATTTAATTGTTGCTAACTTTTGTAGCAGTGCGATGGAACACTCGCCAGTTAGCGCCGGGGAAAGTACTGTATATAATATTTTACGTAGTCGGGGATACAAATTTTGTTGCATGGATGGTGCAATCAGCATTCAAATGTGTAGCATGTATGTATTTATGCTTACAACACAACACCGTACGTAACAGTAGCTCAGTAGAAGTGACTCTTCTAGGTATTCCTTTTCAGAGCTTACCAATCGTTCAGTGAGGCAGAAAGCCAAATTCTGCTTCAGTTTCTTTTATATAAGGCGCAATACTATTCGTATAAACGTACCAGTATTTGATTTGTTAATGAGCAATATGAGCCGAGTAAACCTTAGAAAATGTTGCAGCTCTGTGAAAAGGTCAATGCTGGTGCGTGCAAGCACAACAAGCATGAATAGATAGCAAGTACCAAATATGCATTTTTAAAGAAAGTGACAAAAAGCAAACTGGCATTCAATGCTTTATTTTTGTCAAGCGCTTTCACTAAGAAAACAGAAGTAAAACTGTACCACGTTATTGTGGCCAATTACATGTTTTCAATTAAACTGACTGCAAGGTACACTACTGCAGGCTTTATGTTTCAGTGAATGAACTCACTTTTTCTTTACGTGTTGCATAATGTTTTTAATGATTCACTATTTTGAAAAGTGTACTATTGCATTAATCAGCCAGCTGGATTACATGGCAGGCCATAGAACCTGTATGATGTAACACACGTAGTGTTGCCATTCAGTTCAGCACAGGGAGCTATAAAATGTCAAACAACATGCTTAGACTAGTTCACAGTCTGTTGTACTGCTTTATATCATGCTAAACATGCTCTGGGTGGTCCAGTACAGGTATGTTGGTCAGTAAGCACAACTGCAGGTGTGTGCATGTGGGTGCTTATATGTGTGCATGTAGCGTACATACAGAGTGTCAAGATTTCGGGGAACAGGGAGCATTTGAAAACCCTGTCTACACATACACGTTCACTTTGTCTAATAATTTGTCATGTAGTAATTAAACAATCAGTCGTTGGAGGCAAATACCTGAGTGTAGCAGATTGGCATCTTAAACACACGAGCACTACTTCACATTTAGGCATTTATGGCCACATGAAGTGACATTCAATTTGCACGATCAGTGGTCTAATATGATAGTGATACATATTTTCATATCCCAGTGATCCAGTGCACGAAGAACATAATCGCTACTTCACCAGAACAGCCCCATCTTGCGACACGCAGGCTGGAGGTTCACAGGGGGTGAGTAGGTGTACAGAAACTATAATGCCCTTCTACCTAAAACACTTGATTCACAGTCTCAGCATGGCACTGGGTCCAGCAAAGTGCATTCATCTGCAGCTGGCATGGAAGTGTCATGTCAAGTAAGCACCAGATCTCCTCAAGTTTTGTGTGATCCTGTGCTAAAAATGACTTAAAGCTCCATGCAGCTCTCAGTTCAAAGTGTGTAACCTTGCAGATTCAGATCTCTAGATACAGCTGTCGTCCTGTTGTGTGCATTGTTGGCACTCAGACAGCCATCATAAACAAGACAGTTGCTACAGAAACCTCATATAAGGAGGCAGCGACACCATACAAAAACATCACTTGAGCAAGCTACAACTTTTGGATGAGACAACCTTTAGCACAGCAAAGTTGAAATTTGGTAGTTTTTAAATCGTACAGGTACAAGCTTTAGCTGTTTTGAGTGACACAAAGACCAGTGCACTCCAACCACAAGGCCTGTACACCTGTGTAAACACTTCAGTTACCAAAATAAGTGAAAAACAGTGGTGTAAACAGCAAAACACAACCAATAATGTCAAAGTGTGTTGTTAATCTAATGGCCAATTCTTTGTTCAACAGCAAAAATGGATGCTCTGCAGTTTTTCAAAACATTATGTGGGAAATTTTGCAGCCTCAAAAGCCATCCTCAGTGCCTACGCATGTAAAGAAGGAGGTGTGGAAACTGACACATGTGCACATCTGGACGCATCAAGCCAGTGTGAAGCAGTGGGTGCCCCATCACCAACGTGGAGGTTTCAGCCAGCACGCGGTTCAGCACCAGTGCCAGACGCAGATGCAGACGCTGCAGAGCTTCCATCCGTCATTCCTGAGGTAGACACAAGCAGCCAGCGTTCCTTTGATGAGAGCTTTGCAAGGTGAATCACAGGCCATAGTACAAAATTAACATCACCCAGCAGTGTGAATGATACACACACGGTGAACAACACTGCCGCGTAATGTTAGGCTCCAGTTTACCACCTGCAAACAAATAACATGGCAAAAAGTGAGGAATTTCTATCATTGTCATTTGCATAGCATTATTCAATTCACCAGATAAGCCAGTGCTTTTCAGACAAGTTATTTCACTTTGGCATGGAAATCGAAAATTAGAATGTGAGGCCGTAAAACTATATAATGAAACACGAGGTGCAGAATTTTACTTCTTACCCAGCAGTTTCCTTAAATGTCTTGAGCATTGAGCACACTGCTTGCTTATCTGATAACTCCATAACCGAGATGTTTGTATCCACCTTTGAGTTTTCGATCAGTTTCAACTATTACAATGTTGACATGTTTTTAAACCATTTTTTATGCAATTGTTAATGATTGTATACGTATCACATTCGAACCAAGTGTGTAAAGTGCCATCCCAAAAATCCTTGATACATGCGTCAGATTATACACTTTCGTAATTTGTCAATTTGTCGTATCAGGCACCTGCGTGAACAACCGAATGCTTAATTCAATAATTCTTTGCTATCATTCATAAAAACAAGCCATCGAAGTTCTGGAGCGCCGTCAGTCCACCAAGTCACAGCTGTCTTTCTTCATTTTTTTTTCTTTTTGATAAATCATGCTTAGATAATCTCAGTGTTATGAAAGCATTTAATGACCACTTTGAATCTGCATTGATTTCTGATGATGGATGCAGTCACTCATTTTCCACTAATTCTTCATCATCACATTTTCCTATTATGCTAATCACTACAGCTGGCATATGCAACCTTATACTCAAAACTGATACAGTGAAAAGTTTAGAGGTGGACAAAACACAATGCGTTTCTGAGACTGCATGCTGAATGCAGCTCAATATTATAATTTTATTTATTGGAAGGCGCAGAGGTTGGCCTTAGTGCACTCTGGCCTGCTCAGGTAGAAAATCTGCACAGGCAGAAAATGAAAAGTGGAGAAGAGGGGGCAAAGAATGATGATAGGGACAGGAAGATGTGATGTGTGTGTACATTCACCACACACAGTGCCTTCAGTGCCTTTTATAAAGTCTATTATTTAGTCTGCTATTCTTGAACAAACCAAGTACTGCCTTTCCATTAGATGGACACAGCACACTGGAAGCCATCAAGTCTAAACCAATTTTTGCAAGAACTGCAACTTTCAAACACAGTTTTCCCATGGACCATTTCTGACTGTAACTTTCTTCCTAAGGCCTCTTTCCAGTTGTCTAGCTTTCTGAAACCTTTAGCATGACATTCCCATGAGTGAATTATGTGTGTGTACATTATGGTTTCATTTTGGTTTCATTCGTTCAATATTTGTTCACTACTACTTCTTGTGTTTCATTGTTCTCTCATGCATTTCGAAGCCCCTGATGCAAGGGCCAAGAATGTTGCTGTGTACTATCATTAAATAAATAAAGAAACCTTTAAATTGATACTGTAACCTAGTTGTTGACATTCTTTGACGGTGCAATTTCTATACTACTTGCGCCTGTCTCTTGAAACACTTTTTACGCCCTGATGGAATTGAGGGAAATAAACCGAACTGTACGTGGTCGTGTCGTTACAGTCTCATTCTTCACACCAGCACAGCGCTACACAAAATCAGAAAGCATCATAAAAAAAAAGCACTCCAAGGAGAGACTCCTTGGCACTTCAACAGTGAGTGTTGAAAACCAACTGCATGCACAAGCCGTAATTACCTTATGAAGTTTTATAATTACTTTTATGAGTTGAGCACACTATTAAAATGCTTTCTTGTGACTTGTGTAAAGGTAGCTGCACTTACTTTTGCATGGGGTACTGGAAGCCTACATAAGTGGCTGACAGGAGCTCGTTCCTAATCCTGGCAACCATGCAAGCAGGCAGTACCTATTGTACCTTCGAAGCCTTTTCCAAATCCACCTCGTGAACATCCTGCATGCCACAAATCAATATGTTCTGTAAGCAATAAGAAAGCATGTGAAGGCCACATTAACTGTATGCTTTGCAAGAGCATGTATACTTGTGCATTTCTCGCTCGATTTTAGTGCCACTTTGTGTCACCTCCCAGTATACTGCTTCCAAGACGGCCGGGTTTAAACACACACTTGCAAAGTGAGTGTGGCGGATTACGCAGTCACGTTGGAGATGTCCCGGCAGGATACGTTCTCCAGCGCATTCTCGGTTGCCACGCAGTGCCCACAGGTAAACCTGCATGCGTAATCACGCAGGAAGATATTTCTTGAAGGCAAGAAATTTAGCAAGCTCGCTTTTCTTTTTATGCTGTTACGGTCCCCGCTATCTACTAGCTCTGCGAGGTGGCCGCGCGAATCAGCTAGTACACAGTTAGGAAGCTAGAATGACATGGCTGCTCTGATCAGCTGTGCGCATCACTTTGGAATAGCGCTCAGACGGTGCTTGGTTCATTTTAAGTTATCACAGTCGCACAACACTGCCGTTCACCGCTGCTGCGCCGTACAATTAAAGTATGGCGATCTCACACAAGTCTTCTTGCAGCTAGCACACGATGAACTTTCGCCGAAACGCATGAAAGCAGGTGGCGATCGAGCCCGCTCTAGATAGAGTCTATGACACAGTATGATTTGGCTCGACCCGCATAGAAGGCATGCCTCTTGGTCGCGATCGGAGGCTTCTTATCATAGTTGCAGGCGTACGTTTACAGCCAATTAGAGAAAAGCTTGAATCACTATTGCACACGGAAGAAGGCAGTTTTAAAAAGTGAAAGCTTTATATTTGCAATTCTAACAGCATAACAAACAAATTGAAATGCTCCTTTGGGCCGGTCATGGTGCGGAAGAAATCACCCAAACCAATCTGGATCGTCGGACAACGCAGATTTCAGTCAAGATCGGGCTCTATCGCGATAGATGCTGGCTTTACGAGTGTGATCTAGAGAAGCGGACATGATTGTAACTGAACGTTCGTGGCAATTATTACAAATGCTGCAATTCACGCGAAAAAATTAGTCATACATGGGAGCTGTGAACAAATATTGATGCGCGGTAAAGGAAATGTGCAGTGCTGTAAGCTTTCACGTACCAATTCATATCATCGCCGCCGCGTTACGAAGGTCCTGGGAGTTCTGGCACGTCCGATGCTCGAGCTTTGCGTTTTCTTGGTGTGTCGCCGTAAGGGTCGAAGCCAAGCGCTTCAGTCACACGTTCGATCCGAGCTCGCAGCGCAGGATCCATCGCTCACTGTTTTGCCCGGTGCTGACGTACAAGCAAGATCGAAAGGAAGTATATAGCACACGGAGGACGCAAGCGCGCGTGTTTCCGTGCTCGCGCCCGTGTGATGAAGGGAAACAAACAGCGGGTCGGGGCTTAGAAACAATGCAGTAGGCTGTAGAAAGATCGCGCGCGGTCGGGGCGCGCACCGAGCAGGCGACCGGAAATGTGAGTTGCCTACACCACTGGGCAGCCCCGCCAAGTAGGGCGGAAGGAGAACAACACAACATTGAATCTGGGTGACGTAAGGCGGTGGGCAGGACACCTCCTCTGGCGCCGCCCACCACAGACATAATCAGTCTGCTCCGCCGCAGTGTGAAAGGGAGATTTTCCTGTCTCAATATCTTTCCTGCTATCGCATATTTTCGGAAAATTCTTTCGAAATGTGTATTTTGAGTAGCCTTCAATACAACCAGCCGTTTTCAAAACCAAGCGCGAGGGGTGCTTCAGGACCCTTTAAAGAAAGTGACAAAAAGCAATTGGCATTCAATGCTTTATTTTTGTCAAGTGCTTTCACTAAGAAAACAGAAGTAAAACGGCCCCACGTTATTGTGGCCAATGACTGTTTTCAGTTAAACTGACTGCAGTGTACACTACTGCAGGCTTTATGTTTCAGTGAATGAACTCACTTTTTCTTCACGTGTTGCATATGTTCTTAATGATTCACTAATTTGAAAATTGCATTAATCAGCCAGCTGGATTACATGGCAGGGCTATAGAACCTGTATGATGCAACACACGTAGTGTTGCCATTCAGTTCAGCACAGGGAGCTTAAAATGCAAACATGCTTAGACTAGTCGCTTTTCTTTTTATGCTGTTACGGTCCCCGCTATCTACTAGCTCTGCGAGGTGGCCGCGCGAATCAGCTAGTACACAGTTAGGAAGCTAGAATGACATGGCTGCTCTGATCAGCTGTGCGCATCACTTTGGAATAGCGCTCAGACGGTGCTTGGTTCATTTTAAGTTATCACAGTCACACAACACTGCCGTTCACCGCTGCTGCGCCGTACAATTAAAGTATGGCGATCTCACACAAGTCTTCTTGCAGCTAGCACACGATGAACTTTCGCCGAAACGCATGAAAGCAGGTGGCGATCGAGCCCGCTCTAGATAGAGTCTATGACACAGTATGATTTGGCTCGACCCGCATAGAAGGCATGCCTCTTGGTCGCGATCGGAGGCTTGTTATCATAGTTGCAGGCGTACGTTTACAGCCAATTAGAGAAAAGCTTGAATCACTATTGCACACGGAAGAAGGCAGTTTTAAAAAATGAAAGCTTTATATTTGCAATTCTAACAGCATAACAAACAAATTGAAATGCTCCTTTGGGCCGGTCATGGTGCGGAAGAAATCACCCAAACCAATCTGGATCGTCGGACAACGCAGATTTCAGTCAAGATCGGGCTCTATCGCGATAGAAGCTGGCTTTCCGAGTGTGGTCTAGAGCGGACATGATTGTAACTGAACGTTCGTGGCAATTATTACAAATGCTGCAATTCACGCGAAAAAATTAGTCATACATGGGAGCTGTGAACAAATATTGATGCGCGGTAAAGGAAATGTGCAGTGCTGTAAGCTTTCACGTACCAATTCATATCATCGCCGCCGCGTTACGAAGGTCCTGGGAGTTCTGGCACGTCCGATGCTCGAGCTTTGCGTTTTCTTGGTGTGTCGCCGTAAGGGTCGAAGCCAAGCGCTTCAGTCACACGTTCGATCCGAGCTCGCAGCGCAGGATCCATCGCTCACTGTTTTGCCCGGTGCTGACGTACGAGCAAGATCGAAAGGAAGTATATAGCAGCAAAGCCACAACCACAATGTGAAAGTGTGTTGTAATCTGATGGCCAATTCTTTGTTCAACATAG
Source organism: Hyalomma asiaticum (assembly GCA_013339685.2). NCBI lineage: Eukaryota > Metazoa > Arthropoda > Arachnida > Ixodida > Ixodidae > Hyalomma > Hyalomma asiaticum. The sequence goes on from CM023491.1 coordinate 59,106,124, forward strand.
CAAAAATGGATGCTCTGTAGTTTTTCTAAACATTATGTGGGAAATCTTGCAGCCTCAAAGGCCATCCTCAGTGCCTACGCATGTAAGAAGCAGGTGTGGAAACTGACACATGTGCACATCTGGACGCATCAAGTCAGTGTGAAGCAGTGGGTGCCCATCACCATCGTGGAGGTTTCAGCCAGCACACGGTTCAACACCAGTGCCAGACGCAGGGGAAGACGCAGACGCTGCAGAGCTTCCATCTGTCGTTCCTGAAAGTAGACACAAGCAGCCAGCGTTCCTTGATGAGATCTTTGCAAGGTGAATCACAGGCCATAATACTATAATTAATATCACCCAGCAGTGTGAATAATGCAAACATAGTGAACAACACTGCATCATAATAAGTTAGGCTCCGGTTTGCCACCTGCAAACAAATAACATGGCACAAAGTGAGAAATTTCTATCATTGTCATTTGCATAGCATTATTCAATGCACCACAGAAGCCAGTGCTTTTCAGACAAGTTAATTCGCTTTGGCATGGAAATAAAAAATTGGAATGTGAGGCCATAAAACTATAATGGAAGAATCTTACTTCATACCCAGCAGTTCCTTAATTGTCTTGAGCATTGAGCACACTGCTTGCTTATCTGGAACTCCATAACCGAGATGTTTGTATCCACCTTTGAGTTTTCGAGCAGTGCCAACTATTACAATGTTGACGTGCTTTTAAACCATTTTTTATGCAATTGTTAAGCATTGTATTGTGAGGATGCGGTTGTCACGGTGTATTTATTACACCTCGATGATGCAGCGAACCAGCCGCGCCCAAAGCACCGAACAGACTACAGATGATTACCCACACCCGATGAAGAAGAAGCCCTTGTGATGATGATTATGTACAGATGACGAAGAGGAGCCTTTTAGGTGCCCACACTATACTTATCACATTCGAACCAAGTGTGTAAAGTGCCATACATGCGTCAGATTATACACTTTCGTAATTTGTCAATTTGTCGTATCAGGCACCTGCGTGAACAACCGAATGCTTAATTCAATAATTCTTTGCTATCATTCATAAAAACAAGCCATCGAAGTTCTGGAGCGCCGTCAGTCCACCAAGTCAGAGCTGTCTTTCTTCATTTTTTTTTTTTGATAAATCATGCTTAGATAATCTCAGTGTTACGAAAGCATTTAATGACCACTTTGAATCTGCATTGATTTCTGATGATGGATGCAGTCACTCATTTTCCACTAATTCTTCATCATCACATTTTCCTATTATGCTAATCACTACAGCTGGCATATGCAACCTTATACTCAAAACTGATACAGTGAAAAGTTTAGAGGTGGACAAAACACAATGCGTTTCTGAGACTGCATGCTGAATGCAGCTCAATATTATAATTTTATTTATTGGAAGGCGCAGAGGTTGGCCTTAGTGCACTCTGGCCTGCTCAGGTAGAAAATCTGCACAGGCAGAAAATGAAAAGTGGAGAAGAGGGGGCAAAGAATGATGATAGGGACAGGAAGATGTGATGTGTGTGTACATTCACCACACACAGTGCCTTCAGTGCCTTTTATAAAGTCTATTATTTAGTCTGCTATTCTTGAACAAACCAAGTACTGCCTTTCCATTAGATGGACACAGCACACTGGAAGCCATCAAGTCTAAACCAATTTTTGCAAGAACTGCAACTTTCAAACACAGTTTTCCCATGGACCATTTCTGACTGTAACTTTCTTCCTAAGGCCTCTTTCCAGTTGTCTAGCTTTCTGAAACCTTTAGCATGACATTCCCATGAGTGAATTATGTGTGTGTACATTATGGTTTCATTTTGGTTTCATTCGTTCAATATTTGTTCACTACTACTTCTTGTGTTTCATTGTTCTCTCATGCGTTTCGAAGCCCCTGATGCAAGGGCCAAGAATGTTGCTGTGTACTATCATTAAATAAATAAAGAAACCTTTAAATTGATACTGTAACCTAGTTGTTGACATTCTTTGACGGTGCAATTTCTATACTACTTGCGCCTGTCTCTTGAAACACTTTTTACGCCCTGATGGAATTGAGGGAAATAAACCGAACTGTACGTGGTCGTGTCGTTACAGTCTCATTCTTCACACCAGCACAGCGCTACACAAAATCAGAAAGCATCATAAAAAAAAAGCACTCCAAGGAGAGACTCCTTGGCACTTCAACAGTGAGTGTTGAAAACCAACTGCATGCACAAGCCGTAATTACCTTATGAAGTTTTATAATTACTTTTATGAGTTGAGCACACTATTAAAATGCTTTCTTGTGACTTGTGTAAAGGTAGCTGCACTTACTTTTGCATGGGGTACTGGAAGCCTACATAAGTGGCTGACAGGAGCTCGTTCCTAATCCTGGCAACCATGCAAGCAGGCAGTACCTATTGTACCTTCGAAGCCTTTTCCAAATCCACCTCGTGAACATCCGAATGCTTAATTCAATAATTCTTTGCTATCATTCATAAAAACAAGCCATCGAAGTTCTGGAGCGCCGTCAGTCCACCAAGTCAGAGCTGTCTTTCTTCATTTTTTTTTTTTGATAAATCATGCTTAGATAATCTCAGTGTTACGAAAGCATTTAATGACCACTTTGAATCTGCATTGATTTCTGATGATGGATGCAGTCACTCATTTTCCACTAATTCTTCATCATCACATTTTCCTATTATGCTAATCACTACAGCTGGCATATGCAACCTTATACTCAAAACTGATACAGTGAAAAGTTTAGAGGTGGACAAAACACAATGCGTTTCTGAGACTGCATGCTGAATGCAGCTCAATATTATAATTTTATTTATTGGAAGGCGCAGAGGTTGGCCTTAGTGCACTCTGGCCTGCTCAGGTAGAAAATCTGCACAGGCAGAAAATGAAAAGTGGAGAAGAGGGGGCAAAGAATGATGATAGGGACAGGAAGATGTGATGTGTGTGTACATTCACCACACACAGTGCCTTCAGTGCCTTTTATAAAGTCTATTATTTAGTCTGCTATTCTTGAACAAACCAAGTACTGCCTTTCCATTAGATGGACACAGCACACTGGAAGCCATCAAGTCTAAACCAATTTTTGCAAGAACTGCAACTTTCAAACACAGTTTTCCCATGGACCATTTCTGACTGTAACTTTCTTCCTAAGGCCTCTTTCCAGTTGTCTAGCTTTCTGAAACCTTTAGCATGACATTCCCATGAGTGAATTATGTGTGTGTACATTATGGTTTCATTTTGGTTTCATTCGTTCAATATTTGTTCACTACTACTTCTTGTGTTTCATTGTTCTCTCATGCGTTTCGAAGCCCCTGATGCAAGGGCCAAGAATGTTGCTGTGTACTATCATTAAATAAATAAAGAAACCTTTAAATTGATACTGTAACCTAGTTGTTGACATTCTTTGACGGTGCAATTTCTATACTACTTGCGCCTGTCTCTTGAAACACTTTTTACGCCCTGATGGAATTGAGGGAAATAAACCGAACTGTACGTGGTCGTGTCGTTACAGTCTCATTCTTCACACCAGCACAGCGCTACACAAAATCAGAAAGCATCATAAAAAAAAAGCACTCCAAGGAGAGACTCCTTGGCACTTCAACAGTGAGTGTTGAAAACCAACTGCATGCACAAGCCGTAATTACCTTATGAAGTTTTATAATTACTTTTATGAGTTGAGCACACTATTAAAATGCTTTCTTGTGACTTGTGTAAAGGTAGCTGCACTTACTTTTGCATGGGGTACTGGAAGCCTACATAAGTGGCTGACAGGAGCTCGTTCCTAATCCTGGCAACCATGCAAGCAGGCAGTACCTATTGTACCTTCGAAGCCTTTTCCAAATCCACCTCGTGAACATCCTGCATGCCACAAATCAATATGTTCTGTAAGCAATAAGAAAGCATGTGAAGGCCACATTAACTGTATGCTTTGCAAGAGCATGTATACTTGTGCATTTCTCGCTCGATTTTAGTGCCACTTTGTGTCACCTCCCAGTATACTGCTTCCAAGACGGCCGGGTTTAAACACACACTTGCAAAGTGAGTGTGGCGGATTACGCAGTCACGTTGGAGATGTCCCGGCAGGATACGTTCTCCAGCGCATTCTCGGTTGCCACGCAGTGCCCACAGGTAAACCTGCATGCGTAATCACGCAGGAAGATATTTCTTGAAGGCAAGAAATTTAGCAAGCTCGCTTTTCTTTTTATGCTGTTACGGTCCCCGCTATCTACTAGCTCTGCGAGGTGGCCGCGCGAATCAGCTAGTACACAGTTAGGAAGCTAGAATGACATGGCTGCTCTGATCAGCTGTGCGCATCACTTTGGAATAGCGCTCAGACGGTGCTTGGTTCATTTTAAGTTATCACAGTCACACAACACTGCCGTTCACCGCTGCTGCGCCGTACAATTAAAGTATGGCGATCTCACACAAGTCTTCTTGCAGCTAGCACACGATGAACTTTCGCCGAAACGCATGAAAGCAGGTGGCGATCGAGCCCGCTCAGGTAGAAAATCTGCACAGGCAGAAAATGAAAAGTGGAGAAGAGGGGGCAAAGAATGATGATAGGGACAGGAAGATGTGATGTGTGTGTACATTCACCACACACAGTGCCTTCAGTGCCTTTTATAAAGTCTATTATTTAGTCTGCTATTCTTGAACAAACCAAGTACTGCCTTTCCATTAGATGGACACAGCACACTGGAAGCCATCAAGTCTAAACCAATTTTTGCAAGAACTGCAACTTTCAAACACAGTTTTCCCATGGACCATTTCTGACTGTAACTTTCTTCCTAAGGCCTCTTTCCAGTTGTCTAGCTTTCTGAAACCTTTAGCATGACATTCCCATGAGTGAATTATGTGTGTGTACATTATGGTTTCATTTTGGTTTCATTCGTTCAATATTTGTTCACTACTACTTCTTGTGTTTCATTGTTCTCTCATGCGTTTCGAAGCCCCTGATGCAAGGGCCAAGAATGTTGCTGTGTACTATCATTAAATAAATAAAGAAACCTTTAAATTGATACTGTAACCTAGTTGTTGACATTCTTTGACGGTGCAATTTCTATACTACTTGCGCCTGTCTCTTGAAACACTTTTTACGCCCTGATGGAATTGAGGGAAATAAACCGAACTGTACGTGGTCGTGTCGTTACAGTCTCATTCTTCACACCAGCACAGCGCTACACAAAATCAGAAAGCATCATAAAAAAAAAGCACTCCAAGGAGAGACTCCTTGGCACTTCAACAGTGAGTGTTGAAAACCAACTGCATGCACAAGCCGTAATTACCTTATGAAGTTTTATAATTACTTTTATGAGTTGAGCACACTATTAAAATGCTTTCTTGTGACTTGTGTAAAGGTAGCTGCACTTACTTTTGCATGGGGTACTGGAAGCCTACATAAGTGGCTGACAGGAGCTCGTTCCTAATCCTGGCAACCATGCAAGCAGGCAGTACCTATTGTACCTTCGAAGCCTTTTCCAAATCCACCTCGTGAACATCCTGCATGCCACAAATCAATATGTTCTGTAAGCAATAAGAAAGCATGTGAAGGCCACATTAACTGTATGCTTTGCAAGAGCATGTATACTTGTGCATTTCTCGCTCGATTTTAGTGCCACTTTGTGTCACCTCCCAGTATACTGCTTCCAAGACGGCCGGGTTTAAACACACACTTGCAAAGTGAGTGTGGCGGATTACGCAGTCACGTTGGAGATGTCCCGGCAGGATACGTTCTCCAGCGCATTCTCGGTTGCCACGCAGTGCCCACAGGTAAACCTGCATGCGTAATCACGCAGGAAGATATTTCTTGAAGGCAAGAAATTTAGCAAGCTCGCTTTTCTTTTTATGCTGTTACGGTCCCCGCTATCTACTAGCTCTGCGAGGTGGCCGCGCGAATCAGCTAGTACACAGTTAGGAAGCTAGAATGACATGGCTGCTCTGATCAGCTGTGCGCATCACTTTGGAATAGCGCTCAGACGGTGCTTGGTTCATTTTAAGTTATCACAGTCACACAACACTGCCGTTCACCGCTGCTGCGCCGTACAATTAAAGTATGGCGATCTCACACAAGTCTTCTTGCAGCTAGCACACGATGAACTTTCGCCGAAACGCATGAAAGCAGGTGGCGATCGAGCCCGCTCTAGATAGAGTCTATGACACAGTATGATTTGGCTCGACCCGCATAGAAGGCATGCCTCTTGGTCGCGATCGGAGGCTTGTTATCATAGTTGCAGGCGTACGTTTACAGCCAATTAGAGAAAAGCTTGAATCACTATTGCACACGGAAGAAGGCAGTTTTAAAAAATGAAAGCTTTATATTTGCAATTCTAACAGCATAACAAACAAATTGAAATGCTCCTTTGGGCCGGTCATGGTGCGGAAGAAATCACCCAAACCAATCTGGATCGTCGGACAACGCAGATTTCAGTCAAGATCGGGCTCTATCGCGATAGATGCTGGCTTTACGAGTGTGATCTAGAGAAGCGGACATGATTGTAACTGAACGTTCGTGGCAATTATTACAAATGCTGCAATTCACGCGAAAAAATTAGTCATACATGGGAGCTGTGAACAAATATTGATGCGCGGTAAAGGAAATGTGCAGTGCTGTAAGCTTTCACGTACCAATTCATATCATCGCCGCCGCGTTACGAAGGTCCTGGGAGTTCTGGCACGTCCGATGCTCGAGCTTTGCGTTTTCTTGGTGTGTCGCCGTAAGGGTCGAAGCCAAGCGCTTCAGTCACACGTTCGATCCGAGCTCGCAGCGCAGGATCCATCGCTCACTGTTTTGCCCGGTGCTGACGTACGAGCAAGATCGAAAGGAAGTATATAGCACACGGAGGACGCAAGCGCGCGTGTTTCCGTGCTCGCGCCCGTGTGATGAAGGGAAACAAACAGCGGGTCGGGGCTCAGAAACAATGCAGTAGGCTGTAGAAAGATCGCGCGCGGTCGGGGCGCGCACCGAGCAGGCGACCGGAAATGTGAGTTGCCTACACCACTGGGCAGCCCCGCCAAGTAGGGCGGAAGGAGAACAACACAACATTGAATGGTGTTCATTTGTCAGCCGCAGGCGAGGAAGGCGAACACCACCTTCTGAGCGCGCACATTCCGTGTCTTTGCTGCATATCATTTATTCCGCACTCTAGTTTGTACTAACACTTTTGGTTTTCTATCCTCGGTACACTATTCATAAATCGCTGGAACAGTACCTTTCGCGACACTCTGTCAAAACATTTCACGTTGAGGCCGCTTTTTTTTTTTTCAAAAGCCGTAGCTGCCCTTCAGGTGTACAACAGCTCCACGATTCACACATTTTTCTATTTTCCTTTTTGGCCTGCTTTCACGCGTTATTCGCAAGGCTTTCGCGTGGGCAGCGGATCTTATTTTGCATAAGATTAGCTTTCAAGAAAGGCAGCTTTTTCTTCATGTACGCCGTCAGAACACATGCCGGAAGTCTACGAAGAAAGGCACATTTTCATTTCTACTCAGCCAGCACTTTTTCACTCCGGAAGTAGGTCGAGCGCGTATATTCATGCGAAACTTCTAGCAGATGTTCTACAAAATGAGGCCCGTTTGTTTACAGCCCAAGTTCGTTCTGAGCCAACATTTATTTTGGTCGGTCATACGCGGCATGACAGCTTATGTTCTTTATACTGAGTTTCCTTTAAATATTTTCCTAGAAGTGCGGTATGCTGCGTATGGCGTGGAGGAACCGCGCATACGTTCTGTTCTCTCACAAATGCACCCGTCTTGCGATGCAATACCCACTGCGAATGCTATGAACACCGGCACAATATTCGAGCTCAAACTTGCTGCCCGCTGCTTACCAAATTCTTCACATCCTTCAGAACTGTTTTGCGTATTCCGTACCATTCCTTTCAGCAAGCACCACGCAGTTCTGTCACACAGCCCTAGACACCTTCTCCGAGAATGCTCAGAAGTATGCGCATCGCATTACGGCGCAAACTTTCTCGTATTTGCAGTTTTAGCTAGGTGCGTGAAAACCAATATAGTTTGCGTCATATAGAATAAAAATACGAATTCTCTCTTCGTAGTCGCGATGGGCAACATTGCGTTTCCACTTCTTAGCTGGCTTCGAATCGAAACGACAACGGCAACGGGGCTCTATGGAACGCCGTCTACGTGCTCCGCGAATCCTGCTGCTAAGCTAAGCTTGGCGCCAATTATTGCTATCTCATATACGCCTCGCAGTTGCTACGCTGATGAGATAGTAATTAGAAGTTAATCATGTCAGAATTCGAGACGGCACCCATTTGCTCCTCATCGCACCAGCTGGAGCTTGCGGCGCAGGTCCTGTGCTATCTCGGTTGCCAGGAGTCGCAAGGAAGCGGCGTGATGGGTCAGGGTTTGCGCTCTCTTAGCGCGGTGAACCGCCGTTCCTTAGCAGAAACCTCTCAGGTGCTCTTACTCGTGCTCCTGGTTCGGGTAAAGAAAGGACGCTAATTTCTGCAGCCCATGTTGGGAGCGCGGCTCAGCGTCCCCAGGGGCGGGGGAAGTGGACTGAAAGAGTTAGAAAGGAGAGAAAGGCAGTAGTGGAGGGCTCCGGAAATTTCGACCACCTGGGGTTCTTTAGCGTGCACTGACAACGCACAGCACACCAGCATCTGGCATTTTCGCCTTCATCGAAGATGCTGCCGCCGCGGGCGGGATGAAACCCGCGTTTTTTGGGTGAATGCTCCTCTGGGGCGATATCTTATAACGGTTCACTTCGCGTCGCGTGATTGGTCAGAATCTATCTTTTGCTGACGCGGGCACTACTCTATCCAATAAATCGAGAAGAAGCGGACCGGTCCACTTTTGGAACCGTTATAAGATATCGCCCCTAGCTCTGTGTCTCCTCGCTAGCTAGCGTCTCAGGGGTGGGCCCTGGTTGGGCCCTGGCGGTGGCCCTCTCCGCGAGAGCTTTCGTCCGCCACTCGCCTCTGCCTGGCACATGCCCGCGGTACATGTGACGAGTTCGTTACGCGAGGGCTTTGGCACGCTGCATCTCGTTCGTGCGCTCGGCGGACCCTTGCCCTCGGGCACCGTGAGTTATCCGTAAGAACTACGGGCACGCTTACTCGGTTGGCACTGCGGTGGGCCCTTTTGACTGCAAGCCGCGACTGCCGCCCAGTGCTGCATCGTGGGTTAATGAAGCCCTCGTTTGTTGGCGAGCCTTGGTGGTTCACATTAAAGGGGAGCAAAAGCACACGACGATGGAAGGATACAGTACGGGCGCTGTCCTTGCTTCATCCTGCATTTTGGCGCTGCTTTTATAAGAATCATAACCAAATCGCAAAATTGCCAGTTCTTCTAAACCTTGATGGTCCCTAGTTGGCGCCGTTCCGACGAGAAGACGAACGTGGTTGAATGTAGTGATGTGTGTAGAGAACGCATGATACAGTTCACAGGAATTGCAACTTGTAACAGACTACCAGCCGTACTGATTAACACTGCGAAATTCCCTAGCGCTGTGAAGTAATATTTTATATCTTTGTTAAAGGCTGAGTAAATCATGTGTACTTAGCTCGTCCTGTACTAGGTGATGAATTATACTTTTTACTGCTCATTATGTGCCGTTACTCTCACACGATTGTGTTGCCGCCATTATGTAACAAATAGGCCATACATCACTTGTTTAGTTCATTATATTGGTATTTTGCATGTTTAATAACAGGTGTTGTCTACTAATTTAGTTTTACAGACAGACATTTGTCCGTACAGACATTTGTACCGGATATTTTCCTGAGCATGTCACTATGTCTTATCATTGTATCTGTTTGTACCCTCTGCCTTGTTCTTCGACACCCTCATGTATGTTATTTCTTGCCTCACTTAATTACATTCGAAATCAACGTTGAGATTTCTTTCGTCTTTTTTGCATGATTACTACAGTTTTTTTTTTCTATTACTTGCTTTTTTTTGCGGACCTTCAACAAGCCTTTGGTGTTTCAAGTGTTTGCAATCCGCGTATACTTATTATCAAATAAACAATTTTGACTTGATTTAAGGTGGTAGAGGAGCGTTGCGTCTCGGAGAGGGATGGCAAGGGAAGCAATAGGGGGCAAACTCATCTCGACATAACTGGCGTCCAACGCATTGTTAGCGTGGCATCCGAAAAAAACCACTCAACGCCCTTGTTCCTGCTGGCCTCTCTGGATGCAGACTTAATATGTTTAGATGTGGATGACATCTGCACGACGAGGCATGATCGCGTTTGACCGTCCCTGTGGCTAGTCACCGGGAGCGATCTCTTCATAGGACCTCTCAATGGTTATGACCGTTCGGAGTGGCATCTCAGTCCTCGCCAACCAAGTTTTCCTCTTTCTCAGCTGTTTTAGACGCATGTGGAAGACGCTCCTGCTCATTGCTCCAGTGCACTCTCGGCGCCTGCTGGCCTGTCTTTGTGCCGAGCACAGCCGATTGCCGAACCAGACGACGTAGTCTACAGCTTACGTGTTTGTACACTTCGCATTGCGGCGCCGATGCTTTGCCTCGATACCACGCAAACACTTCCCTGCGAGGGCCTGTTTCTTTAGAGAATGCAATACATTTTGTCCGTCTCGTCACTTGATCCTTTGGAATTACAAATCTCGGTACCTAACTCCGTCGAAAAACCAAACCGATGATATAGCTTTTCCCTTCGGTCTTTGTGGTGTGTTTTACAGTAAAGAAAATAGACAGTACGTGAACCGTTCATCTACCGTTCGCACGGGATCGCCAGTCTTTGGTTCTAGAGTATTGTGGGCAAAATGTCCTACATCTTTACTCGCACTACATATCTCAGATATTGTAAGTAAAACGGGCATAAACCTGCTCACTCCTATGTTCCGCGTACCATAGCCGTACCGACAATTAGGCTTAGTGCAGTACTTCGCCCGCAGCCCATTACAATGAGCGGAAATAATAAATTATAGGCACCTAATGCTAATCCCGATGCTATCTCGGCGAAGTGGGCCGCTGCTGTACGCATCTCCAGCCTAGCCGACCAAAACTGGGCCGTCCAGCAAGCCCGCGATGTATCTGTCAGGCTAGGCCTTTCAGTCCCAACGTGGGAGCCCTAAACGCGTTCGCGCGCTTCTCGCAGGACACCGATAAAGTTTATTCCATTCATCCAACAACACCACGAGCATATTCGCCCTCACGACCGGTGCAAACACGGCCACAATCCCTTACTTAACTCCACACAACAGAAGTTTGACCCTTCAAGAGTGAGCGTTATGAACAACCTTTTCTTCTCAGCGGCCAAGTGCTGCCGGGAGCACTACCGGAAGTGCACGAATATTGTTAGCCGACTGGTCACCGTGATGCAGATATTGTGGCGGCAATCGGAGTTTTTGCTTGTCTGAGTTGGGATCGTTAGCAGTAAGAGGTGCGGTGAAGGCAGTTCATATATACTTACTCGCGAAGCTAAGAAGGTTTTTGCATCAAAGCAAGCGATTACGGCGGTATTGGCGAACCGGCGTGTATTTCATCAACTTGTAGCATTCGACGAGTAGTTGTCTGCTGTGCAACTATGCAGCCAGTAATCTTTTTGATGCGTACTTCAGGAAGTGTTCACGAATAAGGCGAATAAGGGTGGAATTCACCACTCTAATAGAGCCCAGCGATATGTCTGTGTCAGATGAACTATTAGAGTTCTTTGTGGACGAAAAGGTGCTATATAGAGTTAGTCTAGAATATTTGACGCTATATATAATGTGATATCTGCTATCAAACGACCTGTGACGTAACACCGTCGTGATGATAAAGCGCTTTAAAAGCAGAGTCTTCCTTCAATAAAGCAGCATTCGTTCCTGTCTGGTTCCGGCGTTCGTGTCGTTCCTCGGCCTCGATAGAACAACTGGCGACGAAGATGGGATGATAGTACGATTCTGAAGCAAGCGCCGGCACAGCGGTCGAAGCGGAACGGACGACTGGGCCAAGAACAGAAGGCAAGCGTTTCAAAATGGCGATTTCACTAGCTTCGCAACGTTTCGGAAGCATGCCAGAGTTTAACCCGGGCAGCGACGACATCAAGTCGTATTTCGAGAGGTTTGAGAACTTTGTGGCACTTAATGAGGTTCCGGAGACAAAGAAGCTGGGACCGTACTTGAATGTAGTAGGAAGCACAGTGTATGGGGAGCTCCAGAAAATTTTAGTCCCTGCTAGACCTACTGACAAAAACCTTCGCAGAAATACAGGAGGTTCTAGAACAACACTACAGTCCTGAGTATTCTGTAATCGCCTAGCGTTGCAAGTTCAACAAACGCATGCTGAAAGAAGGAGAATGCGTCAAAGACTTCATGACAGAATTGAAACACCTGGCGCGTAATTGCGAGTTCAAGACGTTTCTAAAGGATGCGTTAAGGGATCGACTCGTGGCAGGATTGCGCGACCAAGAGACGCAGAGGATATTGTTCGCAACTGAAAACTTAACCTTTGAAAAAGCGTGCAAAATTGCACTTGCAAAAAACTTGCTGCCAAGCGAACCATGGAGCTACATTCTAAAGCAGAATTCTCGACCGATATTTATGCGGTCAGTAGGAAAACTCAAGCAAAAACCAGGCCGTCGGCACGTAAAAACGAAAGGGGTCGAACGAAGACCACTTGTTATCGCTGTGGGAAAGGCGCACGACGCCGACAAGTGCTGGTATCGCAACGCGAAGTGTCGCGAATGTGCTAAAACAGGGCATCTGCAAACGATGTGTCTAAAAACGAAAAACCGTCCGGTGAACTACGCGACAGACGAGGAATCGGACGATTCCCAGACGTGTCACGTCGTGATGTGTGCTAGAGATGGGAAACGAGGCTACAAAGTGTCTTTCTTGATTTAAGGAAAGCCTATTTCTATGCTCTTGGATACGGGCGCAGCTGTCACATTGATGCCTGAAAGTACGTTCAAGCAATGGTTTTCGCAAACTGCATGCAAACCAACAAAGACAGTGTTAAAAATTTATACAGGACAGCCTGTAAAGTTGAGATGACAGGCGACCGTAACCGTCGAGCATAACGGCTGCAGAACAAAGCTTCCGCTACATACAGTAGAGGACCAGGGCAAGGCTATGCCTACGCTTCTAGGTCGAGATTGGCTTGAAAAGTTGCAAGTTGACCGGAATACCGTCATTGCTGTCACACAAAGCGCGGATGTCAGTTCTCTGCGGGAAAATTTCACGACACCTCGGCCTCGATAGAACATATAAGTATGAGTATACACGTATATATATATATATATATATATATATATATATATATATATATATATATATCAGTATGAGACGTAGCACTTCAACGATATTCTATTTATTGGTCGACGTTTCAGTGAAGCGCTGGCCGAAACGTACGTCAACGAATAGATGAAAGATTTTTATTTTGATTTATTTATTGGATACTGTGAGCCTACTAACAGGCCCATAGAGGAGCGAACAGACAATGCACAGATAAATTTCACAACATAAAAGCAGAACAACATTTATCACGCTACTTCAGCACATAGTTTTACGCGACAATGCTATCTACACAATTCAAAAGGGACAGCACATGATTTAAGTTTTACACGGCGCTGTGTTACGTTTACACAAATCTTAGAGTGACTTTAAAAGATGTCCGCTATCGCAGTGTCAAGGGTTCACACAAAAAGCAGTATCATTGAAGTGCTGCGTCTCATAATTCTATTCATGAGGCAGCTGACACACACACACACACACACACACACACACACACACACACACACATATATATATATATATATATATATATATATATATATATATATATATATATATATATATATATATATTCAGTGAGCAACTTCTTGGACGCCGGTAAATAATATCAGTAAAAAGAAGACATACGTCAAAAAACAGAATGGTCCAAGAAGTTGCTCACTGCAAATATACATATATATATATACGAATATATTGGGCCTAATGTACAGATATCTCAAAGGCCAGCGGTGGATGCTCGAGTTCTTTTTCTAATTGTCTAGTTCTCTTGTTATGCCGAATTAGCGCGCGACTGAATGTGCTCCATACGTATGGTGTAGCAATAAACACATCAACAAAAAGCCTTGTGTAGATCCGCTCAAAAGTTCTGCTGAAGATATAGATCTCAGATAGATCGACAGTTAGGTGTACCGTCAAAAATCCGCAGCAAATTTGTTTCGCAACAACACGTTCACACCCGAACTGTGAACATCTCTACTACTACCAATATGAAGCACCTTTCTATACGCGAGCACATGCAGATGCAAGCTGGCAACTTTATGGTGCCCCTTCATAAAGGCGCCGATTTTCACGTAGGTGAGTATCACGAACAACGTGTTCAAAGTTTATAATTACAATTGCGTGCATTACGTAAGTTTCATGCAGTATGTGAACAACAAAACATGCACGTTACTGCGTGATGAATACCCTAACTGGCGCTCAGTATTGAGCTCGCCTACTTCTCCCGAAACACCAGCGGCTTTGCCCTTGCTGCGGTCACTATACGGCACTGCTGCTCCCTGCTCCCCCTGGAGGGCAGCTTCTCCAGCTAACAGCTTCCGCGGTGTAATTGCGCGGCCCTACCACTCTCGGTGAGCTACGCGAAAGCAGCATTCGCTGGGTCATTCCGAGCCACTGGCAGGTTAATGGATAATTAAGGCCCGGGCCTTTCAAAGCGCTGCTTCCTTCTGTGCTTGCCTCGCTAATTACGTTTAGATAGATCTATTCGTATATTTACTGTTTTGCGCCATTGATGCTGTGAAGGCGGTGAAAGAGTGCCAGGCAAACTTCGGAAAGCTATTACCGGTGTACGGGTAAGCAAGCGTGACAGAGGAAAAGACGGTTGAGGTAGGGAAGCGGAAACAGGGAGATAACAGCGAAGAAGCTGCTTGCAGGAAACTGTAGCGGCTATAAAAGAAGAGGACTTAGTTACTGGCTAAAGAATGAAGCGCCATGAAGTAAGTGTTTGGATGAATTAAACCCCCAATCAAATGACTAGAAACCTTGACCTCACAAATGTACTTAGACATCAAATGTCACAACGAGCATTTCACGCTTCCTTTGCGTTTTTGTTATCTTGCTTGGTACGTTAGCTTTGCGTTAAGCTGCTAAAGCTAGCTTGGTTGCTATAATCTATGTGCAGCTGTCAAAACGGATGCAGGAGAGCTGTCGAACATCTTTTTTTTTTGTGTAATGGCTTGTTACATGTAAAAAAATCCCGGTGTTCACTTACTATAATATGCGAATTAGCATTTTTGCGAGGACGTAGATTGGGATGTCGTGCGCAGAGGTCGCCGTTTTTTAAACATCAAATTTAAAGATACGTTCTTACGTGCATAACTGTATGACAGATGGATAAATATATTATTCGCATTTTTTTACATGGCAGTGTTGATGAGAGAAGAGGTTATTTTAGTAAGGATAGATCATACTGGCAGCCTACACACGATGGTTAAGAAAAGTAAGATAATTCGGGAATAAGGAGCTTGATTTCTTGCACTGCTTCCGCGAAACTCGTATGATTTATGTACGCAGACAAACAGTTACATAATAGACGCACTGTGAATACATTCCGAGTGCAACGGGAAAGCTACGCACAGTATTATATCCTTTCACCGTACATTCATCTCAAAGCATAACACTGTCGAAATTTTCAATTGGGAGGAAAAAGTGATTGCATTCTTTTGGTACTACAGGGCAGCGACTGAGTCTCTACGTTGAAAGAGCACTTCAAAAAACAAAGCGGTGTGCACAAAATGCAGGTTCCCAATACGAAAGCTTCAAAAGGAACAACGACAAAAACATGCCTAAACGAAACGTACAAGCACAAGTCGTGCAACTCGAAAGCGTTTTCAAAAGCCCTATACATGTAAGAAACTACACTTCTCTCAACACACGTGTCGCCAGTGCGTCGAGAGGGATTGACGCACTTAAGTTCTTTCGACTACAATAGCGACGATACAACATGCAGATTCGAGCACAATAGAAGCAAGCCTTTCATATAACTGCTAAAAAATGTCGAGTGCGAAGACGCGTTCTTCATAGAAGGATTTAGAAATCTCCCCAGAAACGTCTGAGGGAAGGAACGCGTCAGCGTTATTTCATTACTGGGAAGCATGATAACCCATTTCTTGCCCATGCGCCTGATCCACGAAGCAGTGGCGCGCGTTCAAGATTCCTTTTTCTTGAACAAAGACTGCGGAAAACGCAAGAGGCGACTATTTCCGCGTGTTCTTACCCCTTCTTTTCTCGAGCGGGAAAAGTGGACATCGAATGGAATTCTCCTATTCCGATTGCCAGCATAAAGTATTCTTTCTTTCCAACTGTCAATCAGTTGTTCGGTTTGCTCTTGTACTTCGGCATTGCGGAGTAAGCCGCGTACGAAGTGCCGAAGGTATGAAGATGCAGCGATCGTGCGAGGCCAGAAGTACGATCGCAATTCAGTTTTCCTATTGGATATGGAAGCCCGCAAAGATGGCTGAAGGCCCGAAGTATAATCGGACTTCAGTTTTGCTGTTGTATGTGGAAGCCTTCATAAATAAGCAGCATGAAACGGATACCTTTCGCAACACCCTGTGCTGACATACAAGGTCTACACTTATTTCAATTTTCCATATCTCTAAATTTTATTGAATTTCAATTAAAATCAAACTCATACATCGACAGCATGTGTTGTGCGCACGTAATACCGATGTAATTGTATCATTTGCTTCAGGTGCTTAGTGTTCGCAGCCATCAATCAAGCATGTGCTTTTATTTTTCACACGTACCACCGATTTACTTTAACTGTAATTTTAAGAGGTCTTTGTCACGTCCTGCTCTCTTCGCTAATACGATATATGATGACTAGATTACCCGATGTGTATATATGATGACTTGACAATATATGATGAATTGATTACCTGCACTGCTCTACTAGGTGTGCATTTCACGATTGATTTTTATAGCTGTTCCATCTCGCTGTCACAGTGTCGTGTAGGATTTTGTAGGCGGTGTAAATATTGCAGTTGCTGATTATCAAAAGCCAATCTTGTGTCAATTTCAATAATTAGCAAGGCCGATATTGTGTGGATCCTTTCAAATAATTTGCGCGATATTTTGAAACAGGGAGAGACGTGGAGTTCGAAGACCCTTAAGCTGAGCGGCTAACACGAGCACAGGAGACCGTGGCACATGTAGCCTCGTCAAACTATGGAATTGTGCATCACCCACCAAGTTCACCGGACGTCGCAGAAACTAACTTCTTACTTCTTCCGCTTCCTTCGGAAAAATTCACGGATCTTTACGAAGTGAACCATGACGAGTGGGCGAACCACTGGGGATCGTTCGGTGTTACCGTAAATCACCCGTGACATTGCCCACTCATGCACCTAAATTAGCGACAACGCGTGTGTGTCTTTACACACGCGGTGTCATTGATGCTCCTGGTCTTTATGAGATATCTGCGCTCCCACGTCGTAGATCGTGCAGAGTTTCGGATTACTTAACGCGCACGCTGCGAGTCCTTATGGTTCAACTACGCGCAAGAGAAATCTCCCACCGGCACTACATTGCAGATCAAGATACATAGCTCAATGCAGATCAAGGTCTACATAGCTCAAAACGAACCATTTATTAGGCGCACGAGGTGCGTAATGCACGAATGCACTTTCTTGCCTTTTCTATGTATAGAATGCGGAAGTAGAGGCGGGATATAGCATACCAATTAGATCTTTCGGCGGACCTGTTCTTTTCATTACAGGTCATCCCTTCTTTTTTGACGTTCAAAATTAATGAAGAAACGTACGTCCCTACGTCCATGGGTAATTATTTCCGCAAAGTATGCAGCGAAATGCCTCATGATTGATCCCCATAGTAAATGCCTCTGCGCGTGAGGTGAAAACGTGGACAATTTGTCTTCAAAGAAAACGAAGCGTGCGACATTCCCTCCAACATATGTAGCAACGTTCTCATAGTTCCGCTGAATCAGTAGCTTTTCAAGAACGTTGCTGTTCTCAAAATTGTTTCATGACCTTAAGCGACCTAACGCCAAGCACGTCGCCGGCTGTGCCGCCAATATGACTTCAAGGTGCGACGCTGAGGAAGACGTTAGCGCAATAACATGCCGTCTAAATCAAAACCTGCGCAATTCCCTCCATTCAGGAGTATACGAATCCTTACTTTATGTGACACTCTCAGACTACTTCTCCCGTCAGAAATCTAACGCCATGACTCTACCAACCTTGCATATCTGGAATGGCCTTCTACAATGGGTATCCTTTGCTATTGGCACGACAGATTTCCTTTTATGCTCCGGCTAGGTGGTGTAGTGGTTATGGTACTCGGCTGCCACCCAAGAAACAGGGGTTTGATCCCTACTGTGGCGGTCGTATTATCGGTGGAGGCAAAAATGCCCGAGGCCCGTGTACTATGCGTTCTCAGTGGACGTTAAAGAACCCCAGGTGGTCAAAATTTCCGGAGCCCTACACTACGGCTTTTCCATCACTCCTATGTCTTTCATTTCCTTTCCCCTACCCCCCAGGACGCTTAGCCGTGATAGTGACACAGGCTGCAGAAATTAGCGTCTTCGATTGCCGAACCAAAATCATCATCATCATCATCATATTCCTTTATGTTGACTCTGCACTGGCAGCAAAACGACAAAATGATACGCTACCCAAGCTAGTGAAGCGCGATAAATCACTGGGACGCAGCAGAGGAACAAACATGACAAGCGCTTTCTAATAATTGGTTTTACCCTCTATGCTAGTGAACCTGTTTAAACCCAAGAGCCGCCCTCTCAGCAGCACTGAGGCAACCAGAGAGCCTCCCTTTCACAAAAGAGAAAATGCCAGGAAGAGGGCTACGACGAGTTCAACGCGAGTCGCTACGACGATGTTGCTACCGTTTCTTAGACAAACGGGATACAGCGGTAGATTTTGACTGCGCCACGACGACTTAATTGATATGGGTGTTTTACGATAGTCTCTTGTTGTCTTTCTTTGTTTCATTCTTCATTTCCTCACCAACGTTCGGGGTAGCCGAGTGGAGCCCCCCCCCCCCCCCATTTTAACCTCCCTGCTTCTCCCTATACCATCCTCTGTCCCTTTATCTGGTCTGTAGATATATAACAATGCATGCGCGACCCATTCCTATCGCCCTGAGCATACGAGCGCAGTAAATCTTCCAAATATGCGCCGTGTAATACCCGCGAACCTACATTTTTCTTCTGCTTGGTTAATTTTGTACTATGCCGTGTCACAAACCAAGATGAATACACCGATGTCCCTGCTTTTATTTCCTGCTGCTTTATAATCCTTTTATCGAGCTGCACCTCAGTAGCCTAATATTGAAGCGGTGTGGTTTTACATTTCAGGTAACACGTAGACTAGTGCTTGCCTTGGATTTGACATTCTGTTTAAGTTCACAGTTTACAATAATTCCCCATATATCAGGCTCAAATTAGTCATTAATAAAAGTTATGCCAGCTTGGCCTTGGTAAGAAACTGTCCTAGATTAGCGTTATGTAGCATGGCCGATCAGCTTTAAAGCAACCCGATTCCACTGATTTTCATGAGCAGTTCATTTACGAAAGGCTTGAAAGGCAGGTGACAAGTGCGCCTGCTGGATATTGACGCTGCATATGAAAACGGTAGGATCTTCAGAAACGTTACTATATGCATAACTCAAAGCACTTTACTCCACAAAAGTCTCTTTGCACATACACCTATCGATTTCACATGCTCAGCCTCATGTGCAGACGCAGTATCTTGTAAGTTTCCGCAAATAATTAACACAAGGAAACGTGCTGTGTAACATTTGACTATGTACACAATAGTAAACTGTGCAGGCCTAGTGTGCCCACGGTACTGTGGCGATCGGTGAGACCTAAGGCGCTGATCCTCCAGCTTTCTTCCTTAATAAAGTCAGTGCGCGCACGAATGTTCGCCATGTAGGGCAGGAATACACATGGGAACAGGGAGGTCCTCTACACTTCGTGTCAAAAGCTGTCCTGAAAATAGGGTTAAGAGATACACCGACAATTCAAACAGCGGTAGACTACCCGCAGCGTATCTTACGAGCATAAAGCTGCTCCCAACAACCGCAACATCAACAAAAACTTCACAGCAGACCTGTGAACATCGCAAGCACCCTCACTATAGTGACCCTTGGTAGAACATAAGCTGTGAGGAAGATGGAGTATCGTATATAAATACAGAGATCATTAAAACATGTGAAGAAAAGAGAATGTCGCTGAAGCCAGCCAGCGTTTCTGACAGGTGGGACCTGCCTTTGGAAATTTGCTGCCCTGACGAAGACAAATCCACTTATATGAACGTTGGCTTCAGCGATTGATTAGGATTCTGGACATTTACGTCCTAAAACCACGCTATGATTATGAGAGACGCCTTATAGTCAAAGGCTCCGGAAATTTCGATCACCTGGACCTGAAACCACACAGTACACGGGTCTTAACATTTGGCCTCCATGGAAATGCAGTCGCCGCTGCCGGGTATCGATCGCGCGACCTTCGGCCCTCGGATCAGCAGCGGAGTACTATAACCAATAGAACACCATGGCGAGGCGTTTCTATTTCCTCAACAGTGAGTTACACTTATTATACGTCATAAAATATAGAGGAAGAGTGGGCAACTAAGCGGCGCCTTTATGAAACGCGGCGATTTTGACGTGGATGAGTCCCATTTGCGATAGGACTCATCTCAACGGCAGGCAATCATCTCCACGACAGGCAGTGCGTCAGTATTAGGCACCAAATAAACAGCAAAACAAGCGCGCCACGGTGTCGCAAAAGAGCTATAACTGCCTTAAGATACTGAGTTCGTCTACGTCTCTCCTAACATCAACAGCTTCCCTCCCACGGACACGACGGAGCTGCCACGCCCACAGCGCCAGTCTTCTCCAGCTAAACGGCTTTCCCCATGTAATTGCACTGCCCTACCTCTCTCGGTCAGCAAGAGGCGAGAGCATTCGCTGGGCCATTCCGAGTCACTGATGGGTTAATGGGTAATTAAGGCCTCTTCCTATCCGGGCACTCTTTACTTGCGCACATGTCCCAATCGTTTCTTTCAGCCGTATTTCTTTTTGTATTTAGAGCTTAGCAAATTGATGCCCAGGACTGGGCGAAAGACTGTCAGGAAAACTTTGAAAGGCTATTACAGAAGCGTAAGTAAGCAAGCGTGGCCATTGAAAAGGGGAGGAAGTGGTCGGGAAGCGGAAACGCCAGATAACTGAACAAAAACCGATTGCAGGGTACTCTGTAGCCAATAAAGGAAGATTACTTAATTAGAGGCTAAAGAGTGAACGGAAGCGAAGTCATCCGGAGAAGTTAAACTCCAGCTTAAATGACGGCAAACCTCGGCCATCGGAATATTGCCAGCCGTAAAATCTCGTTACGGGTGTTAGCCTCGCTTTTAGATGGGAAGCAGCTTATGGTCGAGCCTGTTCCGTCCCTGCGCCGTCCACACCCTCCACTGCGCATGCGCAACATTTGGCCCAAGCTGGCAAGGAACGAGAACGCGCCCTCGCCCGCGAGAGACAACGCTGACGCAGGCAGCGTCTGCTAGCGAGTTTCTTGATTGAAAAAACCGACTGCTTGCGCTCACCGGCCTCCGCATATAGGCACCGGGTCATGACCTGCAATGTAATGCCGGTGGGAGACAGAATTCGCAGCACGCGCTTTAAGTAAAAGTAATCCGGAACTCGGCACGATCTACGGCGTGGGAGCAGAGGAACCTTATAAAGACCAGGAGCATAAATGACAACGCGTGTGTAAATATACACACACGTTGTCACTCATTTACATGGATGAGTGGGCAATGTCATGGGTGACTTACGGTAGCACCGAACGATCCCCAGTGCTTCGCCCACTCGTGATGGTTCACTTCGTGGATATGCGTGAATTTCTTTGTTGGCCTACTTGCTTAACCTGCAACACGAACGTTACAATATCGAAACATTGTGCAGCTCGTGGCAGCGAGAAAAAAAAGAAAAATATTGCGGGAATGTCGTGCAAAGGGTTTTTATGTCGACGATGTGCTTTCATATGTGAAAAATTAAAACGGAGCGAACGAGTGTAAATGCAACAGATTCGAACCGGATTCAGGAGCTGAAATGACATGGCAGTTCATGACATTTTCCTGCCGTTATTCAAAGGCACCTGTGCTAAGATTTCATGACGTGTGACCAAGCACTGTCGCTACGCAGCGCTCTCCGCCATGGTATCGAAATGTCTGATGTTGCCATGTGTCAGTTTGATAATTATGTTCTTTGGTAGGTGGGTAAACACATCAATCGATTTTTCTACGCAACAACAGTGATGATGCAAGGCGATATTATTTACTTTTGCAAGGATAGACTTTATACTGACAACCCGCCGGAGATGGTTTAGAAATGTCAGCACCTCTCACAATTTTCTAGCTCACTTTACTCCACTGCTTCCACTACACCTGCAATATTTATTTACACAAACGTAGAAAATTCGGCAACAGAATAACCGTGCCATTGATATAGGAAAACTACCGCGAGCGGAGCAACTACATGTTTTGCTCCATTTAACAGTGTTCCATCTCGAAACAAGACACATTAAGCTTTTGTACATGTCAACAAACATTGCCCTTTTTGTGGCACTGCAGAGCAACAGCTGAGCCCCATAGGATGAAATCGCACCTCTTGAAGAGTACTTGGAAGGATAGTTTGCTCAAAATGGAGATTTTCGCGTCGAAAGCCTCACAAAGGAAAGCCAAAAAAACAAGATGCCTAGACGTGACCGACAAGCACGATCGCACCAAGGCGAAAGCGTCTTTACAAGAGCTGGTCTTCGAGAACCTTCAATTCCTTGAGCACGCCAGTCGCTAGAACTTTCAAAGGAATTCAAGCAATATATTTATTGCTGCTAATATTGCGATAATGCGACATGAAGGCAGAACACAAACACGCCTTCTTTATAACTGCGAACAAATATGGAGTGCCAAGTGGCGTGCTTTAGGAAAGGATTTGGAAGCTTCGCGAGAATAATATGAGGAATAAGAAGCTGTCAGGGTGGTTTTGCAATTCGGGAAAAGGATTACTCCTTCCTGGCTCAGCTGGCACCACGAACTGCCGGAATGCGTTTCTAGTGCATTTTTGCGCAACTAAGGCTATGGAAGGAAGAAAGATGAGACCATTGTTAGGCTCCTTTACCGCTTCAGACTGTTTCTGTAGTGCAAAAAGAAAGAAAAAAAGGCGCCGAATGCATCAATCCCATTTCAGTTGCATGCATGGCGCAGTACTGCCTCCCTCGTGCTGTTCGGTTCGTCCGTTTTCTCTTGTAGTTGCCACTGTGTGATTAAGGCGCACACAACGTGCTGATGGTATAAAGAGAGTGCAAAGGTGTGGAACCATAAACATGATCGGACTTATTCGTTTCGTGTGGCGCGAGTTTTGCTCTGGATATACAAGATCTGAATACTAAACAGTGTCGAGCAAGTACACGGGAACACATCCCGAGATTCTTTACATCCATAAAACGTTTTCGTAATCAGTAGTCCTCAAAATCCACTGTTGTCATTCAAAGATGTTGATGCCTGATGACATCATCGCGACGCGGTATAACGAGACAGCAGGAATGTCTGTGGGCTGAACAGGACCATATAGGTACAAGGATGACTGGTGGTTCTTGCAGGACCCACAGCAGAAACGTATCGGCGCACGGAATAACGGAGGCCTAGGAGGAATAAGCGATCCCGGACACGGGCTGACGTGGTAGTTATTCGAAAATATCCAGCCACATGGGCTTCATGAATCTGCTCAAGAACAGCGGAACTGAGCGTTTCAGAGAAAACGAGTAGTAACTCTTCTCCGTCTGAGCTGGCGCTGCGTCTGTGTAAGACAGGCTACCAACACGAAGCGCAGATAATTGTAAAGATGGATCACACTGATGAAAACGTAGATGCGGAATAATGGAACGTAAATAGGCATTGCTGAGCTGTCCGCTTTGCATGTCTGTCAAATCGGTTATTGCCAAGCCACAAGTGTCCGAATGTCGCGGATTCTCTCGACTTGTTAGCTGGAGGACGGACGTGATGACGACAAACGCAGTCCGCGTCCTGGAACAGTCCGTCACACTTTGTAAGTGGCGTCAAAGCTATGTCCTTGGAGTGTGAATGCTGAGAGACCAATGCGCTCAGTCGCATCATGGAGCGAAGGCAGTCAACAATCAGAGACACTTAGCAACAGGCAACAAACAGTCTGTGGCGGCTGAGAAAAGTAGAAAATGATACAACATATTTACAGATATTGTAGCAACAGCCCCCAATGCATCGTCCTTATCACAGTTGTAAAAAATGCTTGTTTAACGAGCTATATTTATCCACCTGCGCAGGTAATACCATCAAGTAGAGCCTATGTAGTCCTAGGTATGGTGAGAAAGAAAAATGCCGAATGTGACTGGTAGCATGTTTCCCTGCCTCTTTATCATAAGAATGCATCATGCGCTTCATTGACGATGATAAGACAGCCTCTGTTTCTTACATCAGTTTTATCATTACTAACGACACAATTTCGGAGAACGGGAACATGCCATCATCTCTACAACATCGAAAATTGAATTGCAGGTGACTATACTATGGGTAAGTGCGTGCCACTAGGTGTACAAAATATTTAAAAAAAAGTGTGCCAAGGAGTAACGGAAACAGAAAGGATTCCTCATGCCAGCCCCGTTCGTTTCAGCACACATACGTGCAAATAAGGTTGCTGACAAGAATTGGGCGAGCAAAAAGGCAGTACACCGAAACGAAAGCTCCTATTAACTGGGTTGGTCAGTGGCGTCTGTTGCTAGCGGATTGTTTCGTGTTCTTTCTGCCTTACTCACTCGCTTGGTGTGTTTTATCTCGCAAATGCATCGTTTCCCAGCGGGGTGCAATGAGCGAAAGTAACTCGTTGAAAGGGCAAATGCATTTCTACAGAGAACTACGATGATAGGCGGTACAGTGAAAAATAAACGGCAATCCAGAGGCGGTGTTGTTCTTCTACGCCCCAGGTCGCAATTGCAGGAGCATTTCCCGAAATATTTGCGTTCTCCATCTTAGCGCCAAGCACAGGAGCACTCTTTCGTACTGAGATAATTTGAGCAGCGTCTGTGTATTTATTTACTCATGCATGTTTGCCGCGCCATGTTTCAGAGCATAGTAATATATTAATTACTGATGGGTTTTTAATTGGCAACAGCTATGATTACTAGGCGTACCGCGTAGGGCAGCGCTCCAGGGTGATTTTAACCACCTGGGTTTCTTCAATGCGAATATAAATCTGCGTACAAGGATGTCTTTTTGCATTACTTCCGGTAAAGGCCTGCCATAGCGGCAACGCAAATACGACTGTGGAGCGTTTACTAGTACTCAGTTCAGAGAGGACGTCTGAGTGCCATCAGTTCTCGGCACT
Source organism: Hyalomma asiaticum (assembly GCA_013339685.2). Taxonomy (NCBI): domain Eukaryota; kingdom Metazoa; phylum Arthropoda; class Arachnida; order Ixodida; family Ixodidae; genus Hyalomma; species Hyalomma asiaticum. The sequence continues at coordinate 59,131,501 of CM023491.1, forward strand.
TCCTGTGGGTCAGACGCCCAAGCGCTCTTTTTTTTTTTTCCTTTTACATCTGACGCACTCTGACACATACGAGACCTTCTCAACCGTGTCAATAGGGGCTCTACTTCACGCCTATTTGTCTCGTTTTCTGCTCAGGCACAAAACGATAGTAGATGGAGATATCACTCGATCTACTACTAGAATGCTGACGCATTGAATAGAAAGTAATTAACGACAGACCCGGCAAGCGAATGAAGTCTGCGGATTACTCTCGGGTTACGCTTTGAACGCTCGCCGACGGGTTGTAATTCAACGTGAACGCCGCAAATAGGGCATTTTACTATAGCTTGTAAGTGGGGGACCTCCTAGGGACCAGAACTAATGATGATGACAGCTTTTAGATGCGAAGCCGCTTATGGTCGAGCCTGTTCCCTCCGCAAACTTCCTGGGCAAGCTTTCTGGGCGCACATATTGAAGACATATCTAGCTCATCACACTACTCTGACACAATCATAAAGCACAAAATGCGAATGGAAGAACAGCCATTAGAACGATCATCTACTACAACTGAAGCATACAACCGACCATTCTCCTTCGTACAGCTGCAAGCAGCGCTAGCCTGTTGTACAAAACCTGCGCCGGGACCCGATCGTATAACCTACGAAATGTTGAAGCCCTTATCCCCTGAAACGCAAAAAAAGCTGCTTTGTCTCTACAAGGCTATACGGTCTTCTGGTCACATCACTTTTACTTGAAAAGAAGCTGTTGTAATTCCCATCGTGAAACAGGGAAAAGATCCTTCTTCGGCAATAGTTATAGGCCTATAGCGTTGACGAGCTGTTTATGCAAACTTTTCGAGAAGATTATAAATAGGCGCCTGCTCTGTTATCTTGAAAGGAACAAAATTTTAGACCTATACCAATGTGGTTATAGGGAAGGGCGATCCACGACAGACCACCTTTTCCGCATGAAAACGTATATACGGGATGCCTTTGCACCAAAACAGCTAATTTTATCGGTATTCCTCAATATGGAAAAATCCAAACTAGAAGAGAAGCTCAGGGGAAGATGGAGGCTTGAATTGATGAAGAGATCGCAAAATACGATTTAGAACAGGGAATGTCGCAGGAGCCAACGTTTCGACAAGTGACCGCCCTGACGAAGACAAGTTCACTTAGTCAAAACGTTGGCTCCTGCGACATCCCCTGTTCTGAATCGTATATTGCGGTCTGTTCCTCGATATGGAAAAGGCATACGATACTACATGGTCAAAAAACAAGGGGACACCAACCAAATTTGACAGAGATCTGTCCCAACCAGGCAGATCTCTGTCAAATGTTCACCTTTAGATACTACGTGGTGCTTTGGTATCCTTCGGGATCTCTCTGGAATGGGTATTCGTGGAAATCTGTTGAATATTACTGAGAGTTATTTGGCGGACAGGGCCTTTCGGTGTTAGAGTTGGCAATGTACTCTCAAGTCTATTTATGGAGGAAACAGGTGTCCCTCAAGGTGGAGTACTGAGTTGTACACTGTTCTTAGTGAAAATGAACTCCTTACACACTGCTTTACCGCGCTCGCTCATTTGATGTAGATGATGTGCAAAGAGGCTTTAGGTCTTCCAACTGGGGCATCTGCGAACGGCAGGTGCAGGTTGGTTTAAACAAACTCTCGAGATGGGCTGACGATAGCGGCTTCAAACTGAACCCCCAGGAATGTGTGTCCTCTTCCTCAACAACAGAGGTATGCTGCCAGAACCTGTTGTCGAACGAAAAGGAGAGCGGCTATCTGCCAGTGCTGAACACAAATTTTTAGGCATTCTGTTTCACTCAAAGCTCACTTTTATCTCCCATTTGCGTCACCTAAAGACACAATCAATTTGCTCAAGATGTTGTCTAGAGCTACGTGGGGCAGTGCCAGAAGGTGTCTATTGCGCCTCTATAAGAGCCTCGTACGCTCACGCCTGGACTATGGGGCCGTGGTATACCATTCTGCCAAGCACAGTGCCTGAAAAATCCTAGATTCTGTACTGAACGTCGGCATATACGCCTGGCAAGAGGCGCATTTCGAACGAGCCCTCTTGATAGCCTGCATGTTGAGGCGAACATCTGGCTATTGCACTTTCACAGAACATGTTTGAGCTTTTCATACTTTACCGAGGTCAAATCAGATGAAAAGCACCTTCTCACCTAATGATTTCCGACTTGCCCTCTGCACGATTTTAGCGTAACCGTCCCTTTGTTAGTGTCCCCCTGTCAGCTGCGTTTGGAAAAACTAGCAGCAGAAATTGGCAAACCGCTAAAAGAAATTAGCCTAATGTCGCCCGTACCCATTGCGCTGCCCTGGGAACAGAAGAGCATTCAATGCGACACGTCGTTTGTTGAAATATCAAAGCACGTGCCAGAGGCGCATATACGATCGCATTTTCGTGAGGTGCAGGCGAAGTACTCTTGCGCGGAATTTTACACAGACGACTCGAAATCTTGTAATGGTGTAGCTTATGCAGCTGTGGGCGCATCATTTTCTCTATCTGGCGCCTTAAATCCAAACAGAGGTAGCTTCTCAGCAGAAGCGTATGCTATCTTTTCTACTGTCCAACGTATTAGGGAAAGCAATTTTCCTGAGGCACTAATATTTTCCGATTCCTTGAGCGTTGTCCGAAGCATTATGGGTTTTCAGAAGCATAACAACCCTGTTTTTAAAGAGCTTTATAATGTGCTTTGCTCAGCCTACACGTTTGGCCAGGTTAATATCTTTTGTTGGGTACCAGCTCACAGAAGCATACAGGGTAATGTAGATGCTGATAAGATGGACAGGTCGGCATCCTTTTGTGGAGGCGATTCAAAGGTACCCACTCCAGCCACAGACCTACAGCCTTTTCTTCGTCGTTACATAAGAAACTACTGACAAAGACAGTGGGATACGAAGACAACCAACAAGCTACGCACAATCAAATCACAACTGGCAAATTGTCCAGGACATACGAGAGAACAAGCAGGTACAAGGAAGTGCAAATTTGTCAGTTAAGGTTAGGGCACACATACGGCACTCACTCTTATCTTTTCACCGGAAGTGACCCTCCAACATGCCGTAAATGTGGCTACAGATTAACCGTTCTCCATGTCCTCATCGAATGCCGAGAGTTAGAGCGACAAAGAAAAAAAATACTTCTCCTTATTGTACCGCGAGCACATTCCTGCCCACCCAGTATTCTTTTTAGGGAAAGACCCCCTTTTTAATTTTGACAGAGTAGTACAGTATTTAGATGAGGTCAAGGTTTTAGAAATAGTTTGGTCTGGTCCTTTACAGTGCAGCCTCCTCAGGAGGTTTTTGCTGCAAATTAACGCATTTAGATCACCAGCCTCCCAGCCCTTTTGACCAAGGGCTCTGTTGAGGTAATGGTGCCCCTGCGTCATCAATGTCATTGTTTCACTCCTCCATTACCACCTTTTATCATTATTGCACCCACTCTTCACGCACATTATTCTAATAGATACGTATTTTACGCCATTTCCAGCGACAGTTTTTAGGCCTATTTACAGCCAAGAAGCATATACATCTCAACTCACCAATCCACTGTTGCACGAACCTTTAGGCCATTATACAGTCATATGATATCCACCATTCCCATAGTAGCACCATTCTCACCACATGGCATGGCGCTCTTTCGCCATAACTCGCCCTTGCGCCAAGAAACACCATCCATCATCCTGTTCTGTCCCTGCGCCGTGCACAAACCCCACTGCGCATGCGCAACAGCTGGCCCAAGCTGGCAAGAAACGAGAACGAGCCCTCACCCGCGAGAGACAACGCTGACGCAGGCAGCGTCTGCTCGCGAGTTTTTTTATTGGAAAGACCGACTGCTCGTGCTGCACAACCGTTCACAGGTCACCCCGTATATATAGGCACTGGATCTCGACCTGCATTGAAGTGCCGGTGGCAGATTTCTCCTGTGCGTATTTGAACCATAACGATTCCCACCGTGAGCGTCAACTGAAAGTAATACGGAACTCGGCACAATCTACGATGTGGAAACGCAGGAACCGCATAGAGACCAGGAGCATAAATGACAATGCGTCTGTAAAAACACACATACACGTTGTCACTCATTTACATGCATGAGTGGACAGTGTCACGTTTGATTTACGGCAACACCGAACGATCCCCAGTGCTCACCCACTCGCCATACTTCACTTCATGGAGATGCGTGATTTTTTTGTCACCTCCGTTTTAAAGACAGCCTCTCTTTTTTGGAGGCTCCAGTGAACACGTGAGCTAAATATCCTACTGTACGTCCCAGGGAAATGGGAATTCGGTTTCAAATACAGCAGGAAAGCGCCCGCTCTTCTGTTAACCAAACACGTCACCGACTAAATCTCTTCCAGCATTCACGTATTTGATGCACTGGCGTATAGCAATAGTGTATTTCATGATCGCAGAAAGTCCATCTGCCATGCTTTACTTATTCGTTTTATATGCAACAAAATAAAGAAACCGTGCTTATCTAACTTGAACAGCAACCACATGGGTTAAGGGACCTAGTTTGTGAGCACAGTGTCGTCATTCGTTTAATTAAGAGCGTGTGTCCCCCAGGTGTGTGTGTATAAGCAGAATCTGTGTTGCCTGCAGCGTAATGATATTTGGCGTACATGTTCACAGAAATTTCCGCTACGGATCGGCACCGCTTTTTGGCTGTGTTCAGGAACTGTGTTAGGGTGCCTGTGCATAATTGCGTTATAATTTTTTCCGTCCTATGGCACCTTTGAATCACTTCGATTAGTATTTCATTCGCTTCATTGACACCTTATCATCATCAATTCACCTTCAACACGCTTAAACCGCCGTTGATACCCCGCACCCTGACTTTGTTCACATATTTCACATCTTACTTGGCGTATGAGTAGGCGGTCTACGCGCCAGGATTGATCCGCCACTGAGAAAGTTTTGTTCCAACCATTTTTCAGTACGGGAACATGATTACCCAGAAATTAGCCACCTAACACCTCGTCATAATGCCGCGTACTTCATTTTTCAGCGTGGGTCCTTTTTTTCAGGCGTTTGGAGCCTCACCCGTATGGCCTCGCGTTCTCCGAGTGCAATGGCAAACGTGTGCAAAAATCTGGGCAACCACTTTGAATATTCTTTGCGACCACATATTACAATGCTATTCGAGCCAAACAACAACACGCACTCCTAACACACGCTTTCTCGGAAAGCGCCCGTTCTTCCCGAAGCTAACAACCTTACGCGGGTTTAACATTTTTGTTAGCGATATCGGCCACTGCAGCAGCAACAGTGTCATACCGCAGTTTCAAGAAGTCTCCCTTCATTTTGGTTAATCTAACATCTTGCTGTATTATGGATTGCGTTTTTTTTCACCGATACCGGCAGCACATATGCAAGTTCAGTATCGTGGATAAAAAAGGGGCGCATATCTGCTCGCTTCGCTGCAAATGACGTTGTAGATGACGGCGATGATGATGATAATATTTGTTCAGTTAAGAAAAGGAACTTCTGCAGCCCATGTGGGGAGCACGGCTAAGCGTCCGTGGGGGTGGGGGAAAGAGAGTGAAAGAGATAGAGAGGAGAGAAAGGCCGTAGTGGAGGGCTCCTCCTCATTGAAAATGCCACCGCCGCGCCCGAGATCGAACCCGCGTTTTTTGGGCGGCAGCCGAGTAAGGTAAGATACACCACCGCGGCGGACACCTGACGCCCACGAAGAGGATGCGGCGGGACATGTCATAAAGACGAGGGTCTTTCTTTCGATTCCCAAAACGCGGAAGACAGTCTGTCTGTCTGTCTGTCTGTCTGTCTGTCTGTCTGTCTGTCTGTCTGTCTGTCTGTCTGTCTGTCTGTCAGATGACAACCGCTTCGCCGATTCAAAGGGGCTAGGAAAGCCATGCACAAAACAAGCACTGGTTGACGGGGTCATAAACGTCGATATGATGCAGCGCGATGAAAATATCAAGCGTATTTGAGGCAACAAATGTGAACATAACCGTGCTCCGCAGCGTTCATTTCATTTTCAGGTGTCCACGCTGTCGCAGAGTAGCGGCGGTTGCTTCACTGTACTATGCCCCTACCGCACACACTGCTCCCGGCGCAGGTGTCCCGTCGTGTGTGGCTGCAGTTCACAGTTGCTGCCAGCTAGCGCAGCTATGCGAGCCCGAAAGGTGCGTTGCCTTGACGCCGAAGAAAAAAAGAGCCAGGCCTGCGCGGAACCGCAGGACAGTGACAGCGTAAGCTGGAGGAGCTACTTTCTTAGAGGCCACTTTAAACGCTTGAGGAAACTAGTGCAAGTAGAAGTGGTAGGTATCTCCTGCGCCATAACTTACCATTTTACCAAGTAGGGAAGTACCCACTACGCCATAATTACCAGTGCCTCCGTAATGGGTTCAGAGCTACAAAGCATGCAGCCCTGTGTTCTTTCAAATGATTCCTCGACCTCGTTAAACAATCCATTTTCGCGTCGTGTAGCGGTGTATTACTATTTTTCAACGTAACATTACGTTTGTTAATGCGATCCCGCGGCAGACGTTATACCTGTTTAGGTCTTTTAGCGATGATTTCTCAACCACAGGCGTAGCTCTGTGGTAGAACGCTCGACTGCCACGCAGAGAGTCTGGGTTCGAATCCAGGCAGAGGACAAGTTGGAATAATCGTCGGTCCTGGTTATCCTTTCTAAAATTTGCAGCGATAGCGGTTACGGACACCGGCGGCGGCGGCGGCGGACAACTACGGCGGAAAAACGAACGTTGTTGGGATCTCATAACAGCTTACGCTGTAAAAGTCAGTTTCGCCGCAAGAGCAATGTTAATTGTAGCAAACATGCACTCGCTAGTGAGTGAGTAGCAGCTTTATTCGTCGAAGGGGCGAGGGGTAATGGAGGCTAAGCCACATAGTGAGCAAGGCTGTTCCTTTCGATGATGCTAAGTGAGCATCTCCCGTGGGCAGCGCGTGCTGGTACGAAGGGCTTTATACGTTGTGTGTCACAAAGCTACACATACAAAGCTCGGGGATGCCGCTAAATGAACAAACAGAAGATGAGCGCGAACTATCAAGTGAAGCACGCACGAAACGAACGCACAGATATACACCGAACGTGCGCGAATAAGCTGTCACAATGGATACTCTCAGTTTGAACAGCGCTCCTGTTGCAAAGGCGGCGGCCCGTTGCGCTCGTCGCGCCATCTCGCTGGTAATGAAGAAACGCTATAAGCGCCTGCCGTCTACGAGTCCTGCCAGCGGTAAAGGGTGTGTATATAAGGCTCGCCGTTAGCTCCTTGAAGCGTCTGCTCTTTGTGGCGTAATGGTTGCAGCCACGCGCTGCGGAGCGAGGGGTTCCTGGTTCGATTCCGCGCGTCGGAAGCATTTATCCGAATTATATTTCTTTCGGACATTTATATGTATATACACATCCTTATACATGTATGATTCGTGACGGCGGCGACGGGGATGGCAAAAACCAGTCGAGACTGTCCATATAATTGCTATCGCAATAAAAGTAGACGACCAGATATTTTAAAGCGAAGCTGTGCACCTCTACGAGTACGTGGACACTGGCTGTCCCTGGCTGGAGTGTGTGGACCGTGGCTGTACTCAGACGTGGACCCTGGCTGTCCCGACTGCCGTGAAACCTTTTCTCCTAGAGGTCACATGCTCTAGCGATGTCCCGCGTTGCCTAACGACGTTCGCTCCAGCGAAGCCGAACGGTGCTCCGAAAGCAAGCCCAGGCTATCCAGAGGGCCCAAGAAAGGGCGGAGCGTCATGGCATTCTCTCCTCCACGTAGGTGCGGCCGGCGGTTACAACGGCCTCTCGCTAGGGAGTCCTTACAGTAGCTCCCCAGGATTCAGTAAAGTTCATTGTCTGTCTGTCTGTCTGTTGTGACGTAGGCATATACTGCCACATACGCATATCTGGCTATATATGCCACCTGCCGCCGTAATAGAAACTTTAAGGACCTGTTAATACATGCCAAAGTAAACCCTCAGTGCACCGCTTGCGTAATAACTTGCTCCCGTCCGAGCTGTAAGATTGCAAGCATATTCAATATGATCTTAAAGTTAAAAGTACGGGAAGTGACTATGTCCATTATGTAAAATCTAGTTTCACTTGCAATAGTTCAAACGTTATTTACATGTTGGAATGTTCACTCTGTCACAAGCAATATATCGGCAAGACTGGTCAACCAATTAATGTTAGATTAAACGGGCACCACGCGGACACCGCGAATAACCTGCCCAAGGCAGTGGCGCAGCATTTTTCTGACAGGTCATAATTTCGACGAACTGAAACTCTACATACTTCAGGGAAACTTACGCGCGCCGAGGGACCA
>CM023491.1:59139915-59219556 GCA_013339685.2 Hyalomma asiaticum
ACTGGAGCCATTTTCTCCACGAAGGTTTTGTTGTGTGTGGGCTGCATGGCTGTGCTTTCCGAAAAAGGTGGTGCTATGATACTGAGTGCAGTGAGGGGCATGTTTCGATCGTGTCGCAAATAAGTGGACAACCTTCGATGTTCTAAAATGACCTGCGTCGGGAGTGACGGAAGAGCACATTCCTAAGGAAGTGGGGCCACAAGTGCAAGTTTGGTGGCAGTACAAAGGCTTCTTTCATGCCAGGCTGATTGCTACAAGGTAAGCTTTGATGCTTGTTACTAAAATTCTAATACGGTGTGTCAGTTCAGAAGCACGTGAATTGGACAATTTTATAGCTGCTAAGCGCTTTGTTTTCGCCATCGGATATCGGATAAACGGCTAATTTCGAAAAGCTAGCGTGTTTCTTTTCTATATTTTAAGTAGCGCCTTAGCCATTGCTTCTGCTTCCGACCCTTTAGCGGCGTTGTGAAAAGACGCCAAATGCAGTATTTTCTTCTTGTGGCGAGATCGAAGGTCACCCAACAGATGTACCGTGCTTAGACACGCTATCATTTTCTGATTTTTCCTTACGAATGCCTTAGACAAGTTGCTGCTGAAATTCTGTTCGTTTTACCGGTGCCCTTCCCCCGCCCTTTCACTAGTGAAATTCTCGTTATTGTACCTTATTCGCGGAATCTGGCGCCAGTGAAGCCGTGAGGCTGGAAATGCATGCTGCTTCAGAAGCAGCTGAAAGTGCCATATTGAGCATAAAAATGGCGTGGCCGCATTTTAGATATTATCTGCATTTATTTTATTTATTTACCAAACAGAGCACTCCACACGCTATTTCGGAGAGGTTACAATACACTCAGTCGTCCCTATACATCAAAGGTCAGTTGCTTTATTGCAATAATGTACAAACATGTTTGCTGGTTCAGCTATCAATGACAGTGCTTTATGTGCATACATTTGATGCCATTTCGGAGAACCGGCCTCACGTGATTAACAAGCTAATCACGTCGTTGAGAAAAACAGTGTTTTTTTTTTCCTGCGTGACAGCTGTAGCTTAATGCCATGAATTGTTTTTGACAAAACCGGGACAAGCATCTCCCTTCACTTCGCCTCAAAGTGCAAGGAAGTAAACTGAAATAATAATTGAGCAACTGCTTGTAAGGTGCTTTGCATATCGACCAGCACATTGCGTAGTCATGCACGGTCATGCAGGATGGTTTAACGATACGGGCGTGTTCCGATGTTTTATGATTGTTGTTCATGGCCTACAGTGTGCCTACAGGATCAGATAGGCCATATAAGGCGCCATATACGGATATATTACAAAATGCGCAGATATGGCCATATAAGGGCCCATATACGGATATATAAAAAATTGGACAGATATGGCCGTATAAGGCGCCATATATGGATATATTAAAAATTGGGCAGATATGGCCATATACGGGCCCGTATACGGATATATTCAAAATTCGGCAGATATGTCCATATAAGGGCCGTATATGCCATATATGGCCATATCTGCCCAATTTTTAATATAACCGTATATGGATTTTTTCATATCAGTCCATATATGGCATTTTCTTAAGGGTGTAAATGACGTTGTAGATGATTATGATGATGATTATGATGATTATTGTGGTTCGGTTAAGGAAAGGGTGCTAATTTCTGCAGCCCATATCCGAAGCACGGCTAAGCTTCCGTGGGGATGGGGGAAAGGCAATGAAAGAGATAGGAAGGGGAGAAAGGCCGTAATGGAGGGCTCCCCAATGAGGAGGGCTCCTCCTCATTGAAAATGCCACCGCCGCGGCCGGGATCGAACCCGCGTTTTTTGGGCGGCAGCCGAGAAAGGTAAGATACATCACCGCGGCAGACGTTTACCTCGGTCTGAAAGAAGCTTGGTGGCCGCCGGTTGCGAAAGCCGCGTGCACGCGCTTTCGTTTCAAGCGTCTGCAGGATGTGGACCGCGTGTGCCAGCATGGCTCTCCGCTTTCCTGGCAGCACACTTCCTGCGACGCATGACTTCGGCTTCCAGATCGCTGCCTCACCGCGAAATCCATGCACAGAATGATTGCACGTCGGCGCGGCACTCACACTGTCATGTGCAGTCGGCTGATGGACAAAGCGTCCATAGCGGGTCTGCTTTTTTCTTCTGCATAACCCGAAGCCTTCCCGCCTTTCCTTCTCTCGTTCTTTTTTTTTCATTCTTTGCATAATCACTGTCAAGTAGCAACGGGCTGAGAGAAATAATGTAGGGGACTAGTAGGTCCAGGACAAGAATGGTCGGCTTTTTCCTCTTGCGTAACAGGAACGGACTTGCGTAACAAGCACGGAGAAAGAAGAGAAACGCAGCAGTCGCTCGGCCACTGATCCGAAGGTCGCGGGATTGAATCTCTGCCGCTGTGATCGGATTTGCGATGGAGGGGAAATGTTTAGGCCCGTGTACTGCGTGATGCTAACGCATGTTAAAGAACCCCAGGTGGTCGAAATTTCTGGAGGCCTCGACTACGGCGTCTCTGATAGTCTTACTGTGGCTTTTGGACCTTAAACCCCGCAAATCAATCAAGGAACGCAGTTGTGAAGGGTTCCGGTAATCTTGACCACAGTCCCAACGCACAGTACACAAGCTTCTAGCATTTTCGCCTGCGCCGAGAATGCTACCGCCGCGGCAGGGTTCGAACCCGGAGCACTTGCTTATTTGGGGGACTCAGATGACAACCATAACTACACCACCGCGGCGAACACCTGACGCCCACGAAGAGGAGGCGGCGGGACATGTTAGAAAGACGAGGGTCCTTTCTTTCGGTTACCAAAATGCGAAAGATAGTCTGTCTGTCTGTCTGTCTGTCTGTCTGTCTGTCTGTCTGTCTGTCTGTCTGTCTGTCTGTCAGATGATTGAACTGCTTCGCCGATTCAAAGGGGCCAGGAAAGCCATGCACAAAACAAGCACTGGTTAAGAGGGTCATAAACGTCAATATCATACAGCGCGATGAAAACATCAAGCGTATTTGAGGCAACAGATATGAACATAATCATGCTCCGCAGCGTTCATTTCATTTTCAGGTGTCCACTCTGTCGCAGACTAGCGGGGGTTGCTTCACTGTACTATGCTCCTACCGCATACACTGCTCCCGACGCAAGTGTCCCGTCGTGTGTGGCTGCAGTTCGCAGTTGCTGCCAGCGCAGCTGTGCGAGCCCGGAAGGAAAGGTGTGTTGCCTTGACGCCGCAGAAAAAGAAGGCGACGGGATATTTTAAACCAAAGCTGTGCACCTCTACGAGTACGTGGACACTTGCTGTCCCTGGCTGCAGTACGTGGACCGTGGCCGTACTCAGACGTGGACCCTGGCTGTCCCGACTGCAGTGAAACCTTTTGTTCTTGGGCTCACATGTTCTAGGCGATGTCCCGCGTTGCCTAACGACGTTCGCTCCAGCGAAGCTGAACGGTGCTCCGAAAGCAAGCCCAGGCTATCCAGAGGGCCCGCGATAGGGCGGAGCGTCATGGCGTTGTGTCCTCCACGTGGGTGCGGCCGGCGCTTACAACGGCCTCCCGCTAGGGAGTCCTTGCAGTAGCTCCTCAGGATTCAGTAAAGTTCATTGTCTGTGTGTCTTTCTGTTGTGTCGTAGGCATATACAGCCAGATACGCATATCTGGCTATATATGCCACCTATCGCCGTAAATAAAAACATTAAGGACCTGTCAGTACATGCCAATGTAAACCCTCAGTGCACCGCTTGCGCAATAACTTGCTCCCGTCCCAGCTGTAAGATTTGCAAGCATATTCAAAATGATCTTAATGTTAAATGCAGTGGAAGTGACTATGTCCATCATATAAAATAAAGTTTCACTTGCACTAGTTCAAACGTTATTTATTTGTTGGAATGTTCACTCTGTCACAAGCAATATATCGGCGAAACTGGTCAACCAATTAATGTTAGATTAAACGGGCACAGCGCGGACACCGCGAATAACGTGCCCAAGGCAGTGGCGCAGCATTTTTCTGAGAGGTCATAATTTCGATCGAACTGAAACTCTACATACTTCAGGGAAACTTAAGCGCGACGAGGGACATAAATACAGGGAATCATATCTCATATACAAGTTCAATACTCTCCAGCCTGCAGGCATAAATCTTTAAAAGGGCACCCTTGAGTCCATTAGATACGGTGGGGGTTATCAAACACGATGGAAGGTATGCACAAGCTAGCAATGTTTCTTCCGAAAGTCTACTTTCAGGTGCGGATCCCCCATCCAGTTCGATGAGAACAACGGCTTTAAGCAATGCAGTTACATTTTTAACACCAAGCTTTAGATGAAATGTAGTGCGGGTGCGGCGCAGGTGGTGCGGGGTGGAGATAGGACACATGCATAGGAGCAACCCCTGTTCCGAGGGTGTGTTCCTTTTTTCATCGTGCTTTCTAGCGCTGCGCATACAATGTATTCCCAAGATATGTACACCGAGCGGATTCTTTGGAAGCTTTCGCTCTTGCCATTTATATTAGTCACGCTAACACCTGTCACCCAACTTAGCCTACAACCTACGCCCAGTTTCTTCATTTTATTAATTTTTTTTTGTGATTGTTCGCACGTGCTGCTCTTCTTCTCCTCTCTTTCTAAGGACGGGGGAGAGTGTGCAATGGTGTGCATAAACGAACCCTGGAGAAGGCAGTGGCCGTCCTGACGAAGACAAGTCCACTTGTCGAAACATTGGCTCGTGCAACATTCCGTGTTCTAAATGGTATTTTGCTATCTGTTCATCGATATATGCCATATAGTCAGATATACATATCTGGTGATATACGCATATCTGGCTATATATTACCCCTGTCTGTATATGGCCGTATTTACCCAATACGTGTCAGAGTCTTACATGACATTCCTGCAGGTTGTATTGCTGCAAACATTACATTATATGCAGACATTACATTACTGCAGACATTACATTACATGTAATGTCTGCAGGCTGTATTCCTGCAGACATTACATCATCACATTCCTACAGGTTGTATAGACTACCATCAATATTTACGCAAACACGGCCACATACGGGCCCGTGCCACATATAGCCACATATGCCCCATTCGTGCTATCGCCATATATGATATTCTTGTAAGGGACCACTCATCTATCTCTGGTTTTGCGCGGATCTCAAGAGACTCGAACGACCTTCCCGCTTCAACTGTGCTTTACGAGAACCCTCATAATTTTAAACACGTCATCGACTTTCGGCTTTAATTTCGTCAGAGAACCACGATAAGATTATCGGCGACACCGTAGACGAGGCCTCCGGAAATTTTGACCATATTGGGTTCTTTAACTTGTAGTGACATCGCATGGCAAACGGGCCCTAACATTTCGGCTGCATCGAAATGCCGCCGCTGCGGCTGGGATTCGATCCTACGACCAGCGCATCAGCGGCCGAGTGCCAGAGCAGCTAGACCACGGTGATGGAACAACATATTGTCGAAGAACTAACCTACGCTAAATGAAACCTTCGCACTTTGCCCTCATGCGAAACCCCGTCGTGGGCTTTTGAGGTATTGAAAATAAATAAATAAATAAAAGAAATATCTGGTTAAGGTCCCGGCCTGCTGGTCAAACGCACTCTCGGATTAAAGGATTTGTCGTGATACCATATTCGAGTTTTGCAATAAAGGTCCTCTGATGAAATCCAAGCGAGCAGTATCTGCAACTGAAATGAAATGATTAGGTTTGCCAACGTCACACAGCATGTGGGCAGGACTGCGATGAATTTCCCGTGATTCGCACATCTTTTGGACGTCAGCAAAGTTAATCAGCTTTTGTGTCCACCTACGACTCCTTTCTCAGAAAAACTGGGACAAAGAAAATAAAGAGGAACCCCTGGACTCGTTCGTAGCTACCTGTAATGAAACGTAATAATCCTTCGTTTCTGGTTTCAACAACGCAGGGAATAATACCCAGAGAGTCGAATACGTTCTTCATAATGTGGCAGTCATCAGGCAGGAAGTGTCAATGCTAGGATGTTTACTACATCCTCAGTCATTTAAGATCTGCAGGCAAAATACAGGTGTGCAGAGTAATACACTGACGCATCCAAGTCCTCTGTAGTTGCATGTGCAACACATGGCCCTGAATTTTCTGCCTCAGTAAGAATGAACCAACATACAAGCATATTTACTGCTGAAAGCTGGGGCATACTGCTGGCTGTAAAACACATTTGAAAGAAGAAACATTCAAACTCTGTCATACACCAGACTCCCTCAGTGCGGTAACTGCGTTGTCATCCAGTAAGAGACAAAGGAACCCAGTCACGAATTCCCTTCTAAAATGTCTTATGTCGGCTCACAGATGCAAACTTAAAATAACACTGTGCTGGATACCAGGACACTGCAGTATAGCTGGGAATGAGGTAGCTGACAGGCTGGCTGCGGCAGCTGCACTCCGCAGTTCTCTTGACGTAGATACTGTACCATATCAGGACCTCAGGACACACATTAGAAACACAATTCGTCGGCAATGGCAAGAAGAATGGAATGCCGCAATTGAAAACAAACTCCATATAGTGATGCCAAACATAGGGAGATACACTACAGAGAAACGTGATAGATACAAACAGGTGACACTATGCAGACTAAGAATAGGACACACCCATGCAACACACTCACATCTTTTAAACAATTCCTCATGTGGTGATCGTCTGACCATATGCATGTTTTAATCGAATGCGAGAGCCTATAAGGAGAAAGGCAACATCACTTCCCAGAACTCTACACACACCAAATACCTCGACATCCGTAACTTTTTCTTGTAGACGGTCAAATGTTTTCGATAACAAGAATTTTTACATTTCTAACTAGTGTAGGTTTTTTACGTGTAGTTTAGCACCTCCATTGACCTCAGCCTTTCTTCATTCTTGAGGAAATGGCCGAGCTTTTTACCACATATGTCACGCGCTTCGCATTCCTTGCCCAGGCAAGGACTGTTGCTGAGGCAGCATGGCTCCGTAAGCAACGCACGCTTGTCTCTTTAGAACCGTGTACATAGCATCATTTCTTATAATTGATTTTAGGCCCTATACACCACTCTTGTTTTTATCCCTTGCTTCATTTTACCTTGATGAACATTGAGTTGACCAATAACCATGTGTTCGGCGCTCTTTGGCCATATATGCCCTTGCGCCATTAAAATACACCATCTTCATCATCAAATCTGCTTAACTACACATCTTAGAGAGTCTGTTGGCGTCGTTTTCCCGAGAACGAACCGAACTCTCGGCCCGGCATCGACGGCGAGCAGCGGTTTGGGCTTCTCTCTGCACAGCTGTCTGTTGTGCCCGACGTTGCCTTGCTGCAGCCGTGGGCGTAGCACGGCGATTCGCTTCTTCAGTAGCGGTCCGCACCTAGCCGAAGAACCAAGTCAAGCTGCTGTCGGGGCTGCGCACGTCGCCTGCCTCGTGACGCATGGCACGATACGACAAAACTGCTTCAAAGGGCAGCGCTTCGTAATAATGATGACGGAAAAGTTGAAGAAGATTGATTCATAATGACGATTTTGATGATGCCTCTGTAATGGGTCCAGAGCTACGAAGCATGCACCCCTGCTTTCTTTCAAATGATTTCTCGAAGTCGTTATGGCAATCCACTTTCCGCGACGTGTAGTGGCGTATTATTATTCTGCCACGTAATATTACATTTGTTAAGGCGATTCTTCGGCAGACGTTATACCTCTTTAGGTCTTTTAGCGATGATTTTTCAAGCACAGGCGTAGCTCAAACACTCCAAATGACATTGTCATTATTGTCGCTAGGTCACTGCAACAGTACCTTATGCAATTTGCGAATTTCTTAGCGCACTGCAATAAATACCATGTATGAAAAATACAGCCGTAGCTAAATGGTAGAATGCTGGTCTGCCACGCAGAGGTCGAATACTCCTCGGTTCTGGTAATTTTTTCTCAAATTTGCGCAATAGCGGTTACGGACACCGGCGGCGGCGGCGGACAACTATGGCGCAAAAACGGCCCTTGTTGTGATCTCATAACAGCTTACGCTGTAAAATAATTGACATAAATGCTTCCGAAGCGTGGACTCGAACCAGCAACCTCTCGCTCCGCAGTGCGTGGCGCTAATCACTACGCCAAAGAGCAGATCCTTCAGGGAGCTAACGGCGAGCCTTATATACACACCCTTTACCGCTGGCAGGACTCAGAGACGTCAGGCGCTTATAAGCGTTTCTTCATTACCAGTGAGATGGCGCGAGGAGCGCAACGGGCGCATTTAAAAGTCGTCGGCCAGCTCGCTCGCTTCTTCTAATATTTGCGACAGGGAGAACCTTGCCCTTCCGCTGTCTGCTCGCGCGGTTGTCTCGTGCTGAGAGGAAGAGGGATGTTTCGAGCCTTCACCGTGATGTTCGCGCTGATGTTACGGGAGCGTACGAAAGTCACTCGAGCTAAAGCGAAGCCGCTAAACGAACAAACTGAAGATAAGCGCGAACTATCAAGTGTCACAGCTCGACACTTGAAACACGCTAGTTTCCTTCGCTGCTTCGGCCGCCTTTGCAACAGGAGCGCTGTTCAAACTGAGAGTATCCATTGTGACAGCTTATTCGCGCTCGTTCGGTGTATATCTGTGCGTTCGTTTCGTGCGTGCTTCACTTGATAGTTCGAGCTCATCTTCTGTTTGTTCATTTAGCGGCCTCCCCTAGCTTTGTATGTGTAGCTTTGTGACACACAACGTATAAAGCCTTCGTCCCAGCACGCGCTGCCCACGGGAGGCGCTCACTTAGCAAGTGCATGTTTGCTACACTTAATATTGCTCCTGAAGCTGCGAGCCTCACTTCGTATAGCATTGCAGTTCTTTGCTATCGCATTCATTGCTTCACCCTTGCGGCGAAACTGTTGCTTTTTTACTTAACATTCTTTGCGTCCGCGTGGGAACACCTTGCTTGTTCGCCTATTTTGTAACGAAATATTTTTGGCAATTTGCAGGGCTCACATGTATACGAACCTCACATTGCACCAGCTGCGCAATATTCACTCTCACTATTAATAATTCGCTTTTTGTGTGACACTGCGACATTTTCCAGCGAAAGTCATGCCGATACTGCAGCCGCCTTCCAGACCATCTTCCTTTTTATTCATAATCATCATCATGGCAGCATAAAATACCTTTATTTATCATTTACGTTAATCACTTCTAGAATGTTCAGTGGTACCTACCCCACTTTGCTAACTGAATGTACTTGTTTGAGTACTTAGTATTCTGAGCATGCCGGGATGCTCCTATAATTATGCCTCGAGATTCAGCGAGTATATGCGTTTCATGTACGAGTACGTATGTTGACGCACTGAGTAACGCTTGCCATGCACAAGGAAGTGGAGTTTGTGGAGTGCGCTACGTGTCGTTGTAACGATGAACGTAGCACTCACGCACCCAAAGGAAAAAAAAATGCCTGTAGAAGCAACCCTACTTCTGCAGAGATCAGCGTCTTCATTTATTTTGCACTGAACGAGAACCAACAACACGGCACAAACGACTACCCTATTTCTGGCAAACTTCAAAGAGATGCGCCTTATGGCCAATTCCGTGCTGTATATTGCACGCTCGTTTACTTCGCTCGCAAGTCGTTATTAGATGTGAATCTGAGATGTTTAAGATGTTTGCAATGACGAGGTTACTATAACTGGAAACGAAAAGGATTTGCGCAGGTGTCATTTTGCTTCGAGCAACTATTTCACGTTACTGTCGCCTTATTAACGAAGAGGGCTTTCCTAGACTTTTGCTTATGGTCTTAAAAACGTGATAGCTAAACTTCTCAAGGGCTACATTTATGAATTCGTAACTTATATTTTTTCATCTCTGGGAATTCTGAGAGTGAATAGAGCGGCAGTACTAAAAGGAAGTTCCTATTATGCGGAGAGGAAACTCAACTCTCCATAACGACGCTTATTACACACTAATAAACCTGGTCCGCAGCGTCTTGCTTTACATTCCACGGAACCCTTTAGTGCCTCGGGCCTAACAGGAACGCGCATTTCCTATTTCGCCTAATTGGGCTTTACTACTCCTAACCAATAAGCCCAGTACGACTCTTGGCAGAAAATAACCTTGGTGGCTTTGGTGAACCCTTTCACCTCAGTGCAAAACAAGTGGATCGGCAGTACCCTTTAATGAGCCAAGAATGATCGATGCTCATGCGGCTTAGCACAAACAGAGTGGGGGGAGATGCTTTAAAAGTAAATATGCTAGGAGTATGAGCAACATACAGTAAAGAAAACAGTTTTATATACGGAGTACTTCCCCTTACGCAGCTATGAGAAGACGAGTTCGCTGTAGCTGCGCGGGTGAAGCTCTTCCTAGAAGATGCAATGAGTACAAGACAGCGATTTGAGTATTCTCGACATATAGAAATTTTCCACACGCAGTGCTACATGTGGTGCACCTAGCTAGTGCCTGCTATATGTCATTTTTATATTTACCTCTCCTGCCCACAATGAGTATGAATTTGCCTATGTACTACGTGTGATGACGTTAATGTGGATGGTTTAATCGTGCAGTGGTGATATAAAAGCTAGAGGTATGTGAAGAGATGCCTCAGCCAAACTGAGGAAACAGATTATAGCGTGGTATTCAATGTACAGCACTGCAAGCGTTCAGTGTTGACAGCAGGAGCAAAAGAAAACTAAGTACGGGATATATTGCGAGTTGGAGGGCTACGGCCACGGAAGGAAAGAGGCCAGAATACTAGCAGTAATAGCTACAAAAAACGGAGTGAAAGGGTGTGCAAAAGAATCGCAGACGGCAAGCAGTGCGGCAGCAGAAGCACTCGTGACACGGGAGGATCATAATCGAATAGCTGCGGCTGTCAGACACTGAGAGAAGGAACTATCCAAACAAGCATGAGAGAGATCATTATCGACTGAGAATGAAGAAAAGCAGCACGACGGATCACATATGATGATTAGAGACAAAACTCTTTAGGGCCCCTGGAGCTGGCGTCGGGGAACCGGCACGCCATCGCATCTGCCTGAGGCTCTCTTCTCCGCGACAGCCGCACAAACAATGCAAACAGTTGAAGTAAGGAAATGTAAATAACACACTGAAAAGCAAGAGTGATCACTAGACGAGTTCACGTGGACACCAAGCGATTGAAGTAAACACGCAGGAAGAGGAGGACACAGATGAAGATGTGGGAACACAAAAATGGCTGCACATATACTTGCCTCGATGCAAATGGATTAGTCTAACGGCAACAGTCTTCTGCCACCCCGAATACCTAACACCCCCTTTTCTCCCCCTCCCACCTCTCACGCTCTTCATTTTCAGTCTCACTCTTCGCATGATGAATGCACTGATGAATGCACTATTCCTGTTGGCTTAAAGTCGGTTACAGAGCCGCGGCCTCTGTCGAGTTGTTTCCAAGGCGCAAGTCTCTCCTCGACACCATTTCTAACGCGTTAATTTTTTATTTAGTAATGAAAAAATAAGCCTAGTGAGTACTTTTATTGCATTTAGTGCTGCAGGGCACGGTTATGTGCACACATTTTGCCTCAAATAGGCCTAAGGTTCCCTTTGCACTGTGTAATGTTGAAGTGTATGGCCCAGTGCCACCATTGCTAAGGGCTCGTTTTGTTGCCGTCGGCGGGTTGAATCGGTTTTGCCCCAGTGGTTAAATCGAGTGACGCACGCAATGTTTTTCGCGTTTACGTAGCCCAAGAAAGACTGTCATGTCCAAAAGGTGAACGATCAGGAGGACATCACACTAGTCTGTGGGAGAGCTTTGCAAAGCTGTCCCGGAAAAATGCGTGACACAACGCTTAGGGCTAATGAGTACGGAACACTCAACGCCTGCTCTTTACTTTTATTGCGATAGCGATTATATTTGAATTTGAATACAATTTTATTGCTCCCAATTGTCACATGACAGTCCCCACGGTTTTTAGCCGTCGCTGTCGCCGTCACGTCCCGTATAAATTCCAAGTTGATAACCCTTCACGAATCGTAGTTTCTACACGCGGGTAAAACGGCGACAAAAGCGGCTGAAGCAGTGATCAAACGAGCCCGGGCGTATATCCGTCGTTCGGAGGGCCGCGCTATATGTTATCAGATGTGATAACATGCTATCGCATGTTCTGACATGTGATAACACGTGATAGAACTTTTAGGGGCAATCTGAATTATGATGTACGTGAGATTATAGAGTAAGCATGCAGGTGTGCTTAGGCGTGACCAGACTCGCACTAAGGAAATGAATGACAACGGCATGCCGCTCGCAGAAGGGTTCTTACTGATGATGAAAGAGCGCTCGTGGGCAGGCAGCCAAAGGGTATTTACGTTCCATATTGCCCCTGTACGATCAGTATTGCGTGTGTACCGCTCTGTAGAAATTGAGCAAAAGAGAAAGCGTTCACGTTTCGGCACGGGGGAAGATAGCATATTTTCGCGAAGACAGCGTCGCGTAGAATGTTTTCTTGTTCTTTTTTTCTTTTTTCACAGCTTTTGTAGAGGGGCGCTCGAGCAAAACTTCGAGCCGGCGAGAGGCAGTTGTATCTGGTTAGCCCCTTCGTGCCCGAAACGAGCCGTCGCACCGCAGGGAGTCTTCTTGACGACCTGGCACAGAAAATGGGGACCATGTGTGCGCGTCGCGGCCAGTTTCTGGAATTGCAAATGAGTGACAACACATGTGTACAGTATATACAATGTTGTTTTATTGGTCGTATATAGCAGTGACGTACGGACTTCGTGCGATCGCGTACCTTGCAGCTGTGCCCGAAACTGCGGTCAAGGAAATCGCACTTGAACCGTTGTTGTTGTTGTTAGTGGCTTTGGAGGAAAAGAAATAAGGCGCTAATTTCTGCAGCCCGTAAGGGAGCACGGCTAAGCGCCAAGCGAGCATCGGCGCCACCGACATAAGGTAGAGAACGCTTCCGGCATTTTGCCGCCGCTTCCCTCGCTCTCGCTGCCTCCTGGTCCGCTTGCCGGCATCGCCGTGCTGCTGCAGCTTCCCGCGTCCTTGTCACCTGTGGGTCCACTTGCCGGCGTTGCCGTACTGCAGAAGTTTCGCGCGCCTTCAGCTCCGTGTCCGCATGCCCGCGTTGCCGTGCTGCTGCACATTCGCGAGCCCTCAGCTGCGGGTCCGCTTGCCGGCGTTGTCGTTTTGCTGAAGCTTCCCGTGCCCTAAACCCCGGGTCCTCTTTCTGCTTTACGTCGCAGCGCTGCAGCAGCTTTGCGAGCCATCGGCTCCGCTAGCAGTCGTCAGAAGTCCTCCAAAGATTCAGTTACAAGCCTTGGCCAGACCATTTCCCAAAATGGTCGGTAAAACTGTTGCTCTCTCGAAATCGTGAAACAGTGGTGTTCTCTTTCAAGCAGCCTGGCTTTGGATTGCATGCGCTTGATTTCAGCTCAATAAAGACTTATCCTGTACATGTTTCATTCTAACAACCAAATGAAGACTTAAAAACTTATGCACCTATCCATTATTGCAGTCACCTCTGCTTTTTTTGGTAACGTAGAAACTTCAAAGAAGGAGCTATTTGAAGCTTCGCGGAGGTACAGCGGCTGGCTGCTATGAGGGCGTGGGAGGGGCTTCACTGCAGACTTCAGGAGTATCTGACTGTGGGGCGCAAATGCGCCCGTTCCGTGAAAACTTACGCGGATGCAGAACGATACTGTATCGCATCTTTTTCGTAACAGATCTGGAGGACGTGGATTCCATCTCGGGCGTTGCTCATTCGAAGGAGGTGAAAATAGCCGGCGACCGTGTACTGCGCGGTATCAATGCAGCTTAAAAAACAGCCAGTGGTCAAAATCTTCGGCGCCGCCCACTAAAGCATCCAACACCATTATAAATAAATTGTGGGACCCTTAAGCTTCACTTTCAGAGCTAAACGCGACAGCGATGCATGCCTAGCCTCATTCTCATCTTTCTGCCTTCCGCTTGCAGTGCTCTTTAGTCACGTAACTCTCATGATAAGACTTGCAATAATTGCGAGTTTACTAGTACTATACATACGTGGTCTCCCCCGTAAGGCTGCGCCACATGATGGAGATGCGCCATCAGAACTCATCGATGAAGAACGTACCATTACAATTAAGCCTTGAGCTAGTTGGTGACGGTCTATATTGAGGTGGGTGCTGCGCTGTACCAAACACGCACAAAGAAGAAGGCGCGCCTGCCATGAGTGTCTTCTTTGTCCCCGTGTCATGTAGCGCTCCATCCATCTCAAGATGAAGAAGGCAGGAAGATATATTTTGAGGTGGTCCAGTGCGTAGCGCATTGCCCCCAGGGCGGTGGGTTCCATGTTCGATTGTACGGCTGCCGAAGGTTTCTCTTAATTCTTTATTTGCATCTACCTCAAATTATGGCTCACAGAAAAGGCTCAGTTTTCGCTCACTGGTAGCGACTCCGACACTGACGCCAGAATTTTTTTACAAACGAGCATTTTAACGCTATCGCTTTAGTATCGTTGCTTTGACACGTACAACCCAAGGAATTGTAACTATTAATGCTATAGCGTGAACTTGCTCGTGCTGCAGGAAATCCAATGTCTGCCGTGAGGCGACTACTGCCACAAGCTGCTCGACAGCCCAAGAAGACAGGGGAAATGGCGACTACGCATGGTCGAAACGTGCATTGCTACGCCGGGCCGCGCGTGCTACCACATCTCGTTCACAGGACTGGAGGCCTTGTGTTTGAAACTGGCGGCTCTTGAAGGATCGTAGAAAGACCGCCACTAGCTAGGAGCACAGAAAGGAAGAGGTCGACGAAGTCCGAAGAGATGTGTAGTGGAGGGCATCTTTTCTAAGTATCGAACGTTTCAAGTTCAAGTTTACTAGTAATAGAAGTTCATGGTACATAAATTGCTTACAGATCTTATCGATACGAGGGACCCAAAGTATGAATGACTGCATGGGGGGACCCTCAGTGAATAATATTTGTACATATCACGTAAGTTGGAAGAGCAGAAATGGGCAGGGACAAAACGTATACGAAAAGAAAATCACCGCATATCCACGAAGTGAATGATGATGAGTAGGCGAAGTACCGGGCGATCATTCGGGTAACCGTGAATCCTCAATACATTGCCCACTGGAACATGCAAATGAGTGACAACATATATGCACAGTATATACAATGTTGTTTTACTGGTCGTATATGGCAGTGACGTACGTACTTCGTGCGATCGCGTACCTTGCAGCTGTACCCGAAACTCCGGTCAAGGAAATCGCACTTGAACCAAGCATCGGCGCCACCAAAATCAGGTAGAGAACGCTTGCGGCGTTTTGCCGCCGCTTCCCCCGCTCTCGCCAGCTCCGGGTCCTTTTGCCGGCATCGCCGTGCTGCTGCAGCTTCCCGCGTCCTCGTGGCCTCTAGGTCCACTTGCCGCGTCCACTCCGCGTCCTCTTTCTGTTTACGTCGCAGCGCTGCAGCAGCTTTGCGAGCCATCGGCTCCGCTTGCAGTCGTCAGAAGTCCTCCAAAGATTCAGTTACAAGCCTTGGCCAGACCATTTCTCAAAATGGTCGGTAAAACTGTTGCTCTCTCGGAATCGTGAAACAGTGGTGTGCTCTTTCAAGCAGCTGTGGCCTTTTCATTCAACAAGTACTGAAGCACGAAAATTACTCCGACGCACCATGAAACTATGCCCCCTCATAAACAGCACCTTCATAAACAACGGAATATAGGCGAGCACTCTGCACCAGATGAAATGCGGGTGTATTATAAAGTCATTGGGCCCAAAGATATTGAGAAGCGTACAAATGTATAACGTAAATATTCTACTATTAAGACTGTGCCCTATTAATACGAGAGGTATTAAAATACCAAGGCCTATACGGGCTATACTAACACACCGATTTTGTTCTTGCCGCAAACGCTCACACCTAACGTCCTCATTGCGTTACAGCGCGAAAGACCCAAACTGCTGCAAAATATTAATCTCGTCAACGAGTAGTTGGCAAGATTAATACTAGCACGAGCCGTATCGCTACTGCAGCCACTGCAGCACTGCCTCTCTCATTGCAGGCCGGCTTCTGCAGATCAGGTATCTTCATGGTGCGATTGCGCGGCCGAATCTCTCTCAGCCAGCGAGAAGCGATCGAATTCGCTCACCCATTCGGATCTACTGACGGGTTAATGGGTAATTAAGGCACCTTCCTATCAGGGAACTAGTCACCCGCGCATATGGCTATCACTTCCTCTGCAGCTTCTACTATTTTTCTGTTCACTGCTTCGATCAGCGATGCTGAGCGTTCGCCGAGGCAATGAGAGAAGAAAAAACACTGAAAAAGCATTAGCTAAGCGAAGATAGATGATTGTGGTCGAGGTGAAAGCATGCAAAGGTAAGGAAGCGGAACGCGAAGATAACTACGCAAGAGGTTTTTATAGAAAGAATCTATGGGCTTGAAGTGAAACGGAGGAACCTCATTAATGGCTAAAGATTGAATGGTTGTAGCAGAATTGATTCAGAGCAATTAAATCCTTGCCAAGTGACTGAGATCGACCTCCGGGAAAGTTAGTAGTCGCGCAATACCGTTACGAGTCTTTCACGCGGCCTCCTTGGATGCATTAATTCGCCTGGCTAACCTGCAATGCACATGTTATACGTGTGTAGGTATTTGAAGAACTATGAGCTGCTGTCATTCAAAAAAAAGATAAAGCTGGTTGCATGCCGCGAAAACCATCCAAACAGCTAAGTTGTTCTTTTATCGTTAATAATCACGTAAATGGCAAGCGTATCAAAGTATTTTTGTGATAGCATATCACTAACGTTAGCCGTTAGCATTACATTTGCACTCCGTCGAAATATGTTGCGTCCTTCAACAGCTGGGACTATTAGTACTCCAACATTCTTCGTTATCGAGTGAGTACACCTGAAACTTTACCATAAAATCATACGTTTTCTCCCTTTCTTTCTTACTTTCTTTCTTTGCAATTGAAGCTATGGAAATGCAGCCACCCGGCTACCCTGATCACCGCACCAACTTAAAGTTAAACATTTTCAAGACTTCATCGCAGGCTGCTCTTCGCATAGTTGCTGTCACGTAGCAGTGGCGTTAACCATCAGCGTGTACTAGTGGGCCGTAGAACAAGATAAGGTCTCCCTGCTGCTGTTCCTGCTACGTTAGCAGGGGTAAGAGTCTGGCACACCTCCAGCTACATAGCTTAGGTGTTAAAATTCATATGGGTTGCAAAAGCTCTCCTTCTGTTGAAGCATTCTCTGTGTATCAATACAACCGTAAGTCATGAATAAAAAGCGTACCCATGAATTTCCCATACAATATTACTCTAAATATTTTGCCAGCATTTGTGAAGTACTCCCATCTGATTTCCTACATTTCAAAATGCGTGCTTGCATAATTCAAAAAGCGACGGAGTGGTTATAAAATACAGGAAAGGGCTAAACTTTTCATGCACTAAACGTCTACGGGCTTGGGGAACGAAACTGATAAATATTAATGTCAACCACACGATTGATGACTGCGTGGGTAATCCCAAAAATGAAAGCTGGTAGCACTGCTGATCAAAGGAAGCTCATTTGGAAGGCAGTCGGACAAGCTAACACGGCAGTCAGAGTTAAAACCTGTAGATCATATGGCAGGGATTCTAAGATCTTGGCTGTAATTCATTACGCTTAGGCAAACACATTTATTAAGAGAACACAATGTTTTGCAGCCAGGGTACAAAACATGCACCTTCTATACTCCTTAAGGTGCTCTTTCAACAAAAAAATTGATGTTTCCCTGCCGTATGGAAATAAACTGTATACTCTCTTCATTCCACGCTATTGCAGCAACTGAGCACCATATCCTGAAAAGGCAATTATTCTTGGACCTTCGACAGGGCAGTGAATGTAAATGTCAGCATTCTTGAAGACTGCCTCATAGAACGTCACGATAGAATGTTGCGCTGGCTGGAATACAAGACAGTAGCTGATCAAGTAACTTGAAAACGTTATTAAGGAGGAGGGTGCTAAAGTTTGATGATCTGGATATTCTCTAATAACTGTGCAGTTGTAATAACAGTCTCCCTAAACGCTGAGTTACGTGGTGAAGTTCTCTCAAGTAACGTTGCAGGGGAGGAAGAAGAAGCTTCAGAGGAAATAATCGCAAACATTCCGTGTACCTGCCAGTATATATTGAACTGAATTACGCCTTCTTCAGAAAGCGACAGGCGAACGCCTCACAGAGAATGGACTATGTAATACCAAGGCATCAGGACTCTCCTCGAAAATAGGTTTACCGCTTACGGTGAAGAAGACAACACGAACCGCAGGCCCGAACTCCTAACGCATTTTTTCCGCAGCGAGCGCTGTAGAAGAATACGTCGGCAGACGACTTCCTGATTTCCACTCTACAGCTTTACTTGATCGAATGAAAAACTGGGTCCAGGGAAGTCCTCGCAATCCCATTTCTTCCGGTGGACACCTACGTCTCCGCACCGCTGTTCTGTTTGCTCTGAGCCTTGGCCATTGGTATAATCAAGCACTTGAAACGTGTCGTGATTCACGAGCAGGCAGCAGTAGTGTAAAGGCGCGTGCACACTGGCGAAAAAACGCGCGCGGCGCGCCGCGGGCGGCAAAACGCGAGCCTCCGAGGCTACCGCGCGGCAGGGATTCTCTTGACGCGAGACGATCGGTCTGTGCACGATTTTACGCGGCGCGCTGCGTGCCGCCGGGGAGGAGAACAATCAGAGCGTCCCCGTCCATGACGTACACGCTCCATCGCGGAGCCATGCGGACCCGTCCCGGAAGCTCGTTTCGCACCCGTACGGTGGCTCCCTTGCCTCTCGCGCCCGTTCGCTCGGAGGAGGCGGGATTCCGCGGCGCTGCCGCCGCGGTTCGCCCCGAGCAGTGTGGCCGTGTCGGTGCCGAAGCGTTCCTCCGCAGGCGGCGTGCCGCGAGCGTTTTTCCGCCAGTGTGCACGGGCCTTAAAGGTCCCATGACACCAAAATTTCAAACGCGAGATGCTTGCGTTAATTGGTTTTCCTGCATACGAAGGCAGTCTTGACCAAACCTCCTTGGCCTTGACCAAGTATTAGCGGCGAACGTCGCCTCTAAGTAATTTTAATACGGCTTCAAAGTAAGCGGGAATGCTCATCCGAGCTTGCAGCACCTCGCGACATCGCCACTAGTGTGACGTAGTTTGTGGGCCATCTGTGACGTTTCACTTTTGTCAGTTGATATCGTGACGTCACAGAGAGACACGGGCGCGCCGCGCTATGGCCTGCAAGCGTAGCCTCCAAGATCGGCTCTCCCAGCCGATCGCGGAGGCCACGCCAAAATCCGTATTTTTTCTGCTTCCTCTCCGTGTTGATCGCTCAAGCGTACATTGTACACACGCTATGATGCAAAGCGAGTGTGACGAGCTAGTCTGGCGCTCGCGCTCTCCGCAACGTCACCGAATCTTGAGCTCAAGTGATCAGTGCATGCGCTCACTTCCGACAGCCGCCGCGCTAGCCCCGCGGCGCTAGTTTCTTGCAGTTTTTGGCGCGCGTTTCCAAGCTTCATTACAGCTGAACAAAATTAACGATGCTGTGACTAATTAGAATTCGCGCTGGAGAATTTGCCACTCCATGCCGTGATTACAAGACACTGTTCTACTCATTAGAACATAAAAGTCTCCAACAAAAAAATAGCTGTCATGGGCCCTTTAAGAATACAGCACCATTGCTGGAATTCTTCGTTCTGCCTGGCAATACACTCGAGCCAACGCCGATGAGAAGTAGGCTGGATAAAACTTGCTGCTCTGCACTTCCCTTGGCGGCAACAGAAGCAAGATATTCGATTCCTGCGTTACGCCTCCTCGGCATTCCTTCAATCATTCTTGGTATTCCTTCCTGGAACCAGGGGTGTTTTTTGTTTCTTCCGGAGGGCGTAAACTTCATAGTGGACTCTGAAGGTATGAACCTGTTCTGGACTCCTACTCAGGGAAAGCGATTATCTAGCCAACCTAAATATCTTCCTTTAGTGTCTCTATGAGGCTGACCAATTCGCGAAAGAAACTACACAACACTGGGGGAACGCAGTGTTTCAGTCGCAGACGAGAGGAATGTTAGAAAGTAATACTGAGGTATCTGATAGCCATCCTTCCATATTGCCACGTTACCACTGTGGTATCCACTGGCGTCAAGGAAGATAATCATGGACTGACTGACCCGCTCGTGAATACAAGCACGCTCTAGAGAGGAAGACGACGTTACTGCGATATCTGCTCCTGGTTCTGCCGCTGTGCTCCCGAGTCCGACGCAGTATTTCTTGTTCTTTTAGCAATAAAATTCGTGCTCTCAGTGAACCGCGACACTGGTGGAGGTGCGGGGTACTCTGCCATCAGCCCATGACTAGGACTCCTCGTTCAAGCCCGACAGGACTTCCACGTGTTGAAACGCCCGTACACCGGACAAGTCGCCGCCTGCAAGGCTTGATCCCAGAGTTCGCTTCTTTGGAATCGCAACCAGAATCGATCCGACCGACGGCAGAGGTGACTTCTGCAAGCATAATCAGGAAGCAGAGATCGCAGGAACGTCGTCTTCCTTTGTAGAGGGGCTTGCATTCACGAGTGGGTCAGTCAGTGCGTGGTTGTCTTCCTCATCGCCAGTGGATACCATCTAATATGCTCTCAGTGAACCGCGACAATATACTATGTCTATGAACGAAAGAAACCACAAGTTGAGAAACACTAAAAGAACAGAATCAAGTGACAAGTTTTGTGTTCCACTATAGCGCAGCAAGGCTCTAAAAGATGCGCTGTTTGTAGCTCCACTAACCTAAACCTGCGAAAGTGAGTAGAAGGCCGTGCTTTTCCTCCATTTCAGGATTAGCCTGGCGTAGGCAGTGTCTTTCGCGAGCCAGAACTTTCTGTCATTCGAAACGGCCTGAAGTTTGGCGTCAATCCCTATACTGATGTTCCAGGAGTGCGACATTTCCTTATAAATTTCTTACGGTGACATGCCTGTCGCAAATCGAGCGGTGATTGGAGGCTGAAGGAGCGCTTGATTGGGCAGTTTCGGCTTCTATTGCGCATCGCGGGTGTCGACTTTATGTGACGGAAGAGATTTTAACAAATTTATTTTCGCCATATCGATGAATGTCTTCTTATTCCGCAATTTAAAGATAATCTAAATCGTGTTATTTTAGTTCGAACCGCTTTTAATCTATGTCATCCTTGTTTTAGGCCTGCTTTTCGAAGTTGCTTTGGAGCGTGATCATGCGACATGAGATGCCGACAGCGTAGGAGCCCGAAGTGCTACACACCAAATATAATCGCTTGAATATAACATCAGCGCTCACGACACTGACATAAACATTAATAACGTCATGCACAGTTTACTAGAACGGCGTCAAACTAACCAACTAGACATAAACGCATCGAAAACCAAATTCGTTTCATTCCCCTCTAGCCATGGGGTACTTCCCTCCATTCCTCCCATTTTCTCGGAGCAACCCCCATACCACCAAGTCCTTCTTGTAATTGTGTAGGCGTAAAGCTAGACATCCAGCAAAGATTTATTAACCACATACCTTAAGTAAAACAAAAGATTGCCTACCGGATCCATGTTCAATTAAAATCCCGATATGTTTTTCAGCATAATGTTTTATTGTAGTTTTATTGTGTCTTGGGGAAATACATATATGTCACAAATACATTCATTATGAGTACTACAAAATAAAGCCATTAAAATAATTACCCATGTAGCGTCTAACCAAATAGCCCCATATCTTTTACAATCAAACCTCATTCTTTTCCGTGTCAGAACTCGTTACATATAACTTCGCAATATTCTTCTTCAAAGAAGTGAACCACACACGGTGTGATGGCGTCATATCCCAATCTTATCTAGCAAATAATAACACTGCTGTGGCAACAACTGTGTTGCCCAAAATACATATTATTTATGACAAGCAGAGTTTCCTTATTTCGTCTTCTTTCTGGAACACCATACATATCGAAATAAAACTTTAAAATGTCACCAATTAAGAAAACCAATTAAAAGATATGGTTTCTGTCTTTAATGTATAGGAGTGCTCGTAATCGTGCTTATTATGCATTTTTATTTGATGTGATTGTTCTTTTTACTTCATGTGTTCTTATTTTTCTCCTGTATACCTTATTTTTGTGTTGCTTGAACACCTATTTCTGTTTACCTCCTTATAATGCATGTGTTTTCTTATGCTGCAACCTGTTTCTTTCTTCTTTTTGTTCTCATTTTTTTCTTGATTATGATACTATTTCTTGCTTGAACACCAATTTCTCTTTTACCTCTTTTACGATGTATACTGTTGTCATACCGTACCCTAGACCCGTTTACTTTTGTTTTATTTCTTTAGAAAACGAGGCCCCATTGCAGTGTTTGACTTCGGTACCTCTTCCTGTACATTTACCCCACGTAGTCTATGCACTAATTTACAATAAAATTTTAATCTGATTCTGAACCTCAACAGTTGCTAATGTAAACCAGGCGCTAAAGAAAGAAAACACAAAATGTGGAAGATGTTTTCGAGAAACATGCGTATTTATTGTTGCACTTATGATACAAAAAGGATCGTAACTTACCTATTAGGGGTTCTCGAATGCAAATTGGTTTCTCGAGAAGTTATGCATGAACTTTCGGCGAAAATGGCTAGGAGAACAAAATAAAAATGACGCACTAAAGAATAAAACACGAAAAATTGCTTTCCACAAAAAGACTATGTTCCAATGAGTGCCTCTTGTTCGACAAAAAACAAAAGCAGCCTGAAAGAACATAGAAACAGAAAACCTTGCTTATTGGCAATATCCAAACACGCTTGTAATTTTGAGCAGAAGGAAATGTAGCACAGAGTGAATATTCCGTCGAATCTCTTCGATCTGCTCAGAGGAACCCGGCACTAAATACAATGGCAGAAAAATAAGGAAGCTCATTCGAATGTCGAGTATTCGGCATCACTAGTTCAGTATGCCTCTGCTCTGTACGGTCCGTGCAGGCTTTACATTTTTGCTTCCTTTCCGCGCGATCGATTAAATGGATTGGTCGGCTGCGTTTTAATCCAGTGTGATACCTTCCATTGTAAAACACTTATTCTTTTTTTTGGCGTATTCGAGTTGCGCAATGCGTCATCCGCCTAGCGGAGGGCGACGAGTGAACATGGTCGAAAGGAATAGGGTTGAATTAAAAAATTCGTTTTCTCTAGGCGAGCACGTCCGTCAGCTGGAGGGGAAGAATCAGCTGCATTACAGAGGCACCGTTTTCCGTTCAGTGCTGAATATCGCAACTTTTGATATTCGTCTGTAAACATTTGTGTCCAGCACCTGCGTGTCACTTCGGGAAGTATTTGCCTTCGGAGACAGAAGTGTTTGTAAACACTGTATGAAAGTAGCGATGGCTGTTTAGGTACCCCTTTTTCCCAAGAGGATATAATATTGAACCGCTCGCCCTAGCGAACATGGACGAATGCGCCAGTGAGGCGGGGAAGATGACGTTTACAGCAGCACTCCTGTCGTTGTTTTCGCCTTCTTGGCTGCAGCTGGCTCACTCTGTATGGTTATTGTGTATACGTTTCTGATTATTTGACAAATGCATATTTTTGTTGGTCCCTGACTGGCGTAGCCTACGTAAAGTTCATGTACCTGTGCGCATACCAGCATACCACGAGCGGAGCAGTAAGGCTGCGATCTACATTTTATCGTGTTATCTTTAATCGTGACGTACCTCCCTGGCGGGTATTAGTGGTGTGAAGGTCAACCATTCGTGTTCGTCATAAATTTGTGGCCTACCATCATTTGGATGGTCCCGGAAGTCTCGTTCACCTGGTATGCAGCAAGAAGAAATAGTGGAGATGGAAAGGCCACTTACAGAAAACCGGTTTTCTGCCCTACACATGGGAACGGAATGGGGGAGATTGAAAGATCGGTAGAAAAAAATTTGCTTGGTGCATACCAGGTAAACTGGACGACCGCAGGAGCACCGAGACGTGGCAAGCAAGACAGATACGGTCAAAGTGACTCACGTTTGCCGATAAATGCCTCACCATTATCATTAGTGCGCTGCGTGAACCAGGGAATCCGCAATCTCATTTGAGAGACGGCTTCAAACTGCCTATTCTTCTTTCAACGTACGTCGTCACCAGGAACACTGACTGCCCACCGTGAAGGGTATCCTCAATTAGCGACTTTACAGCTGCTGGACTCTCCTTGGTAACGTTTTATTTGTTCAAAAGGACATGTTGTTGAGCTGGTTGGTTCATTTCGTGAAGAGATCTATGACACAAAAGTGTGTGTTTTGTCTACTCTGTGCCCCGTCGATTTAGCGCCATATCCATTCCTTTATTTGTTCATTTTGGGTCTATCATATAAGGAAAACGCCTGTATCTCCCTCCTCTGCACGAAGACAGGGAACGCTCCCAGGCGGTGAAACTTCACACGCACTTGCTGCTGTGATGGCGATTGCACTTAACGGATTTCTTTTTTGTTTGTTTGGCTGCGTGTTTGTCTTGGGCGAGCGATTTTCGAGGCAATGCGCTACATTAGTGGTGTCACTTGAAGGTTTCTTCGAAAAGTGTTACGGGGCCCTTTAAACGATTGCATAGGAACGAGGTAAAGCAAGAGAACTGAGAAGCCCATAGGTGACAGACGCATTAGATTTAAAATCTAATGCGTCTGACATTTAGTAACCATAAAAGACAATTCGTGCTTATCATACAACGATATCTAAACCTTCTCTCCTCTGAATTCGGAGTGGCTTGGCTTGTCCAGCAGCTGTTGTCATTAAATGGGAAATCCATCGTGCCGTTCGACCCCAGAAAACAGGGCATCCTGCTCATACGTGCTCTCCATAGAAAAAAAAAACTGCCGTATGCATCGATGATATTCTACTTAAAAGCGGACGCCTTTAAAGACGATAGTCTTTCTTGGGACACTTCAAAGCAGAAATTTTGGTATGTCTATGGGTGTGTGTGTCTGTCCTGCTGCGAAAGATGAACCCCTTCCTCAACGACCACCCAGCTTGAACTGGTAGCTACTTTCATACTTCTGAACACAGTCGACCAAAAAGCAAATATTACGCATATCTGAGGCGCAACATCAATACGTAAGTATTAGACAGTGTGTTGCTTTTGTAGAAAATACATAGATGCGTAATTCTAAAGGCCCTAGTGCTTGTTAGAGGTGTCCTACGCAGTTGTGCGTACTATGCAAGCTTCTTGCGTTTCCCGGTATCATGGCCAGATGGCGCCGGTATCTCACGCTCGTGCCGAACGGGTAGCACAAGGCAGCGGAACGGCCGCCCGCCACTCCGGCCGGTCCCTTTCTCTCCTCGCGTCTCTTCGTTTGCCCTCTCGCTTGCGCGACTCCACGGGGAAATAGAAACACGCGAACCGGGACTCATGTAGTACGGCCGGTAGAAGATTTCGACGACATTTGCAGCGAAGCACGGAGATGCGCGGCCAATTTTTTTTCTTTTTGTCCTCTGTAATAAGTACCTTTTGTTCGCGCTACAATTTGCACATCATATTTATCGGCATTCGATACACAAGTACTAATAATACGGACTTCGCAGCAACATAGACAAGCTCATTCCCCGAATTTTCGCCTCTTAAGGTTCAAGAACTAACATCAGCGTGGTAACGTAGCATTCGTGATAACCACGGAAACGACCAAATGCTACTTCCTAGTCTCTTCCATGTTGTTAGATTTCCTACTGGGTGTTACTTTGTGACCTTGAGTGCGTCGTGCCGAGGCCCACCTGTCGGAACCCAGAGATGTAAATTAGAAAAGTCCGAAAAAGTAGTCTTTGTAAAAAAAAAACGCGATGGTCCCAGGTTGTAGGCGGTAGAATATGATTGAAATGATCAGTATTGGCCAAAAATTCAAATTACAATCCCTCAGATTTCAAATACAATATTTACAACGCCAATTATACGTCCACGTGATGATAAGCGGTCGCTGCTTTACTGTCAATGTAGCCAGGAAGATGATATTTGGCATGCTGGTGTGTACGCTACGTCTGCAGGCCTAAATTCATAAACTTCTGGATTCGGACCCGCGACGTTTCCAAAATATAAGGCTTTCTTCTAGGCTTTGGTAAGCCAGTTACAATAGATATAACATCTTAATGGGGGTTCGCAGGCTCGCATAAATTATTTTGAAAAATATGTGTCACATTCGTCTGGTCTCTTCTTAACAATAATAATAATTCAACGTCCGATTTCGTCAGTCTTGTCAGTGGCTCAGCAATTTTGGAGAAATTTGGAACGAACCTTCTGTAGTACGCGCATAATCCCAAAAATCGTCGGACACCTTTTTTGTCTTTAGGACGCGGGAATCTGGCGATGGCTGAAGTTTTCTGTGGGTCGGGCCTGACACCATCCTTGCTGACGACGTGCCCGAGGAACAGCAATTCTTGGTAAGCAAAACGGCATTTCTCTGCGTTCAATGTCAGCCCCGAAGATTCGATTGCCGTGAGCACAGTCTTGAGTCTGCTCAAGTGTTCGTCGAAGCTTGCGGCGAAGACAACAACGTCGTCCAAGTACACAAGACACGTTTGCCACTTTAGACCAACTAAGACTGTGTCCATAACCCTCTGGAATGTGGCTGGTGCTGTGCAAAGCCCGAACGGCATGACTTTGAATTCATAGAGTCCATCCGGCGTGATGAAGGCGGTCTTTTCTCTGTCTCTTTCGTCGATTTCAATTTGCCAATAGCCGCTCTTTAGGTCCACTGATGAAAAGTATTTGGCGTGGCACAGACGGTCGAGGGTGTCGTCGATACGTGGCAGCGGGTAGACGTCCTTCTTCGTAACATCGTTTAGGCGACGATAATCAACACAGAATCTTAATGTACCGTCCTTCTTTTTGACAAGCACAACGGGCGATGCCCATGGGCTGTGCGATGGTTGAATAATGTCGTCGTGCAACATATCTTTGACTTGGCTCTTGATAGCCTCGCGCTCTCGTAACGAGACTCGATAAGGGCGTTGGCGAACGGGTTGCACGGTTTCTTCAGTTAAAATACGGTGCTTAGTGATTGTAGTTTTCCCTATTCTCGACGTTGATGAAAAGCAGCCCTTGTATTGGTAAAGAAGGTTCTTGAGCTGTTCCTGTCTGTGTACTGGCAGCGCCGGATTGATGCTAAACTTAGGCTCGGGGTTAGGGGGTTGAGCTACGCATTCTGTCGACGAGTCTGTTAAGACACACGCTTTGCTGATTTCAGCAAATTTTTCCAGGAAAGCAACGGTCGTGCCTTTGTTCAGGTGCCTTGTTTCTGCAGTGAAGTTAGTGACCAGCACTTCTGCACGCCCTTTTCTGAAGTTAGCGATACCTCTCGCGACGCAAATTCCACGGTCAAATAGCAAATCCGTGTTTCCTTCAACTAAAGCGTCAATGTCTTCTAAGGCCCCGCTGCTGACAGAGATGAGCGTGCTGGAAAAGGGCTCGAGGCTAACGTGTTCTTCGATTACGCTGAGTGGTAAGGGACGCTCAGCGTTCCAGTCGTGGTTTATCGCTTGGTCTGTGGACAGCGTAATAGACTGCGATTTCAGGTCGATGACAGCGTCGTGTTCATTAAGGAAATCAATGCCAAGTATGACGTCTCGGGAGCAGTGCTGAAGTATCACAAAAGTAGTTGGGTATGTGTCGTCGCGGATTGTGATTCTTGCGGTGCACCTTCCCTTTGGTGTGATGAGGTGCCCACCAGCCGTGCGCATCTGCACGCCGTCCCACTCGGTCTTGACTTTCTTTAGCTGAGTAGCTAAGCGCTCGCTGATGACGGAGTAGTCAGCGCCCGTGTCCACAAGAGCACTAACGTCGCGGCCATCAACGAGTACGTCGAGGTCTGTAGTTTTAGGTCTGGCGTTGCAATTGCGGCGTCGGGTCGGGTCACGGCTGCGTCGCGTCGTAAAGTTCTGTTCCAGCGTTGTTTCCTTCGGCACTTGATCTTGGCTTGAAGGCGCGTCTTCGTTTATACGTCGTGCTTGTTCTTGCGGCCTCGTCGTCTGCGGCGGAGGTTCTTCGGAAGTTTGGCGCAAAGCAACCACACCTCCAGTGGCTGCTGGCTTTAGTTTCCCGGACTAGGGGAACGGCCACGCGCGCTTGAAAACTGTGACCGACGTTCTGGTGATTGGTAGCGGGCAGGTGACGGTGAAGGGGACGCATACCTGGGCCTCCACTCAGCGGCGGTGAGATAGTCCGCAATATCACGCGGGCGTTCGCCTCGTCGGGGAGGTGGTGCAGTTGGGGGGAACCCACGCAGACCCATTTCTCTGTACTGACAACGGCGGTAGACATGTCCCGCTTCGCCGCAATGATAGCAGAGTGGGCGACGGTCGGGTGCGCGCCATATGTCAGTCTTCCGCAGTGCTGTTCGTGCGGGAGGTGGTGCACGAGTCTCCACACGCGTCGATGGGAGGCGACGTTCCGGCATAATGGCGTCCCGGCGCAAGGTTGGCGGGGGCATTACACGGCGTGCGGCTGAGGCGTATGTCATTACTTCTGGTGCGTTTGTCACTTGGCACGGTTCATGGGTCCCTAGCGCGTGCTGAACTTCCTCTCTTATTATGCTAGCGAGGGACGAAACTTCTGGCGTCGACGTCGGAAACATCATGCGCATTTCTTCGCGTATGACGGCTCTAATCATGTCTCTGAGGCTGTCGTCGTGCGACGGGTTGCTTGGAGTGGCTGTAGTGCCCATCGATGTCGTTGAAAACCGGTCATAATGCCTTGCGCGCATTTGCAACGATTTTTCGATGTGGCCGGCTTCCTTTAGGAAGTCTTCTACTGTAGAGGGGGTGTTACGCAGGAGACCAGCAAAAAGATTTTCTTTAACTCCTCTCATCAAAAAGCGTAACTTCCTTTCTTCGGTCATTGCCGGGTCTGCTCGTCGGAACAGGCGATGCATTTCTTCCACGTACATAAGTACAGATTCCCCAGGCTGTTGCACGCGCGTCTGAAGCAGCAGCTCGGCGCGTTCCTTTCCATTTTCACTGGGAAATGATTGTAGTACATGCTGCTTAAACAAATGCCAGGTAGACAGCGACGCTTCACGGTTTTCGAACCATACCTTAGCAGAGTCTTCCAAAGAAAAATAAACGTGCCTCAGCTTGTTGTCCTCGTCCCAGTTGTTAAGAGTGGCTACTCTTTCAAATTTTTCAAGCCATTCCTGAGCGTCTTCCCACGGTGAGCCGTGGAATTTTGGCGGCTCTCTCGGCGGCTGGAGGATAATCGGCGTCGCAGTTGTGTCGGTGGTATTAGTTCCTGTCGCCTTCGTTGTCATCTTGACTGGGAGAGGGCCGGACTCCGGGGGTAAGTTCAGCAAGCGGCGACTTGCTCGCTGCGGAACGGCGCCGTCAACAGGAAGCGTAGGATGGGGCCTGCTGCTCTTGTTTCCTGCGGGCGTCTTAGGCATGAGACGTCAGCACCTCCACCAAATGTCACGCAGTATTGTGACTAGAAGGATCCAGACGTAGAGAGCGTCTTGGGGCAGCCACTTTATTGGACACTTTGTCCTGATTCGGTGGTAGCGTCGACAGGCGCAGCTGTCTCTCGGCGGGTCACAAGCGAAAAGAGCCCCACGGCTCGGTGACGCACGCTTTTATATCCCGCAGAGTTCGAGCGGGACGCTTGTTAAGAACGCGTCGACACTAAGGTAGAAAGTCGAACGCCACAGCATCCTTCACGCGCGTTCGTACTAGACGCCTAGTGTACGCATGCATGGACGCAAGCCGAAGGTAGAAATTAGAGCGCGCGTCTGTCCGACACCCCCGGTCTGTCGCTATGAAAGAAAAGACGCCATGTGGCAATAATAATAATAATAACTTAATTTCTTCCAACCAATACAGTGTTGACGGTTTCGGTGTTGATGATTTTCGGAAAATTGCTCCGGCGGCAATAATTATGTGGCAAAGCTTAACGTACTTATTCGCCTCTTTTTTTAAAAAACAGCCTTGCAGCAACCATCACTCCAGGGATGGGTGACCATGTGAGCCAAGATGCTGCTTACTTAAAGAAAC
The DNA here is from genome assembly GCA_013339685.2 of Hyalomma asiaticum. Taxonomy (NCBI): domain Eukaryota; kingdom Metazoa; phylum Arthropoda; class Arachnida; order Ixodida; family Ixodidae; genus Hyalomma; species Hyalomma asiaticum. The sequence goes on from CM023491.1 coordinate 59,169,861, forward strand.
GTACAGTTTTGTGTCAACTGTAGCCAGAAACCTTGTATTTCAATCGAAAGAAAGTTACGTCACCTGGGTACCCGTTACACTTCAATTCAAAGGGTCAACAGACCTGTTGTACAGCGAAATCTAGTAATTATTGAGTTGTAGTGAGTCTAGTTTCTTGCGCAAGAGCCTGTATGTCACGACAGGACGTAGGGAATGGGCGGAGACGGTCAAGGCATATACGGTAGAATGAATACCTTTACGTACCTATGGCCACATCAAGGTACTCATTCTAGCGCACAGGCAATCTGGAGGGTCGGGTATCTCGCTGGCGCTGATCACGTGGAGCAATATCACGAAGCAGGGACCGTGAATTTCCGGGTCAAAAGGACTGGCACCGCACGTGCTCACATGTGTTTAATCAATACTTTGGACAGCGTTACGCATATTAAAGACATTTTCCCGGAGAGTAGCGTGAAGTTGTTTTCGCGAAGACCCTTAAGACAGGTACCCTGAAGTAGTATGAAATTCAGAGGCGACATCTGTTCACTTTTTTCGACCTAATAAGGGTACACCATTCGAGCGTTTGTTTGCCTGATGTTCCCTCATGTCAAAGACGCGGAAATCTCTTGCTCTATCTTTTATAAACAGCTGTCTTTTGTCTGTACTATTTCTAGCGAAGAGCAGGAGAAAAACAGGTGCTCAGCTACATACAGCTATGACCTGACTGCGGAACGCGCAAATAGTAACTAATTAACGGCGGTACTGTGGGATTCGATAAGCAAACACCCTCTGTGAATAGCCGTCCGATCTCCCTTTGAACTTTCGGCCACAGTTTGCGATTGGCTGTAGCGAGGTTTCGCTTGCGTCGCTCATAGAAGTGCGGCCTTCGTCCAGCCGGGGACTGATAACGACCGCTGGTGAGTTCGAGCGAAACCTGGCTGTTTCCAGCTTTGGAGATCATTAGGGCGTGTCTGTCGGTACTTACGAAACTAGGATAGCACTCACCAATTAAATGTGCTTTATATAGAAAAGTACAGTTGCCTGAAAGTTTCGGAGAGTAGAACTCTTTTGTTTATGCAAACATATCAAACGGATCAGGAACTCCTATCCAGGAACTGCTACCCAGGAAAACGAAATTCTCCGTAGAATAAGGCTGGGCTGGAGCGCATTCGGAAGGCATTATGAAATCATGACCGGAAACTTACCGCTCTCATTAAAGCGAAAAGTATTCAATCACTGCATTCTCCCAGTACTAACATACGGTGCAGAAACATGGAGAATAACGAAAAAACTAGAGATGAAACTAAGGAGCACGCAACGTGCAATGGAAAGAAAAATGATAGGGGTAACGAACAGACAGGAGTAGCCGATATTATCTTATCAATTAAAAGAAAGAAGTGGACCTGGGCAGGACATGTCATGAGGAGGAAGGATAATAGGTGGACAGTAAGAGCGACCGAATGGATACCACGAGAGGGAAAACGCAACAGAGGTAGGCAAAAGGTTAGATGGAGCGATGAAATTAAAAAGTTTGCTGGCATAAAGTGGAACCAACTCGCTCAGGATAGGGTGGATTGGAAATCGTTGGGAGAGGCCTTCGTCCTGCAGTGGACCTAAACAGGCTGATGATGATGATGATGATGATGATGATGACTTATTCGTTAATATTTTTATTTATTTATTCAGACTACAGCTCCCAATCGGCATTATTGTGGGCGGGTCAGCATGGAAAAAGAAACAGACGTAGATACAAATATATGAGCAACAAAGATAATGCTTAAATCTGCGTTAATCCGGCACCTACACTCGAAACATAACGGAATACTCTGAAACGATAGAAATGGAAAATACAAGTATATATACCTTCCTAATTATGCCGCATATTGATATGGCTGCTAATTGGGCCTCTTAGAACGCGATTAGAACGCACTATTTAGCGCTCGAAAGGTGCGGACAAGAAAAGAATGATCGACACAGAACGCGCAATGTACAGATATGAAGCTTGTGACGGTCGTTCTTTCAAGGAGACCTTGTCTTCTGAGCGGAAAATTTTGCATGCTAATTATTATGGTGATGGTGTCGAGGAAGTTACACGAAAATCACGGACGCGCCGGCTGCGTAAGCGACAAAAATCTATTCGTGAGATACCTGCCTCTATCCAACTTAGTCATTACGCACCAAGTGAAGTTAACGTTAAGGAAGGTAAATTTAAAGCAAGGCTGAATAGTCTCGCTGCGAGAACTATTCTTAGATAACTACTGCAAACGGTTAAAACTGAGAATAATAAATAAAGGGATGTACGTTCGGCTGGAGCCGGAGTATATGGTTGTTAACGCACAACATGTCAGCAAATACGCGTGTTTCAAGCGATCCTAACATCATAGTGAACGGTCCGCTAAATTTCGTTTTGTGAGCTATGTTGATTTCTCCAACACGCATTAAGTGATGCCAGGCCATGCAGTTCATTAAGAAGGCCTTGAATATACGTGCTTCACTGGTTTAGTAATATCAGGTAGCTCACAAGCTGTCTGTCTTACCACATTAAAATATAGCTGAAACGTTTACAACAGCATGTTGCGTGTGGCTTGATCGTACTGGTTGCCCAATAGTAAATTTACCTTTTGACATCCTTCTGCGAAATCAAAGGTTTGTTTACCGTCGAGGTTACAACAACGCTTTTTTTTTTTCAAACGTCATTTTCGTCTAAGAAAGATACACAAAGTTATTAAATGGTGTGAGACATAGCTTTCAAGAAAACGTCCTTATGTATGAGCAATTATTCTTGATGCCCCGTTTGAAGTCTTCTCTTTACATCAACCTGAAAGGATGGCTGTCAGCCAAATGAGAACCAAATGAGAAGCAAAAGCAGCTGTCGCCCCTTATCGGGCGGACGAAACGTCTTCAGGGTGACGGAAAGGGTGCAAAAAATGATAAGCTAAAGAACAGAGTGATTGCTTACGCATGGGCAATGTGCCGCGCTTCTTTTCCGTCCATTTTCATGAAAATACGTGTTCTTTAACGCTGGAAACCACCGGAACTGTACACTGGAACTACTCGCAACATCGAAGAATTGATATATTCCGCGTGTTTTCGGCTTTCAACGCATTTAGCGAATTCTATACGCCGTGTCACTGCTAATGTAACGAATCAATGATAGCATTCGAACACGCAAAAAGCTTTTTGTTTTAATTCAATCTTTATTATTTTGGAGGCTCCAATGGAGCCTGCAACGGGGCTGGGCAATTCAATGCAAACTAACGATAAACCAGGTTATGAAAAGCAGCCCACAATGCGTAAATACGGAAAGGCGAAGCGGCATGGCACGTCGGGGCACATAAGCCGGCAATCGACCCAGCGCGGCAATTTACGCGCATCACATCGCACCGCATTTCAACTACATCCGAGCACAAGAAACTTTCGCCTCTAAATAACTGCAGAAAAGAAACGGGATCGTTTTTCGAGACCATTTGCATCCTTAGGCAAATCTATGGTGCCTTTCTGCCAGACACGGTAACGCTGGGACCCCTAAAGTCCTTCTAATGACAGACTTATGAACGGCTATGCTGGCAGTCTTGCAAGCAGCAAGAGCCAGAGGGAGTGCAAAAGCCGAGTCCCATTTGCAAGGTTGGATATTGAGTGACCCTCACTGGCGTAAGAAATACGACTTCCACTAGAGTACGAAGTCAGACGACGGAACTATTTAGGCACCGCTCTAGATTAATGGCTGATGGTAGACTGCAGCAATGCCAGCTTCATATGTTAGTCGACCGGCTTAATATATTGCAGGCGGAATGCTTATGCAATTGCATGCCTAGAACGCACGGCACATACACAAAGCCTTCAAGCATTCCGTTTTATATGTCTGTCTTTCCTTTTTTTATTCCTCCTCGCTCCTCAGTTTTATAGGTCTTTCTAGAAGCGGGTCAAACAGAGAAGTACAACAAATTTCTGTGCACCAAACATCGGATATCGACTTAGCGGTAGCTAAACGAAAGTGTTTAGCAAGGCTTGATGGTGTAAAACTAGGCCAAGTAGCAAACCGGCTCCTCGCAATGTTCTATAGGTTGATAAATTTAGGAGTTGGAATGAATAGTTCGCGCCTCAAGTAAGCCGCTTTATCGTCAATACAAAAATAAAAGGTGTGATTTGCTGCAAAAATTGTACAGGAAAAAGTTGCTTATGACAATACCTACAAAAATGCTAGTATATTACCACAAGTTATTTGACAAGTGAATTGTTATGTACTGATAGTGCTACTAATGCTGACACGTCAATACTAATCTCAAATATTAAAATCCAAAACCCAATGCCAAATAAATAAATATGTTGAAGTAGAAAGTTCAATGATATGACGAGACAGTTCTTGTTGCGGAAACGTTGTAGCTTTGAGGTTGTGTAAGCGGCGGAAACAGAAATGGCGCAGCCTGCACTAATGATGCAACGGTCGAATAAAAAAACAGAGGTAGTGTTGGGAGTTGTACGTTTTGCTAGTGACGGTAGGGTTTGGCTAGGGCTTGGCTAGATTTTGGCGGGAACATGCTACGCGAGTGGTTGTTACGTGAATTTACATAGTTTAGGCGGGTACACGTCCCGTGACTAGAGCTAGTTGAGTTTACGTGATTTTGACGGGAAGTGGTCACATGACTAGTTGTTAGGGAGTTTATGTGGTTTTAGAGAGAACAAGTCCTACGACTAGTTGTGCAGTTAGCAGAGTCAGTTAGCAGAGTCCTAATAAAATTTAGTGAGCTTCGGTTATCACAACTGGCTCGATTTCCTTCTGTTTAAAATTGGACTTCGTAACACAAATATTTTAATTTCTGACTATAACTGCTTAATCATGCAAGTTCCTGTTTGTGATAATTCAACTCCCAATCGGAGCACTATATATGAGGCAGCTCCTAAATGGGCATTTCTATGAAAATGTACTGTCTATTTTTCGTTATCCAGGAATATACAGAACGATCGCTCACATACATTCGACAAAGAAAGTGTAACGAGGTAAGCAAGATGTAGACAGAATCCCCAGAGAAAACGTTTTTCCATGAACGTAAATGTATTCCGTGTACGCTAGACCACTACTGTGAAACTGGCGTACTTGAGCTAAGTTCGGCAGCGGTGCACTACGGAGCAACACCTAAATGTTGTCTCTGCTTTTTGCAGCTCGCGACCAGACGCCACCACCTACTACCGCCCCTTTGATCGTCTGCAGTGGCACGTCTGTCTGCATCGCAAGTGAGAGGACGTCAGGTGGGCGGAGGTACCTTTCCGCGACTGCGCAAGGTCCAGGCGAGTGACTACAAGCATCAGAACGTCATCACGTAGCCGGAATAACCCGTCTGCGACTGCGCAGAGACTGGGCGTGCGACAAAGTCAGGGCATAAAACTGCCAACGGAACGAGCATCTGACACAGTTCGGCAGCGGTGCACTACGGAGCAACACCTAAATATTGTCTCTGCTTTTTGCAGGTGAGCAGTAAGTTCTTACTAAGCCAACAAGTCTTAGAAATTGTGCACTGCTGCCGAACCTGTCAGTTTTTTGTACTTGTTTGCTTGTTTGCTGTGCTTTTGCGATGTCTAAGGAGGCTAAGGCCATTGAAGATCTGAGACGGGAGCTCAGGGTAGACTTGAGAAGTATAAAAGATAAGCTTCAAGAAGTGGCTGAGCTGAAAACAGAAATACAGCAGGTGCTAAAATTAAACCAAGATCTTCGTGCTGAGAATGCCAAGCTTTCGTGCAGATTGAGGAATTTGAACAATACCAACGTTCAAACAATATCGAGATAAAGGGCATTCCACTTGAAGGCGAACCACTAACAATAGTATCACAATTGGGGTGTTCATCAAGGTAGAGGTCTCGGAGGCCGATATTGACATCTGCCACCGAGTGCCTACTGCTAGACATGACCAGGGCAAATATTATTGTACGGTTCGTCCGCAGAACCAAGAGGAACGCCTTTCTCAGTAAAGCTAAAAGAGCCAAGATAGACGCAGGAGCACTGGGATTCCAATCACCCTCAAAGGTGTTCGTAAACGAACACCTCACCCGGTATGGTAAACGGTTACGAAAGCGATCCACGGATGTACAGTCATGTGAGGAAAGGCACTGTGGGCAGCTGGAAAGGATATTTCTCTCTTGGACAGCTTCGTCGTATGGAAGCTAGGATACAGCAGACGAAGAAGTCTTCGATCATGGATCTCTGGAGGGATGACAGGGAAAAGGCTGGCGCGGTCGCTGAAATAGTCATACCGCAGTAATCTCAAGAGGATTAGACCGAACGCACTCCAGGAATCTTAACCTAAGTACTTGCTAGCCGTACAGGCTGCCCATTATAGCTCTACCAGCGCAATGATAATGAAGAAAGGTTGCTTCATTATGGAGATTCGCAGCATGTGATCGGTCTCGTTACGTCACTGGTTATGTGAACGAGAGAACAGAGGACTACTGGAGCACTTTCGAAATGCAGAAATACAGCTTGCAAAAATTTACAGAAACAATTACACAGAGACAGATTTTTTTCATGTCGGGGATGGGAAAATTATAGCTTGGATGCGTATATAGATACAGCGATGAACTCGAGCAAGAATCAAGGAAACGCCGTAGCAGTTAAATATGCACGCGCTTCCCTCTGGTAAAGCAAGAAGTTGTAGTAGTGAATGCATGCCTGTTCTCAATGTAAGACAACATAACCCTGAAAAAGGAATTAAACGAAACAACTTTGGAAAACTGCATAAGGATTTGATAGATGTTTATTGAACGTGATTAGGCAATGCGCAATTTAGCGCGCCACCGCCGCTGAAGAGCGATACAAATTTCAGAACCATGGGGGAAAATATGAAAATGCAGAGCAATTTTACAGTTAATTCTAAGGAATAATGTTAAGATGCTGACTTATTTTCTTCTGTTGAGCAAAAAGGATGTCTATGAAGAGGAGACGTATCGATAGATGTTTTCCGATCGACACTATATTTATTATTTGGCCGGAAGTCACGGATCCTCTCTGAGTTAATTTAGCCATTGGTCGGTCGGCTTCTCTACGGATATGTCCAGCATCGCACTGGCTGAAATTTGCTTCTACAAATTTTTTTGTCCTAAGTTGGTTTTTGTGAATACGGGCCCTGAACCACAACGAAGAACGCGAGCGCGAGGAACAGAAGCACAAGCTTAAGAAAAGTGCTGCTATAAACGCAGCCAAGCCGCTTTTTTTCTATCCCTCCATATTTCCCTTTTCCCATCCCCTAGGATAGGGTTGCAAACCGCAACTATATATCCCTTTAACCTCTTTGCCTTCCGTTTTTGTTTCTCTCCCTCTCCATCACCTAGAAAGTTCGCCAAAGTTTGTGAGCTCGTCGCCGGGCAAGGTATCAAGTGGTCTTAGTGTGGTGCCGCGCACGCTCACGGTTTTTGGCAACCGTGACACACACGTGTGTAGAATACTCGGCTTTACTGATAAGGAATCCATCAGTCGACCAGTAAGCCACAAATGCTAGGACAGGCACAGACAGCATTCTACCGGTACATTGTAAAGCGGGTCGTCGCGCTGCCGTTTATAGCAACTTTCTATAGTTCGGAAGGCTAAGTCGCGAATGGAATGCGACATCACTCAGCCTTTAACGAGCACACGCTCAGTCCGAATAAATAGGCCAGCGTGCTAGCAAATGGCCCCGTTTCCTAATAGCGGCGGGTGTAGTTAGGGTGTCGTTAAGTCACTTGCTTTGTCACCACGAATGCTCCGTCGTGTTTGTGTTTTTCTTGGAAAATAAATCACTTAGTAGTCCAGCGCCCTTCCCGTGTCTATAATGCGCCTCAAGTATTTTTGCTTTTTTTCCTGCTTCCTTTCGCTGCTGGCTTATTGCACCAAATTACCATGCAGCAACTTCCCCAACAAGCCTCTTTTCATAGCAAAGGACGCGAGTTGATGTAACAGAACACTAAATGAACACTAAATGACAGAGAGAGCATGACCGAGAGCGAAAGTGCAATTAAGGGAACACGCACTCAAACTTAAGCGAAATTGAATATGAAGGTCAAATGTCCAGGATGGCGAAACAAGCAAATAAGACGAGAGGGTACTTAGTTTATTATTATATTTTATTTTTTATTTGTTTTTATTATCTAAGCGAAAAGGGGTAGCCGTCACCAAAAATGGCGACAACAACTCCTTAATTTATTTTTACATAAATAAAAAAAAACGGGAGGGTACTGCCTTCAACTATTCTGTCGTCGATTTGTTCTCACTTGTACGCTAGACACATGCTGTGCCTTGCCGTGAAGGAGAAACGTTGACGTTCGGCTCGTCTCTTTAGATATTGCCCCTAAACGTCAGTCTGTTCCTGTTTCTTTCCGCCGCCCGCAAGATACGCCAGTCTTCCAAACACTTCGCAATCGTCGCAATCGGCACATGGCACAGCAAGCAAAGCCTTTAAAACATGAAAAAGACATCTCTTCGACCTACAGTCTAAAAACTAGAACTCCTGCAGTAGGAGTGAAAAAGCTTTGCTACTCCTGCAGATCTCGTTCTACTCTCTCGCTCTACTCCTTCAGGGACAAAGATCGAAGGGCTGTTTTGCTCCATGCCGTGAGAGAGTTAAAGGCTGTTTTACTCTCCCATGTACGACCAAGCGATACGCGTGCCGAGTCCGTTCAACCGTTGTCAACATTCCACGCAACAGAATGTTATTTCTGGGTTGTTGTTTTGTTTTCTGGGGTTTAGCCGTCCCAAAACCAGCTCTGATCATGAGAGACGCCGTAGTGGAGGGCTCTGGAAATTTCGACCACCTGGGGTTCTTTAACGTGCACTGACATCGCACAGCACACGGGCCTCAGCATTTCGCCTCCATCGAAACGTAGCCGCCGCAGCCGGGATTCGATCCCGCGACCCTCGGATCACCAGCCGAGTACCGTAGCCACTAGACCACCGTGGCGGGGCTTATTTCTGGGTAGAATGAGCTGTTACGCTTATCGCGATTTATCGTTTGCGAATACCGTTAGATTCTGAGACCTAGAGGTGGCAACTCTAATATCCGTTTCCATGTTCATCATCATCATCATCATCATCATCATCATCAGCCTGTTTAGGTCCACTGCAGTACGAAGGCCTCTCCCAACGATTTCCACTCCACCCTATCCTGAGCGAGCTGGTTCCACTTTATGCCCGCAAACTTTCCATGTTGCAGCATTGAAATTCAAACGCCCTACTTCTTTGTTCGGAGCTTCTCAGCGACGCCGCGATGCCGCCACGGCGCCGCGGCCAAGGCTTGCGCAAGAACACTGCTCTCGCCGCGGCGCCTTAACTGCAGTGGCGCTCGCGCGCAGTAGTTTCGCGTCTGAAAGTGCAGCGGTCTTATCACTTTTCTCGATTCCTCTCTGGAAATTCCAGCCATGCAGCATAGTGCACTAGACGGCACGTCTCAAATGATTGCACGGTAAGTTCGAAATCATCTTGAGTTCACTTTTATGAGCTGTACGAACCCAATCTCGTGATCGCTCAGCTAATATGCGGCGGTAGTTAGTGATTCGGTAGCATTGGCGCATCTATCGATAACGTAAGTGATAACGATAAAAGTTTAACTTTCTAATTTGCTACCCTGCGTTGGCTGAGGGCTAAGGTTATATAGAAAGTTTAAAAGAAAATGATGAAAGAAAGAGAGAGGAAGGCATACAAAGACAAAACACCACAGAATTCAAGTCGTTTAGCGAGGCCCATTTCTTGTGAGAGTTCGTTATGTGTCTGTGCGCTGCTAGCAAAGGCATACTAAGCTGCATCTTTTAAGAATGTACACGTGACAAACAAAACGAAATCTTACAATTATGCTTTGAATTCCTTCTTACTTACGCACACGAACGAAAGGTGTTTGCTTGTCTTTACACCTCTAAAGTCGGAACGCATCAAGATTCCATAATCAAAAGAAGAGGCGTGCAGGACACGGACACAAGAAGAGAAGTGAACACCACGAACGCCGACTAGCAACTGATGCACAGCACAGAGGCGAAAAAGAAAGAAGACACACAGCTTATCTGCGCATGCTCGGAATGGTAGCGCCACCTGTCAATCGGTTACACGTGCCCGCCTACGCGATAGACAACTCCCAAGGCATTCTATCTCCTCCCTGTTTAAGCTAATCGACGGTTGACTCACGCATGCACTTCCACTAATACTGATATACCAGGCCTCAACCAATAAAAGCGTATCTTCGTTCTTATGCCTGTACAGGATCTCGGTATTATCTAACTCGGGCATGCAGCTACAGACCTGGCAGTGCAAGGATAGATTGGACGGCGTTCCACCTGATAGCGACCTCCTGTGTTCAATTAATCTTTGATTAATACAACGCGCAGTTTGCCCTACATAAAACCGTCCGCAGCTAAAAGGAATCTTATAAACTACACCCATGCGGCAGTCGGTGAAAATGTTCTTGGCTAGGTGCTTAACCGGACAGATATCGGTTCGCTTCTTACCTTCCTTCTGCTCAATTCTTCTATGCACTGCAGCACAAACCCTTCCTAACTTATTGGGAGCCGTTAACACAACATTAACCCCATATTTACTTCCCACTTTCTTAAGCCGGTGCGAAACTGCGTGGATGTAAGGAATACTCACGACCTTTTTCTTGTTAATATTACTCTCTGCTACCGCTTCTTAAGACGCTCAGCTACTGTGGCTATGGCTAGTCTAGGGTAACCTGCATCTAAGAGGCGCTCAACCTGCGCATTAAAGCTAATGGTCAAACGGTGCACGCACGACTTCGATAGGGCTGACTTTAAACAGGACAAGGCTATTCCGTTTTTTACTACTTTCGAATGCTTGGAGTCAAAATTTAGCAACGGCTTAGATGCTCTAGGGGAATACTGCCAACACACGTGATTCCGCTCAAATGACAACGAGATATCTAAAAATTGTATTACGTTTTTCTCCGGTAGTTCTTTCGTAAACGTTAAACCATCTCCATTAAGCTTAAATTGATCGCTTACATAGGTGACAACGGATTCAAAATCATCCTTACTACACAGTACCAAGTAATCGTCCGCATACCGAAATACCCTAATGATGCGGTCCCCTAAGGCCACAGGAGGTCGCTATCAGGTGGAACGCCGTCCAATCTATCCTTGCACTGCCAGGTCTGTAGCTGCATGCCCGAGTTAGATAATACCGAGATCCTGTACAGGCATAAGAACGAAGATACGCTTTTATTGGTTGAGGCCTGGTATATCAGTATTAGTGGAAGTGCATGCGTGAGTCAACCGTCGATTAGCTTAAACAGGGAGGAGATAGAATGCCTTGGGAGTTGTCTATCGCGTAGGCGGGCACGTGTAACCGATTGTGCAATATTATGGCGCCCGTATTAAACGACTTGTATGTATTCCTGCAAGCAGAGAGCAAAGTCTACCAAAGAGTAGCGAGCGCTTCCTTGCTACTCTAGCGTGCATCGCAGTTATTCCGAAGCGAGGAGCCACGTAAGACACGTAAGGTGAACGATTACGCGCTTGTCTAAAAGCAAAAAAAAAAAATGGATCAAGGAATCATATCACGCACATTTGCCGTCGCACCACAAGTTCTGCTCATTCGAGAAATTTACATTCCTGAAATTGCGTACCTCAACTATTCAAATTTTCTGAAGCGGCACAAACGGAATGTTCCCATCGTACTGTAGAACTCATCTCGCACTCTTGTAATTTAAATTTAAATTTTTAAAATCTTTATTCTCAAAAGAAGGTGCTCGAATTTTACATACAGGAACGTGTAGACGCTTGATTGACTACATCGTGCTGGGAATGAGGCACTAGAAAATACGGGAGCCTCTTGCTTAAGAAATGGCAACACCTAGCAAAGCTAGGAGCACGGACGGCTGCGTTGAAAATGCCCTGCGTATTTTGGCATGTGTCTCATCACAACTTCCCAGGGGAAATTTGTTGAAATTGTACCAAGTAAAATAGGAGCTGCCAGGCACTGGGATATCTCCCGAACTGCACTTGAAAGCAGCGCCAAAAAACAAAAAAAAATGCTTCGAATTCGCTTGCGCTAGCACAAGCGAATGACGCCGTGAAGTCTCTTAACTGCGCAGAGGAAAATAAATTCTCTCATGCCTCGTATTCTGTGGGGGTCAAGTTGAATATCTTCAACGCTGACAAGGTGGGCAAGATCTGCTATGTAATGGAAATTGTGACATTTGGAAAAAGATGAGAGAGGACAGTCACAAAGGCCAAGTGTGTTTTTACAGTGTCAGGGCGAAAGCACTAACCTCATTTAAACAGCAAGGATATGTTTTTCACGTGAAGCCGTTAAAGAAGGGCGAACATCATTTTCTCAAACATTCCTCATCAAGTGGAAGTTAGTATCTCCTTGACTAGGAAATATTGATGGCATTGGACGTATAAAGACTGTCATATAGTGATCGTTCGTGCCGACAGCAATCTGCCAGTAGCTCGTACTCAGATTTTGAAACTTTAAATTTTATTATTGCCAAGGAAAGACACTGAAATACACAAATAGCAGGTATGGCAGGGAAAAAATGCAAAAAGGCAACGTGACTGGTAGCATGTCCCGATGACGTGGTAGCAGGAACATGACAATATACTCAAAGCATCCAATTGCGGCAAGTTAAAAAAGCACACTGAAATACATACAGGAAAACAAAAGGGCAGAATTTTAGCAAATTAATAAAATTGCAAGAAATAGTTTTGAAGAGATCCATAAGAAATAGTGTGCTAAGGAAAAATGCAAAAGGTTAAAGCCTCGTTGCACTAGTGAGTGAAGTACAGCGTGAGCAGTTCGATAACGTGAGAGATTGGCTGTATCTAAAGTCCATACGCATCCTCACTTTTGGTTTGGGCAACCTTCTTGAACATTCAGAATTTTGTTATGGTAAGTTTCACCTAGATATCAAAGACCCATGAGGGAAGTGAGCAAGTACATCAACGCACTCTGTCTTATTTTATCACCTTCGTTCGGACTGCAGTTTTCTGCGTGTTCAATATACACATTTATATCCAACTTGTCATCTTTTGTCAGTCATATCTTGCTATATCTTCTGGCTTTATATGTCTCGGACTGAATTGACAGGTCTCTGGATACCTTTGTATGACTTTGTGAAATGTACTGTCTTACCTAGCCTAAGCGATCATTATCTGCAAAACGTGCTTTCTATATTCATAACATCACTCTCTATTTCTTCGCGTGTATCTTTCTCTGACCACCTCTGCAAAAGCTTTTGTTTATCTATCGATATCTACTGTTGTCTGTCTGTTCCTCTTCATATCTATGGCAACGTGCTGACGATCGTTTCAACTGCTATATGTTCCGTTTTTTACTACTTTCAAGTTTCGTTGTTGCTTTGTTGGGTTTAAAGTCCAAAAACGAGCTCTGATTATGAGAGACGCCGTAGTGGAGGGCTCCGGAAATTTCGACCACCTGGGGTTCTTTAACGTGCACTGACATCGCACAGCAGACGGGCCTCAACATTTCCCCTCCATCGAAATGCAGCCGCCGCGGCCGGGATTCGATCCCGCGATCCCTCGGATCAGCAGCCGAGTACCTTAGCCACTAGACCACCGTGGTGGGGCACTTTCAAGTTTCGATACCATATGCGCGGTCGACACTACCGATGGTCACATTCCGCGTCTTATGAGGCTTTTCGTCTTAAGAATATGGGGCAGTCAACGTTTCATTGGAGCCACTCAAAGCTACAGAAATAACAAAACGGAGAAATATTGCCTACAATACATCATTGGAAAGTGTAGCAACAGTCAGGCTGCTACAAAAGCACCACCGCAACACAATTCACGTCAGACAAACACCGCTCCTACAAGTAATCTTAGACAACCGTTAGTGCAGCTGTTGATTTAATGTTTTAGCTTATATATACCGCATGGTTCCTGAAAGTGGCTACGTACACGATGTGTACAGTACAGTACATTAGGACTGCCCCTCGTACGAGCTAGTGTTTTATTTTGTTTTGACAATGCCAAACCTCCTCGCATAAACATGAGCGGAATTTAGTGATGCTATCATTAGCACATGTCTTTCGCCGTGCGGCAATAACACTTGATAATCTGAGATTTCCACTTAAACTTCGTTTTAGGCCGCGTAAAAGTTGCGACTAATAGTGCTCACGAAGAAAGTATTATTTTCTTCTTTCTATGTGTCCTCTCCCCCTTCCCTCCCCCATCCATACCCCTGCCCTTTTCGCTTTTGTTCTGTTATTTTTGTCCGTCCTCTCTCTAGTTATATGCTACTTAATATGAAAATATCAAACCAGAGCGTTTCCTTACCGTGCGGTCTTTATTTTTCATTTGCTCGTGATCTTTGCCAGCAGTTTCCAAGTCAATTAGAAGTTGCTGCAGATAACCTGTATAAGTTTCCTTAGTACAAGACATGCAACGAAGGTTGGAATATTAAGCGCGCGCAGGCGTTAAGATGCTCCCAGCATCAGAGTAAACTTATCGAAAACCGGCGTTTTATTTATTAAAGGTGTCATCAGTGAAACTTAAATTGAAACTGCTCCGCGTCGTCCACACTTGCTCGCTGTCAGGCAAGTTGAGCTACGGTGTTCACCTTGCAGTGGAACGCAACTAACCACGAAAGCGAACAGGAAGTTTAGTGCCGTCAAGGAAGCACGTTGCCTCAGCGACCTGTGTCTAACGCCTTGTACACGGCACAGGCTGGCGCGGAAGGCCATTGTGTTAGTCGTTTCACCTAACATAATAAATCACGTCCGCTTTCCACATTCCAAGCCAGTGTAAGGATTTATAAAAAAGTAGAATACATCTTGTCATGCGCGAGGGCGGATTCTTGAAGTTTTCTTCCACTCATTTCAAGGTGCACAAGACATATTCATGCAATAATGAAAATCACACAAGAAGAAAATAAACATACACGGCGGGCATTTATGAAAGTATCACTGGTGGTACTTATCCGTGAAATGGACACATCTTGCATGTTTGAGTCAAGAAAGTCATAGCGCCATAAAGAACAGAAGCTCAGGGGAAGATGGATGCTTCAATCGATGAACAGATCACAAAATACGATTTAAAGCAGGGAATGTCGCAGACAATCAGAACTTCAGGAGAGCTATCCGGGCGCTACACCTAAATTTCTTTCCGTCAAAAATCAATCAATAATATTTAGCAGTAACGTTGTGAGAAGAGCACTTCGAAAGAACGGTTTTCGTCGATCTATTGGGTTCAGGACACAGTGCTAAAACGACCGCAGATATCATCGATATATATATATATATATATATATATATATATATATATACACGGGCCTCTGGCATTTGTACTGTGCGTTGTCAGTGCACGTTGAAGAACCCCAGGTGGTCTAAACTTCCGGAGCCCTCCACTACGGCCTTTCCCTCCTCTCTATCTCTTTCATTCCCTTTCCCTCTCCCCCACGGACGCTTAGCCGTGCTCCCTACATGGGCTGCAGAAATTAGCGTCCTTTCCTAACCGAACCACAATCATCATCATCATCAATTTAAAGAAGGAAGTGAACCCACGTTGGGCATGCCCCGCCACGGTGGTCTAGTGGCTATGGTACTCGGCTGCAGATCCGAGGGATATAAATATATTGCTACAAGACGAGCCCTTCCAAGACACGCGTGCGGGTGCAACAACGAACTCTCGTGAGGCAAAAGCAGTTGGCATAATAGTGCGTGCTTCCGCCGCGCGCGAGAGTGGACAGCGTCGCGTGTGATTGCGGCCGCTCGAAAAAGATGTTTTACGGCCTTTTTCAAAGGCTATAATTTTTCTTGGGTTACCTAAACGCTAAAAACATTTTGACTGTCTCTCTATCACACGGCTGAACCGGACGGTCAATTCAAAGGGGCCGTGAAAACGAACTATAAAGCTAGCTCTGTTTGACGGGGTCATGCAAGTCGATATGATACAGCGCAAAGAAAAGCTCAGGCCTGTTTCAGGCAACTTTCATATGCATAACCGTGATCCACAGCGTTCATTTAATTAGGAGTACGCATTGGACTGGTTTCTATCTTAGTAAACGAAGTCATCGTGTTATAAGATGTGTTGAAGAGAAGCTAAGCGAGCCGGAAATGGCAAAACAGCCGCTCCCGTTCCTCTCGCCTGCCCTTTCTCGGCCGCTAGCCTTCGTGCATGCCAAGGAGGCTTAAAAAGAAATTAAACCTCCTTGGTGCAGGCTTGCCTTCTCTGAGACAGATTTGTAGTGCATTCATCACTCCACTACGGCTTTTCTTTCTATCTCTTTCACTCCCTCCCCCCACCCTCACAGACGCTTAGCGGTGCTCCCCACATTGACTGCAGAAATTAGCGTCCTTTCCTAACCGAACTACGATCATCATCATCATCATTATTCATCACATTTACTTCCTATATTTAACAATCACCTCCGTCTTAAGAAAGAGAGGGCTGGCGTTTCCTTGACGTCGGTGGAGTGCCGATGAGTCCACCCTTACGGAAATATCATATATGGGCCAGATATGTTTTATATATGGCCAGATATGGACATATAAGCGCTTATATCAGGCTATATACTACCATATAAGGTGCAATATAAGGTCATATACAGCCAGATATAAACGTATATAGCGTTTTATATGCCATATAAGGCAGCTATATACTGCCATATATGGCTTTATATTGCGCCTTATACGGCATATACGGCAGCAGGATACTTCCATATACGGCCTCCGTGGCCCGTATATGGCTTTATATACTCGATATAAGGAGTATGCATCAAAAGTCACATAATGCAATTAACAGTCATATACATAGGTGTATTATATTATTTATGTGTCGACATCCAATTAAGGAGCAGTTCCTCACAATATATATATATATATATATATAATTTTCTCGCGTCATGGTGACTGATAATATATCACGCGAAGCGCAACAATAAATACCCTGTAATGTTATTTATATACACACAGATAATCGATGGAACCATATATTTCGTCCCATCCAGCAATTAGTAATTAGAGTAAGGGAGGGTTGGCGGTGAGTTCTGCTTTCTCATGGCATCGTAATTTCATTTAATACGCGATTTACCTACAGCGCGAGCTAATTATTATCCACATTAAAACGATGTATCAAGCTGAACTATTATTGTTTCGTCGATGTTGCAGTTGCAAAAGGCAAAAGCAATTGTATATACGTGTGCATTATAGTGGTGCATTAATGCAAAACTTGTGCCAGCTTTACCACAATAAGCGCCTAGATTGCATGTTCACTGTAAGTTATAGCTAAACGAATGATTGTTGGAATGTGTCAGCAACGTTCTTTACTTTTATTTTTATTTTCTTTACCTCGTCTTGTCCGAGTGTGGCGCGAAAGAGGGCTATCGCTTCTACTCTTTCTACAGCTAACCCACCATTGCTCAAAAGAATGCCAAAGACGAGCCAAAAAATAAATGACAAAAAAGAGCCCCCCTCTGTCCACCCCCCCCACCCCCCACCCCGCCCTCCGGTTCTTTTCTTCAGCAAAGAGCCACGCTTTTCTTTTTCTCGGAACAGTGGGCAGGACCTTTGGAGACGGCCCCTCGCTTTTTCCACGTGCACGTGGAACAGATTTCATGCATCAGGTGAAGCGCTGCCAAAGCTAGCTCTCGTGTTTACGCTGTGTACTTTCGCGTCCAAAAAGTAGTCCATTGCTTGTGGTAAGCAAGAAAATACACATGTCTCACTGGCAGCCTTAAATCATAACACATTTCTCATCATTTTGACAAAACGCGCTCGTATTTTCGGGGAAACAATCGAAATATGCGAGTTTCTGCTTTACGTTTGCCGTTTCCTCTCGGAACGATACACCTCTCTCTTTTTCTTACGGACTACATTTGCGTAGCCGTCACAACTGGAGCCATTTTCTCCACGAAGGTTTTGTTCTGTGTGGGCTGCATGGCTGTGCTTTCCGAAAAAGGTGGTGCTGTGGTACTGAGTGTAGTGAGTGGCATGTTTCGATCGTGTCGCAAATGAGTGGACAACCTTCGATGTTCTAAAATGACCTACGTCGGGAGTGACGGAAGAGCACATTCCTAACGAAGTGGGGCCACAAGTGCAAGTTTGGTGGCAGTACAGAGGCTTCTTTCATGCCAGGCTGATTGCTGCAAGGTAAGCTTTGATGCTTGTTACTAAAATTCTAATACGGTGTGTCAGTTCAGAAGCACGTGAATTGGACAATTTTATAGCTGCTAAGCGCTTTGTTTTCGCCATCGGATATCGGATAAACGGCTAATGTCGAAAAGCTAGCGTGTTTCTTTTCTATATTTTAAGTTGCGCCTTAGCCATTGCTTCTGCTTCCGACCCTTTAGCGGCGTTGTAAAAAGACGCCAAATGCAGTATTTTCTTCTTGTGGCGAGATCGAAGGTCACCCAACAGATGTACCGTGCTTAGACACGCTATCGTTTTCTGATTTTTCCTTACGAATGCCTTAGACAAGTTGCTGTTGAAATTCTGTTCGTTTTACCGGTGCCCTTCCCCCGCCCTTTCACTAGTGAAATTCTCGTTATTGTAGCTTATTCACGGAATCTGGCGCCAGTGAAGCCGTGAGGCTGGAAATGCATGCTGCTTCAGAAGCAGCTGGAAGTGCCATATTGAGCATAAAAATGGCGTGGCCGCATTTTAGATATTATCTGCATTTATTTTATTTATTTACCAAACAAGGCACTCCACACGCTATTTCGGAGAGGTTACAATACACTCAGTCGTCCCTATACATCAAAGGTCAGTTGCTTTATTGCAATAATGTATAAACATGTTTGCTGGTTCAGCTATCAATGACAGTGCTTTATGTGCATACATTTGATGCCATTTCGGAGAACCGGCCTCACGTGATTAACAAGCTAATCACGTCGTTGAGAAAAACAGTGTTCTTTTTTCCTGTGTGACAGCTGTAGCTTAATTGCCATGAATTGCTTTTAACAAAACAGGGACAAGCATCTCCCTTCCCTTCGCCTCAAAGTGTAAGGAAGTAAACTGAAATAATAATTGAGTAACTGCTTGTAAGGTGCTTTGCATATCGACCAGCACATTGCGTAGTCATGCACGGTCATGCAGGATGGTTTAACGATACGGGCGTGTTCCGATGTTTTATTATTGTTGTTCTTGGCGCCTAAGTGAATGCATGCATGTATACATATGAAATATTGTGTCATTGCGTCATCAGCTGCACATATTTTGGAGCTATTTATCGGCCCTGATAATGTAAGCATTACTTTCATGTTCCAATTGTGTTTTGCCATTTACAGCTCGCACAAATGACTTCCCTGCGAGGTGCCAGTTCGAGTGCAGTGGAAAACTTAATTTTAATATTATCCCTGGGCGCAAAGCTCAGCGACTTGAGAAGCAAAAAGACAAAAGACAACTCCGAAGAATGAAAAAAAAAATTGTTGGAAAATAAAATACACACGTGAAAGGTCCATCTTGCATTTGTGTTCTGTTTTTGTTTATATATGTATTCAGCTCTCACACATGGCCTACAGTGTCAAGCAGATATGGCCATATAAGGCGCCATATATGGATAAATTACAAATTGAGCAGATATGGCCATATACGGATATATTAAAAATTGGGCAGATATGGCCATATAAGGCGTCATATGTGGATATATCAAAAATTGGACAGATATGGCCGTATAAGGCGCCATATACGGATATATTAAAAATTGGGCAGATATGGCCATATACGGGCCCGTATACGGATATATTCAAAATTGGGCAGATATGGCCATATAATGGCCGTATGTGCCATATATGGCCATATCTGCCCAATTTTTAATATAACCGTATATGGATTTTTTCATATCAGTCCATATATGGCATTTTCGTAAGGGCAGTCTTCCTCGTCGCCAACTGTTACGTCTGTACAGCCGCTTGTGGCTGTAGACGATTTATTGAAGTACAGGAAACGTAAACAAGTTCAGAAGCGTAGCTCAAGCGTTGGAGTCACTCCTGGCCAACGTTCGACACCAGGCTCGCGCTCGTGCCACAGCGCCAGTACAGTCGCGCGCGCACTTCGTTGTCGTCTTCTAAGGCGACATGTCAAGTACTAAACACGTTTGTAGGCAGAACAATCAGGTAAAATACAAAATCAAACTATAATGAAGAAGGACTACAAGATCAAGCTGTAATAAACAAAACATACACACTGAAACGAAATGCCGCATGAACACTGCTAAATATATTTGCAGTAGAATAGAACGAAAAATACAAGGCGAAACTATAATAAACAGAATAAACGAACTGAAACAAATGAAGACAATAATGGAATTAGTAAGTACGTATAATGTGTGATTTTAGTTCTGTCTTCAATTGATGTGAGCGACATTGCATTTTTTATCCAAACGGGCAGTGAATTCCAGAGCGATACAGAAGAAAATTCAGCCTTCTGCTTACCATAATTAGTCCATACTTCAGGCAAAATAATATTATTGATAAGCGCGAATCTGGTTTTACTATGTGCAATGAGGTCAGACGATGAGAGCAGATTGGAAGTAGTTCTTTCTTTATGTGTTTATAGAACAGAATTCCTAAATTATATTTGAAGAGCTCAGAAATGGCTAGGATGTTGTTTTCATGCAACAGATATTTACCGTCAGAAAAGCGTGAACTGTTTGTAATGATTCTTATGGATTTGTTTTGTATTACTTGTAGGGATGCTAAGTGAGTGTTGTAGGTGCTAGCCCAGCACATTATACCATAATTAAGATGAAAGTTAATGAATGAGTAGCAAAGCGACAATAATGTGGCGCGTGTAAAGTAGGGACCAGTTTTGATTAATGTGCGGATACCGTACGCTATGCTCTTTTTTCGAGAGAAATATGATCAACGTACTTCAAGTTAGTCAAGAGAAATTCCAAGAAAAGATGAGCAGGGACTGGGAGAGATGGGGTGCGAAACAAAAGTTAAAGAAGGAAGGAATGCTGGATATTTTTTATGTGATGAAAATATATAAAATTTAGTCTTGGTTGTATTAATAGTTAATAAGTTAGCACTGCACCAGCTTGAAACATTTTTAAGGTCAATATTTAGCTTCCTAACGAGAAGTGAAATATTTTTGTTAGATGCAAATATGGCTGTGTCATCAGCACACACAATGGATTTAGAGGAAAACAGAGTGTTATAGAGATCATTAATATAAATAAAACATAGGAGTGGTCCAAGAATGGATCCTTGGGGAACACCAATATTGGTGGTTTGTTCTCTAGAATAGACATTAGCAACAGACACAACTTGAACGTGGTTATGTAAGTAGCTTTTCAGTAGCGATAAGGTAGGGCCACATACGCCGATTGCATCGAGCTTAGTAAAGAAAATAGTGTGGCTTAAACAGTCGAATGCTTTTGTGAGATCGATGAATACTGATCCAGCAAATAAGCCTTCGTGAATCATTTTTTTACTTGATCGGTTAAATGAATAAGTGCTAGATCAGCAGAGAAATAATTGCGAAAGCCGAACTGACAAGCAGACAAAATATTAAATTTAGCAAGGTACCTTCACAGGCGTACTCCAAATGATTTCTCAAGAACTTTACTAAAAAAAAAGGGCAAAATGCAAATCGGTTGACAGTTATTTATCAATGTGCTGTCACCTTTATTAAGAACTGGGATAACTTTACCATGTTCAAGCTCACCCCAGTCGAATATCAAATTCTTAAAAAAACACAAAATAAGGGAAAATAGGTGCGATATGAATTTAATATTAGCAGGTAGGACATCAGTTCCTGCACCAGTGGATTTGGGGTGTTGTATGACGTCATGTATTTCTTCAGGAGTTGTGGGAAAGAGAAAAAAGAGTGAGGCGGACGGCTGAGTTGCGGGATTTGTGAAGCAGAAGGTGAGTCATTGCTAAAAAAGTATAAACTGAAAGCGTCTGCTATGAGGAGAGGCGAGTTATATTCAATATTATCGGACACAATTCTACACATGTGGTGTCGAGAATTCCTGTTCAGAAAGGAGTTGACAATGTCCCATTTTAATTTAGCATTATTACGCTTGCGACATTTTTTATTCAAAAAAAGAATGTTTTGCGGCTTTTAACTGGGGATATACAGTGCAACGCAGCTTTTTGTAACGGGCGATTAACTTAGTATTAACCGGCTGACTTTTGGTTGTTTTATGGAGGTTATCGCACTTGCGTAAAGCTTTTAATGATTTTTCAGACATCCAAGGATTATGAGAAAACGCTTAGGTCTTTTTACATTTCTTTTTAGAAGTGAGTTTCTGAAGGTGTGATGTAATTAAAGCAAACAAATTTCCAGAACGCTTTCCGAGGATTATTATAACATATAATGTCACACCAGTCTAAATTAGCTATGGCAGTTATGAATCTTTCTTTATCCCGAACACATTTGGAATGTGGAAGCGGACAAGGACGGGAGTTGAAATTGAAGCTTAGAAGCTTAGAATGTCGATGTCGAGAACTTTTACATCTGTTGAAACTTGAGAATATGAGAAAGCATGGTGAATCAGCGTTCCAGTGTCATTTGAAATTTGTCGTGTAGGAACATCAATTAAGGATTCATATCCGTAGCTTTGCAGTACACTCGTGTAATTAACATACATAGGTGAAGTGTCATTGATAAAATTAATATTTATGTCACCCATTATGATGGCAGTTTTGTTTTCAAGTGAAATGGTGTGCAAGATGTGATCAAGATCAGAGGAAAATAAAACTGCGACTGAAGACGATGGAGATCGGTAAATTCAACCAAATGTAAGGCATTTGGGATCGCTAGAAGGAGTGAAATTGGCTATTTCAATCCAAACGGATTCGCAGTCAGTTACCTCAAATTCGAATTCACACGGATTTTGGGTCGCTTCATGATAAATTTTAGTTCGCGCACAAATTCATCATAGTTCTGTAGGTCTGTCGGTCGAAAGTTATGCTCGAACTTCTCAGCAAAGGCTTCGTACGCCGACTGCGGGAGGAGCCTCTTTGCCGGGCGGCGGCGGTCCTTCGGATTCATCCAACAGCTGGATTTGCACAATGTTAACTTGATAGGCTTGTGGTCGCTGCCTAAGCTGAATTGGCCACTTTCGTAAATGTTCATACTGGCAAGATGTAACGCCAAAGCTGCCTTAGCAAGTACATAATCTATGCAGCTACGGCTGTTCCTTGCGCACCAAGTATATTGACGTTCGCACTCCGGACGAAGATTCACAATGTGCAAGTCCAGCGTGCTGGTCAGAGTCAATAGCAGCGGTCTATTGGCATCCGCGAATCCATCGAGTGCCTGAATGCATCAATTAAAATCGCCCAGGATCAGCACTTCTCGATGTGTTGCCCATCCTGCGACGTCTTCAACTATGCATTGTATCATACTGGAGTTTCCCGCGTGGTTTCCCCGTGATAGTGCAAAGTAGCTCATACCCACAAGGACAGGCAGCCCCTGCAGGTGGCCCTCCACCCACACGTGCTCTGCGCCTGAGCAGATTGCCCTCCTACAACCTGTTCCGGATTTACGCAGGACACCGATTCCTCCTCCTTTCCTCGACTCTCCTGTGTGTTTTAGGCCACTCCAATGCCAACACGTATTCACTGGCGGGTCTTCCATTTCTCTAAAGTGAATTTCTGCCACTGCGTATAATGTCATACCTTCGTTACCTATCATCCGATAAAGCTCTTCCCATTTGCTCGCGCCTCGAGAGCCATGGAGGTTCAGGAACGCTATATGAACATCTTCAGGCTTTCTGCGGACGTAGCGGTGACGGTGCACAGTAGTTGCCTTTAAAACTGGCGCCGGAAGCGCATCTGGTACTTCTGTGGGCTGGCCATATGCAATATGGCCTGCCCCAGGGCCGTCATCATCGTAGTTGCCGGGTTCACGCCCCCTGTTTTCTGTTGGGGGTTGTCCGACGGGCGAAGTCCAAAAAGAGCACAGAGCCTACGTCCCAATCGCTGCCCCAGTTGTTCAGCGGCATAATCACTTTATGAGGTATCCCTCAACTTGTCTTGGAGAGCCCTTGCAACATTTACAAACTCAACACGTGTTCCTATGTCCGAGCAAACCTGGCGCATCATCTGATTCGAGGAGGCACACTGCGCACGCGAAGGGTTGTCTCTGGGTCCGTCCTCTTTTACTCTGTAAACCACGAAAAAGTGGCCTTCAGCTCATGCCTTCCACCTGGTTATTTGGGACTTGGGTCTTTCATCTAGGACATCCGAAGCTGCATCAATGCTTTAGATGTCATTGAGACGGGTGTGAAGAATAACAATCGCTTCTAATCGCCATAATAACGCTATAAAATAACGCTAGAGATATGGAGTTGCCAGTACCGCACTCGGCTTTCCTTCGACTGCGCGTCAGTGAACACTTCAGCATGCAGTTAAAGCAATAAGTGAATAAGCAGGCACGTAATTGACTGAGCCATATTAGGTACCACGCACTGCGATTTGAAAAATCGCAGGAATTACAGTCGCAGATATCACAGATGTCGGAAAAGAAATCTCCGATATTCCAGTGTTTGATCGCGTACACGTGTAAATGATGTCGTCATCGTTAGTTCCTCAGAAAAGTGTTAATAACGTCGTATAGTTTGTCATATTATATATCACGCAATGCTCTAAATGCAGTTTTCTTGAAGCCGGAAGTGCAAAAGAGTGCTTTATTCAAAAGGCAGCCATAAAGAGTCAAAAAGTAATAATAGTAGAACGCTGTGCGTGGGGTGCCTGCTCTTCCGTTTGTTTTATTCCAATCAACCTACGCCTATACGCTTAGCAAACGTTCGAGCTGATGGTATAAGAACTAGCCTTTACGGCAGAATTACTTAACGCTCACATCGATGTCATTTGTAGGATCATTACTTTGTCAGACCTTCGGGCACTCAAGAACAACTTCAGTAGAAGTCACGGGAACAGACGATGGCCATTGAGACAACTTCGACCTTATGAAAGAATGCCAAATGGGAGTCTACACAGACATTTTTTGGGTCGAGCCGAACCGACTCAGAACAGGTGCCTTACTCAGCCTGAACACACATTCGCTTCGCCACACTTCGCTTTTTACCCACCGCCCACAGCAGCTAAAAGCGCAGAGCACACAACGGTAGTAAAGCACACAACGCTAAAAACACTCAGACTCTAGACCTGTGTAAACCTTTATCAGACGTATTAAATGCCACTTTCTTAGGAACGAAGAATTCGCTTAGACGCTACACACACGCTTTTTTACCTCAATGTACCTGTCCATCTCCTGCAATCCCACAGAAGTGGAACTTTACGAAATAGGCACTGAAGTAACACGAACCGTGACTCTCTAATGCATGCGCCTAGGAGATTGAACTGAATTGCATTACATACCCTTTCTTTTAGTTTGTCATATAAGAAGACACTTTCACGCACCAACTGAGTACCACATAAACCCCGGGCGCATTGCTTGACACCCTAGTATGTGCAGCGCAGGAGTGCTGATTATGAAGGAACGTGTGATTTCGAAAGTATTACTCTGCTTCATCCCTGCTGAAGCGTTGTTATCATACTTTTGAATGCTAGTCTCATAAAAAACCGTAACGCAGGCCTCTTTATAGAAGCAATGAAGGTCATGGGTGGATTGGTAGGCTGATATTCCGGAACCATTTTCGAGAACAATAAGGATCGCATTAAACGGTGTATAACGTTGATGTTCTGAAAGGAGTAAGAAAACAGGCCTTAGCTATGTCATTATTCCTCGGGAAATTCTATGCAGAAACAAAGGCGCAACTGCATATGCGACGAGCCATTCGAGCCGCTGGTAACGTCATGCTGGACACTTACGGCGCAGATGTATCAAGTACAGTGCATCGCATCTCTTCTGATAACGAATATATCAGAGCCTGAACAAAAAGGAGTTCACAGAGAGTTATTATGGGCCATTATTTTCTCGTTAGGGATTGTTTACGTTTCGGAAACTAAATGGTTCCGTACGGAAAGAGCTTGAATAACTTAAATACGTCAGCTCCAGGTGACCTGTTCAAATTCGAGAGACTAGGTTTTTTTTTCTTTAGAACCACTCTCAACTTTTCGAAGCACGCTGCAAGCAGCAGGATATAGATTTCGCATTGTTTCTCCAAGCTACGAAAATCAGTAATGCAGAGTCGCTGGACGAATGTTTGTATGCAAATTATTGAGTTTGAGCAACCTCTGGTAATCTGTTTTGCCATTGTCAACAAATACATCACCCTACATGACATTTCCACACTACCGCCACCTATTGCAAGCTAGTTAGGCGCATCAGTTTTTCTTGGCTATAAACGAACGAACAACCCAATTTGCGAGTGAAAGAGTACTTGGAGGAAGTAGGAGATCCTAATAAGCAACAGAAAAAAATGTTTTATGAAGGGGTCGCCGCCAAAACAAAACATAGCTCGTGTACGGTCAGCGAAACACCCTGTGTTTACTAATTCTTGAGGAAATAGATTTGCAAGTTCTTGAGAATAATAGTGCTGTAGATTTAAAATGAAATATGCTACTACTTCTAGACTTCTGAGAAGTACAAACCGTATGAGATTTGCAACTTATAACATATTTCATGTTAATCAGAACGCTGAAGGAGGAAGCCTTCTTTCAATCTGAATGCGTCATATAGCTACACGAGCAAAGGTTTCTCCCCTTGGGAAGCTTTTCTTTCTCATGCAATCGTGTGGACATCCTTGTACCATTGCGCTATAATAGGGTGGATGTAAATTTACCCTTTCATGACCAGTCTTCCTCATCGTGAATAACTTTGAGTATTTTGCTCGACAATTTGACGCCCGCGATCCCTCCTCGCTAGATATATGGGGCAATTTGGAAAAGTGAGATCCTATATTTATATGTCTAGCGCTGATTGCCCATTTGCTGCACCAGGTACTCCACAGCAAGGGTTGCAGATGTATATGAGAGTGCGATCATTGAGAAGGAAGAGCTCTGGTTGGTAATGTTCCTAACATAACCGTAGCAAGGAATCTTTAGGACCTACGTGAGGATGCCACTGACATTATGAGAGGCTTTCGAAAACGGGCTACAGTTCTAGCTTAATGCCCCGCCGCGGTGGTCTAGTGGTTACGGCACTCGGCTGCAGATCCGAAGGTCGCGGGATCGAATCCCGGCCGCGGCGGCTGCATTTCTATGGAGGCGAAATGTTGAGGCCCGTGTGCTGTGCGATGTCAGTGCACGTTCAAGAACCCCAGGTGGTCGAAATTTCCGGAGCTCTCCACTACGGCGTCTCTCATAATCAGAGCTGGTTTTGGGACGTTAAACCCCACATAACAACAACAAGTTCTAGCTTAAGGTCACGAAGTAAATAATTCACGGCACATAACTTTTTTTCACTGGAAAGACAACATGCTCTGTGCATTTGTTTGCAGTTTCGATAATAGTGCGGCTACGGCGCACTGAATAATGTGACAATCTAAGTGTACACTTCAGGCATTTTGCGGTGCGATGTAGGACGTCGTATCAGCCAAGTGCCCATACATGCCTTATATAAGCTTGGCCCAAAGACTGTCCTATCCCATCGATAACGCCAAAAGTATATAAAGATACCTGGAAAGCCTTTTTTATTTAAATAATTATTAATTAATTTATTTAAAAATACTGCCAATCTCACATCAGATCAAGGCAGCGAAACGGGGTTTTACAGCAGCAAGAACAACGAGAAGAATGTTTCAATTACAATTGTTCAGAGGGTAACACGGAATGCAAACTTAAACAACGGTACATACAAACGGCAAAAGATTACAGCAGGTTGTACAAGAATGCGCAATAAATACATAAATGCATTTAGAAGCTAAATGCATGTTATAGAGTATAAAAGACATACCAATAAAAAGCAGAGCAGTTAAGCAGACAAAATCGCGGATAAGGTTGTTATGGATGCAAATAAATTAGGTAATAACGTAACTTAACCGGTGGTGTATTGGTTAAGCTTCCTATATTATCGTAGTAAACTTGTCTAACGAGTTAGTGCTAAGCAGTTGATGGCTCGAGTTCATTCCAGTATCTTATCTCTCTCGTCAAGTAAGAATATTTAAAGCCGCCTCTGGTGCGACTTTGTTGCACCAAGTTCGTTCAGAAAGATTTACGTAGCACACTGCAGTGGCCCACTCAGAGCAGCCAACTGTCATTTTGTAGCCTCAAGACGCCTCGGGTGCGCGTCCTAAAACAGCGGGAAGATATAATAGAAATGTCTAAAAGAGGTTATACGCAGCGCCATATTCCTCTCGTGACAGGCCGTCCATCGAAAACGCTCAACCGGATTATTCAGTATTACCGAGACGAGGGACATATAAACCACACGCCGCACCGCAGACGGCACCGATCAACTGCGAACGACCAAGACCTTTACATCGTGGCTGCTCTTTGCGGCAAGCCATTTCAAACTGCAAAGGACCTTCGGGGTGCTCTTGGCCTGAACAACGGTACGACGAAGGCTTAGAGAAGCAGGACTGCGAAGTCGTATCGCCGCACAAACTCTCCTCACCGCAGCCAACAAAGCAGCTCGCTTGAGGTTCGCTACTGGACACCGCAGCTGGAGCGAGAGCGAGTAGAAGTATGTGCTTTTCACTGATAAGCCGATGTTCTCGAGCCGCTGAGACCTACGAAAAAGAGTGTGGCGGACCGCAAACACACGCATTAGTCCGCAGAATATCTAGGGCGTGGCCGCCAGCGGACGCGTGTCTGTAAACGTCTGAGGGGCGATTGCTCACGAAGGCCTAGGCCCACTGGTGAGAATTGATGGGAGGTTTAACAGCGCTGCACATTGCGCTCCTAGAGTACGACATGATCTATTATGTTTTGAACGGGCCGTATCCGGATGGGTGTAATCTTTCTCAGCAGGACTTGTCGCTCGGTCACACATCGAAGGACGTGGGGCGCCTTTTGGAAGGGCGAGGGGTGATGCAAATTCAGTGGTGCGTGAAAAGGGCCGACATCAGTATTATAGAACATGTTTGGGGCCGTATGAAAGTGAACCTTTCGCAATGGTCCATAGAATTGGCGTGGCCCCGCCACGGTGGTCTAGTGGCTAAGGTGCTCGGCTGCTGATCCGAGGGTCGCGGGAAAGAACCCCGGCCACGGCGGCTGCACTTCGATGGACGCGAAATGTTGAGGCCCGTGTGCTGGGCGATGTCAGTGCACGTTAAAGAACCCCAGCGGGTCGAAATGCCCGGAGATCTCCACTACGGCCTCTATCATAATCAAAGCTGGTTATGGACGTTAAACCCCACAAATCAATCAATCTTTAATAAAGAGCCGCCTCGTTAAACGCCGTCAGAAATTGGGCCTGAGCTTTGATCTGAACTGACTTTTTGATCGTCGTCTGCAGGTGCGTCTGCCTATCGCCTAGTCGGCGTTTACTAGGCCAGACAACTGTGCGCCTGCTTGGCGCGTTCGGTCGCCGTTGAATTAAGGATTGTAGAATTGAAATGCTGTAGTAAAAGACATATGAACATTGGCGTCACAAGGGATATATTTTAGCTGTGAAAGCGGCCCCACGCTTACAGATTCTCTCGGGTCTGATTGAAAAGAAACGAGAAAGAGGTCTCCAGCCGCGTCAAGATTGAGATACACCATGTCCCCGAAGGGGACCATGGGGTGATGCGGAGCATCGCTGGGAGTTTCAACGGTGCATTTAACAGCGGTGTTTACAGGTTTGGAGTGTTTTCGGTGTTACCTTTGCGGTGAACCTTGCGGTGAACCTTCCGTGTTATTATGTTGCTAACTTGGTTCGTTATCACGCATCGCGTAACCTTTGTAAGAGTGTGGGTTGATGCTGATGCGTGCTTGCGTCAACTCACTCGCTGACGGAACTGTTTCTTCCATCACACAACACCGCCAACTTTCATCGGAGAAGGGGGAGAAACTGCTGAAGCGAAGCGCGCGCACCGCTCTCTACCCTCTTTATTGCAGCAGATGTTGGAGAGTGGGAAGGGAGAGTCGCGCATGCGTAGTGTGAGTGCGGACGGACGCCGCGCGAGCGCGCTCTCTACCCGCTTTATTTATTGCAGCAGCTGTTGGAGAGAGGGAAGGGAGAGGAGAGTCGCGCATGCGTAGTGTGAGTGCGGACGCCGGACGCGTGACACCCGCGAGCAAGAAATGCTCCGCATCTAAAAGCAGCAAGACCGCATCGATAAGTTTCGCGAGACGCATCTCAAATATTTCTAAAGTAGGGTAAAATACCACGGCAAATAAGTTCTGTGGCTATCCATGAACAAACACAACCACGAAACAGACTGCATTGGGCCTCATCATTGCAAACGACCTTAGTACTTGCGGCAGTCTGGTGATCTCTAGCAGTATAAAGCATGCAGGTGAAAGACCGAGCAGATACGGCAGAATGCCTTGCGCAACGCGGGAGCCACGAAAATCGAAGAGGGATTTCATTTATAATCCGTCTGGACTCGTCCGCTCTCTACGTGATCCCTGCAATTGTGGAACGTGCTCCTGTTTCGTTCGCAATGACAACTGCCGTGCCTTTGCATCGGAAAATACCAATATAATTATAGCACACACCATACTAGAGGCCTCTGGAAATTTTTACAACCAAAGGTTTCCTTCGCGAGAACTGATAACGCACAGCACAAGGCTCTCTAGAATTTTACTTGCTCTGGCGCGTTTAGATAGGCGCGAACGATTAGACGAGATGCGCAACAACCGCAGGGTTTATCCTGATCCACCTCACTCCATGACGAGACGCGAGGCAGCCCTGGTGAGGCGTGCCCAAACTCACTCTTTGATGACACCTCACATTGAGCACTACGTACAATGCAAGGACGGGTCTCCTTCCTGCGTTGAATGCGGTGGATTCCCTGATAACGCCCACATTCTTTGGAACTGTCCGGGTGCTGGTGCAGCTATGGGCGAGAGCCTCAAACACATACCAACCAAACTAAGACCTGCGACCCTGGAGGAGTGGCTAGCGGACTCCTCCCCAGACGTCATGAAGGCACTCCTTGGGCATTTAACACTTCTAGGCCTGTCTGAGGGCTAGGCCTTTTTTTTTTCTATGAGTGGACCCGGACGGGGGTTCGCCTTTCTTTAAAATAAAGTTGTTCTCTCTCTCTCCTTGTAGTCAGAAATGTGAACGCCACAGCCGGGAGGGAACCCGCGCCATTGCTGTCGGCACCCGAGCACCATAACCACCGTACCAAAGTGGTGACACGCTGGCTGTTGTTTAAGTGCTCTCATTGGGCGTGTGGAGTGCGGTGCACACAGGCTCTTGCGACGTCATGTGAAAGCCAAAAGTTGATGGATCCTACCCAGCTAGTATGCGATAGTTCCCCATGAATAGTAAGTTTCCCTACAATGCGACACTTCGTAGTCTCTTCTCTTACCCAATTCTTAGGCTTTCTTTTAGATGGCGACAGTCCTGTAACAGCATGGTGTTCTTAGTTTGCTAAGGAACTAACCAATAATTTTAAATAGCCCGATGATCGATGTGTTCAAAGCGAAAGGGAAATGAGTAAATGCTTGAACAGAGTATTGGATGATGTCACAGCATCCCTGCCGTCAGAAAGGTAGTGCTGGTGCCATAAAAACCGATGTGCCGATGTCATCCGACGATGTACTGTGTTATGCCAGCTTTCCTGGACTTCACAGCGACGTTTTGAGCTCCGCAATATCAACATTTTGCTCTTGGCGGCCGTGCCTGCTCAATTAAGCAGGGGCGATTTCTTATAAAGATTCCAAAATTGGACCGGTTCCCTTGGCGTCGCGTGATTGGTCAGCATCGATCTTTTGCTGACAGCGACTCTATCCAATCACGCGAAGGCAAGCGGACCGGTCCGCCGTTTTTGGAACCGTTGTAAGATATTGCCCCAGCGCTTTCGGCAATGACGTCAAAAATCCAGGGTGGCCTGCATGGGAATTTGCTAAACAGCATTGAAATTCATTTTCAGAAAAATCTAAGGTGACTTGCAACCGCATGGCTTGGCGCATAGCGTTACAGCACCGAGGAGAACATATACTTGAAAATTTATTCAGATCACTTGAAAGTAAAAAAAGTCGCCGGAGTTGCCCTTTAAATCAAGGTAGGACACTGGGCCAGTTTCGGTATTCGCAGAGGCTTCTCCACAATTCCGGTAGGCAAACGCAAATTCAATAACTTCTGCTTCAGTGGTTCAAACTTTTGAACGTACAGAACAAGGAAGTATTGCAGTTATGTGTGCTATAAAATGCCTATCACGATGTTACTTTTTTTATTCTTTGACGTCCTACATGTTTGTTTTGTCGCTTCGTGCATTGGTGCCGACAGGGGGCGCTTTCGCTCTTATCACTTTGGCTGCCACCTCGCCACTCCGTCTGTAGCTGCCGCTGTCAGTGATTCTTGTGCGCAGTTGGCGCTGCAATGCTCCGAAGTTCTTTTTTTTTCTCTGTGCCCGCAAACGTGACGACAATGTCCGAGAAACTGAAGGAAAGGCTTAAGGCTTACTGGACTGCCATGTGGTGCGAAAAACTTCGCTGCGAGGACAGCAAGACGAAATTTCCTGGCTTCCCAGCGGACGACAGGCAAGCATATTTTTTCTTTCATCGTTATGCGTAAGCAAGCGCTGCCCTTTTAAGAACTGGTATAGCATGGACCGGGCGTTTGGCGGGCCGTAATCTTCAGCGGTCTTGGGAAGAACTTGACGCTGCTTGTAGACACTTGCTATCTGATGCTACCTCACGGGCTTACGGAGATTACGCTGCAGCATATGTTAGCGGCTGCTCTCCGTTCCACGAAAGTAAAACTTGCACCGCTTTCAGGGGAGACCGTTTTCGGAACAAGGCCCCTGCACGTTTGGTACGAGGTCCCCATAAACGTTACGCACTCAGATCACGATATGGCTATAAGGCATGGCTTAGTGGAAGGTTTGTTCGTGTATTTCGGCCAACAGCAGTTGCGAGGTCTACGTAAATCTAAGTACGCAATTGCTCTTACATTTTGCCCAACTTCAAGTGTGGCTGCCCCGTGCCGACATTGAATGAATGCTCTGTATGGAGTAGCCCTCTTTCGGGAATGCCTGTTGTGCGCAGTGCGAGGGATAACGCGCCGCGCACCCTCGTGGGTTTGGCTATAGGCATGGACTGAAGACGCCGCGCGGGAGCCGTCCTGGCTATTTCTGTTAGTATTCTCGAAGCGTAGGAAATACTTTACTGTCAACATGGTTTTGTGAGCAAATAAGAAACACCGCGTTCTTTACACGTGCTATCTTTGCAGAATACATACAGTGAACGCCCACCAAGCACGGTCCACACCGAGTGCTCCTAAGATGCGCATTAACGCGATAGCGTGAACGCTCGTTTCGCAGAAATTCTGGTGTCGGCGCCGGCGTCGTTCGTTGTGAACGGGAAATCAGTGTCGGTGAGCGAAAATTCGAGGTAGATGCAAAGAAACACAACTCGGACCAGGTGGGAATCGAACTTGACCAATCGCTGCCGTGCGCTAGGCCACGCAGCAAGCATTGTCACAGCGGTTAATGGCGAGCCATTTATGTGCTACAGGTTCTCCAAATGTAAAATGGAACACGCGCTGCAAACGGAGGCAAATCACGAGAGTACACCGGCACATCCGGCTGATCCGTCCTGACATTCTAATGCTCGCCTTATCGCCGGCTCGAGCGAAGCCACTTGCTGCCACAAGTGCTCGGAATGGGCGCTTCCAGTGCTTTACACTTTTGTTTGCCCGCATCGGGCGCAAAAGTCAATTTGGCGGCTTGCTCTTTCTGCTTCGTCAGGAATGCGACCGCTTTCAATCTGCTTGACAGCCGAGGGTCGCGCAGATTAGTAGTGGGAAAAAAAAAAGAACGGCGTGTGGGTGTTGGGTACTTTGTGCTTGCTATACAAATAGCCGCTCAAAGGAATTGTACAAGTGGGCCAATTGACCACCAGTTATTTAAAAACAAATTCAATTTATTGCACGGAAGAGACACATTTTTCCGGAACAGAAGGATGACTCAGCTTGAGGGATCCGCCATCGATTTTACTCTGCAAATGTGCATGAAAACTTTAATCGAAGTTTGTGGCAACTTAAAACAAATACTCGCGGGAATGGCTCTTTCGCGCATCGAAAGACAAGTTTAATTATGGGTGAGCTTCCACCTATGGTAATTACATATACAGGTAATCTACGTACCCCAGCCGCTCGCGGAGGTTGTCCCATTCCTTTGCGACAACGTCCCAACGGTCATCTGCGCTCGCGTAATGGTTCAAACGCGCTAGCGTGCTTTTGCGGCTTCCCCAAACGTTCTCAATTATGTTCATGTCGGCGCCCTTGGGCGTCCACTCTAACAGCCACGCAGCCCGTTCTTTCAGCAAGGCTTTGACCACCCGTGCAGTGGGAAGAGGGCTTGCTGCACCAAGGAAGAGCCATCTTTGAATGACCCTTCCAAAGCATAGGGGAGCAGATTTCGCTGCAGCACATCAGGGTATCTGTCATCATTGAAGTTAGATGGCAGCCGAATGTGAGGAAAGGGGCCTTCTGCGCTGCTACCGGAAAGAAAAGCGTAAGAGAGAGAGAGAGAGAATGACGGGGGAGGAGGCTTTGGCCTCCACCCCATTCATCCCCCTAGCCATCGACCGGAGTCCCTCGGGACTCGGCGGCGGCTAGGGCGAGACCGATGACCTTACTCTGTTCTTCGGCGTCGGGGCTGAGTAATAGGCCTCCCAGGATTCTACATTGTTAGCGACTGTAAGTCAGCCATTAAGAAGTATGATATGGCCAGAAGTATGATCCAGAAGTATGTGTCCAGAAGTATGATATTGTCGTGAAGCAGTCGAGCATCTCTGTTGCAGCCGCCAAAATTTTGAAACAAGGACATGTACACGCCGAGCAAATCTCACTGATATGGTCCCCGGCCCACCAGGCGTCCGCAAAAGCCGTGCCCGGAAAGGACGTTACCTCTCCCGCCGGAAGTGACGTCGGTGCCAACACTCGCCGCAGCGGCAGTCGGCGCGCACTTCGCTCCACTGCAGCTTCCTGCAGCGGTGTGTGGCTGCGTCGCCGTGTTTCTTCGCTGGGTTGGCGAAAGCACGTGCCCAGCTGCGTGGCGCTGCCTTAGCAACACTCAGCGTGCGAACGCGCGAGCTAGCCTATCGTTCTTCGCCGCCATGCGAGCCGAGTTCAATCTCCAATTTAAGACGCCCTCTGAGGCCATCACGACGTCGAGATGTACGTTCATCGATCTCGCATTCACCGACGACCTTGTGCTAGATATGACATATGTCTCCACCGGATCACAAGGCCACGGTAGTGTCCATGTACCCCGGCCAAGTACGCCGTCACAGGAACGATAAGGGTGTGACGACACCGCTGACTGTCTAATGACACCACCCACAACGCCGCGACGGTTGTACTACTTCGATATGCCCGAGACCTGCCTCGGTCATATCTGCATGTACTGCCTTGACGACGAAATAGAAGAGGACGTGTGAAGCGTCGACACCACTTTGGTGGCATCAAATCATGTAAATAAACACAATCCGGCCTCCCACGTTGCCTCGTTGCCCCGCCACGGTGGTCTAGTGGCTATGGCACTCGGCTGCAGATCCGAAGGTCGCGGGGTCGAATCCCGGCCGCGGCGGCTGCATTTCGATGGAGGCGAAATGTCGAGGCCCGTGTGCTGTGCGATGTCAGTGCACGTTAAAGAACCCCAGGTGGTCTAAATTTCCGGAGACCTCCACTACGGCGTCTCTCATAATCAGAACTGGTTTTGGGACGTTAAACCCCACAAATCAATCAATCAATCACGTTGCCTCATTGTTTATAACACAACTCGGCAGCACATTTTGCAGCGCCCCTGCATAACAACAATCTAGCCAAAGGAAACGCTCCGTGTTCTCATCTCATAAGAGTAAGCTTAGGGATTGTCGAACTTTCTGAAAGCGCCCCTGACGAGTAATGATAGCAGTGGTGCGGCTTCGCTCGAGCCAGCGATAAGGCGAACATCATAAAATCAGTATCCACCAGCCGCTTTTTTTTCTTCTGTATTCTTCACATCGGAATACTATATTTGATCATACCGTATGGGAGCACCAGTGCACCTTGGCAATGACAATAAAAAAGAAAACGAGGAAAGTAGTCTTTCACGCTTTTTCTTTCTTTCGCTCTGTTTTATATTTTTTTTACTTTTTCCGCTCATGAAAGGACGCTACTTTTCTCGTGCGGTTCAGTGGTCAATCACGAACCCACACAGCTTTCGACCGTATTTAATTAGCATGTTTCCTATATTTCATTGCACTGTGCACGCCACGGTGCACGCCCAGGAACTTCGGAGATGCTTTTTTTTCTTAATTCAATATACATTCAATGCTAAACTTCCCCTGGAGTTAGCTTTATAAATAAAACACCGCCGCTCTTAGCCCATCTCGCCTGTGTCGGGAGAACGCAGGCTTGACTCAAAGAAAATTATTGCTCAAATCAGTTCAACGCTCATTCGATAAGTCCCAGCCACAGCACTTAACCCGCTGTGTGCATCGGCGACCCGTGCACATATAGGTTGTTGCATGCGACGACTCCAGACTAAGGACTGAGCATCTGCAGGTGATTTCGTCGGTGCCGAGCTCGGATCGGGTGCTGAAGGTCGCATTTGGCTGCTCTCAGATCATATCGCACCTGATCAAAAGGACCATTTTAGATATCCGAGAAGCAAGCATCAACAATTGGGCCGACGCGCGTGGAGAAGCGTCTCCTAATAACCCAACATCGCACTAGCAGAAATGACTAGCTAGTCCGCCGCGGTAGTGCAGTGGTTACGGTACTCGGCTTCCACCCAAAAAACGCTGAATCGATCCAGGCCGCGGTGGTCGCATTTTCGATGGCGGCGCAAATGCCAGAGGCCCGTGTACTGTGCGTTGTCAGTGCACGTTCAAGAACCCCAGGTGGCCAAATTTCCGGAGTCCTCCACTACCTCACCTTCCTATCTCTTTCATGCCTTTTCCCCTTCCCCCTCAGGCGCTTAGCCGTGCCTCTCATAGGCTGCAGAAATTGGCGTCCTTTCCTAAACCGAACCACAATCATCATAGCTCACTACCTGCCTGTTGTCACGAACCAGCTCGCACAGACAAGGACCGAAGACTTGGAAAGACGACACAAGTGCTGACTGTCAGCTGAAATTTTTACAGCGAAAGCTATATATGCCTAGGAGAAACGAAAAACCGTTCGGCATCTGTGTCACGAGCGGTCTCCATTGGCAGCACCTTCCAGTGACGTCGTTCTCTGCGCCGTACCAAAACACGCATGCCATTAGCTGACCCGTGAGTGACCTCGCCCATCCCGTCGCAGCCGTGGCGCCGAGCACGCGCATGCCATTGGCTGGCCCGTGAGTGACGTCGTCCATCCCGTCGCAGCCGTGGCGCCGAGCACGCGCGTATCAGTTTCGATTGAGAGCTCCCACATGGGTAAGCCACGGATGTTAGCTCGCGATGTGAAACACGACGGCGAAACACGGCGATGTGAAACACGATGTGAAACGACGGCGCGCCGAAGAAGCAGCGTTGCGGGCAGAACAGCGTCGACGTGATCATTGCGGGAGCGCGTTCGCCGGCGCGAACGCCCGCTTTCAGCGAGAGTTTCTCCAGCGGCACTTTGGCTTCGGGTACGACGTCTGTGTAACCCACTGCTAAACACCGGGGCCACACATTTCAGCTTCGCTGGTTAACCATTTGTACGGAGTGCTTGGGCGGTGATTTTATTGAAAAAATAGCACATATATAAAGGGGAACTACACGTGAACCAGAATGGACGTGTCATGTCAGACAAAGCAGATACCATGACAACCGGTTTCACCATGACAATATACCAACGCACCCAACTTGCTACTTTGTTCTCACTAAAGGATAGTGCAGTACAAATGCATCCCGATCATGAATTAGTGATCTTTATTTCACTAATCTAATGTAATCGTCATGCATTTCCCTGAATGCTAGATAATTCGTCATGAAACTTTTCCTTGCCGACTGCTTTGCATGACAAAGGTTCGAATAATGAGTATGATGTGCGGAATGCTTTTATGGCAAGATTTATTTTTCCAGTTAAACGACGCAGGAAATGAGTGATCTAAAAGTATGCCGATTTTCGAACACTTATACAACGTATATATATATATATTGTCTGTGTGTACGCTGGCAAGAAAAATATTACTGCAACGTCTCTATTA
Organism: Hyalomma asiaticum; assembly: GCA_013339685.2. Lineage (NCBI taxonomy): Eukaryota > Metazoa > Arthropoda > Arachnida > Ixodida > Ixodidae > Hyalomma > Hyalomma asiaticum. The sequence continues at coordinate 59,207,895 of CM023491.1, forward strand.
GAGCAGGTGTGTGCGTAAAAACACAGAATGGCTTTCAAGGATCTTTAGGAAAGTAAGTAAAAACGACCATGGTTTGCATGTTCCAAATTCACTATATTTGCGAGAGGTTAATTTCGCACGAGGAGACTCGCTGTACAATACTTGGTTCCTTTACGAGTCAGAGGTATTCTTGTGCTTTTTCACTTCTAAATTGCTGGCTGCAGAATTCGCGTAATTCAAGTGGCCCTTCACAACCGTGAAAACACACTTCTGCATTTATTACGGAAAACGATAGTTGCTTTATTAAGTAAGGCAGTGTGTTTTCTCCTGGTTGAATATTTCTGTTAGTCAAACGGCGAAGGATATACACTGTCTGTACTTTATTTGTTGGTCGACTTGTTCAAGGCCTTATTTCCTGTTTCCTCGGCTGTCAGTCCGCATCTCCCTCCCTCTCTTTTTTTTGTGTGCGTATCGAGTTGGACGAAATAAGTCACTTTAATCATTCTGGTGTGAAGATAAGACACCGGCCGAAGCATTACCGCCCTTTTGCATGTTTAGAGACGTAGTGCATTTTTTTACCGACACAAAATGACTGTCAACATGCCCTCGCTTAAAATATACTGCAAGGAGGGGGCACAGGACATTAGTGTTTGCTCCTTAGTGTTTGCTCTTATTGATTTCATTGAGCTTTTTGCCAACATGCGTTTCGCGAGCGCGCAGGATTTAAACGACGACATGCAGTCTATCAACACCAATGGACGCAACAGTGCAACGAAAAGCGCATTGACACAGCAGTACAGCTTCCAGCCAAATATCAATTTCGCGTTTATGACTGTGTACTATTCTGCTCTATCGCACCCTTTGAAGTGACCACGCATTCGTAAGCAGAGCAGCCAAGCAGAAAACAGTTATTACAAGTAACGTGTGCAATATATAGCGCGCGGCCTAAAGGAGGAAAAAGGAGGAAAGCGATACATTAGGTGCGCGCCGCAGTCATAGGCACGTGCGGTACATGGTGACATAAGTCTCCGCTTAAAGGAAGAATCTCTCAGGGGGACGTCTCATACGGGTCGTCGTTCGTAGTTCCACGGCTGTGGTTCCATTCATCGTAGTACTAGTGCTGTGGACGGCTTTGTTGTCTGCGGTTGAGAGGTGCGGGTGCCGTTGCTCTGTGTCCAGCACCGCCCCCGGCGGTTTTACTTGGCCCAAACGTCGACGCTCTAGTTCGCCCTCCGTTGTCTCGGCGGTCACCATACTTAACCCCTCTGTAGTTTGGACCCGCCCTTGCGTCTATTGGTCTCCGAGACAACCGTGGTTTCGTACCCAGATCGGCTCATCCTTCTGCAAGAAATCATGGGCACAAGGGTGAGTGCCGCGCTCTGTCTTTGGCGGCAGCAAATTGTCTAATCTAGAGCGTAGCTCACGTCCCATCAGGAGCACCCGGCGTTTTGCCACCCTTATCGGGGCGTTCAACGGTAGTTGTGAAGAACCATGGCTGACTGCGTTTGCATTGATCCTTGCCTGTTTTATTGCAGGCTTTGTTTGATGGTACGCGCCGCTCGCTCCGACAATCCGTTCGATTGTAGGCGATATGGTGCGGTGCGCATGTGCTTTACTCCATTCAGCGCAGCGAAAGTCTGAATTTGCCGGCATCAAAACTGGGGCCCATTATCTGTTACGTTTGCGCGCCGCAACCCAAACGTGCTAAGGAGGGTGTGCAGGGCGTCTATGGTCGTCCCAGCCGTGGACGCTTTCATGGGCACAGCTTCCATCCACTTACTGTGGGAATCGACCAGAATTAACAGCATATAGCCTTCCACTGGTCCCGCAAAATCCACGTGCAGACGAGACCACCGCTACCCGGTTTGCGGCACTGGTACGTGGCACCGGCTGCCTGGTTTCCGGAACTGTCAACTAGCGTGTAGGCATCAGTGCAGCTTGAACACACAAGCCGCACGTCTTAACTAGCCACTAAATATCTTTGTCAATGCCGTTATACCAAGGCAGCGAGCGCGCTAGCCTCTTCATCACAGTGGTTCTTTGATGCGTCGCAATGAATAAGCTGTAACAATGAGTTCCTCGCTGCTTCAGGCACGACGACTCGGTGGCCCCAAAACACCAGGCCTTCGCTCACAGCTGGCTTGTCCTTCCGGACCTGATACGGCTTCCATGTTGCTTGTTTCGCGGCTAACTGCCACGGCCAGCCTCCCTGCACCCACTTCCGCACCATAAGTAACTCCTTAATCTCAGATGCCTAGCGGGTCAGTTTGGCTGACAGTGCTCTCCCGTCCGGACCGGCTATCAGAAGAACGTATTGAATCATCGGTGCCGCCCTAGTTTCCGGACACTTCCTTGGAAAGCGTTGCCCGTGGTAGGCGTCCGAGTGTGTCCGACGTTAAAGCAACGTGTGCAATATACATGTATAGCGCACAGTCAGAACGACGGAGAGAGAAGAAAGTGATACAGTAGGTGTGCACAATATTCATCGCCGCGTGCGGTGCATGATCACGATATAACACCATTAAGTCACTTTGTGCCACTGAAAGTGTACTTGCGTGATTTTCCAGAATGTGTTCCTCTCAAACCTCACTAAGTCGAAACAGCCCAACGGCGAAAGACATTAAGGCGTGCAACACATGCAATCAGGGCGCACAAGAACTAACTGAACGACGGGCACAAACCGCTTATCGTAGGGCAAATAAAAGGCGGCCCACAATGACAGGCCGGCGAAGCCTTACTGAAGACGCGCGACCTCGCCGGCAAGAAACACTGGCGTCTCGCATGAAACAACAAAACTGCAACGAACGTCGCCGCCCCACAGCGGAGCTTCTGTGTAGTGACAGCCTCGTATACATAGCAAGCCTGCGTGCGCTATGGGCATAGCCATGTAGCAGACTAGTAGTACAGCCACTAGCGACTTCATCTAGTTTCCCTCCCCACACTACTCGCCATTTAGCCTTTCGCATTTCGCAGCTCGCTGCACTTGCTTGTCCTGTCGTTCTCCCTAACTCCTCTGCTTCGCTCCCGCCTTCAACTTAGCGTCCGAGGCATTAACGTAATGACCTGACCGACTAAATGCAGCATATTAGGCATGTGTCCGCGAGTGGGCGAAGGAACACTGCATCGTTCAGTAGTGAAGAAAGCTTGCCCTGAACTCATGGCCAGTGATTGCGGAAAATGGCAAACGGGGTAGGGGCGGAGTACGGTCAATGGGTCTAGGAGCTTTCCTCCTGTCAAGTCTTGCATCGCTCCTCGGTGAATTTCGTCCTCTTTCCCTCCCCTTCGCTTCCTCGCATGTTATCGTTGTCCTGGCTCTCGTCGCAAGTGGCTGCGGCGCTGGCCGCACGGGTAGCTAAGCAGCCCAGCGGCAGGGGAATTTGCTCGTGCCTAGAACGCACAACCAAGGGTTCAAAGTAGAGCGAGGAAGAACGGGAACACAACAAGCACCTCTCACCCCCACCGGGCATCCTACACACGTATTCGGGACTCTTAGAGGCTGCTTTGCATGAAAATAAATCATGGAGAAGTTTTCTTCTAGTGCACGAAAGTTCACTACGCACTCAGTCACGCACAAATGGAAAATAAGCACTTACATCGCGCATGAAAGGTAAATGCGAGAGCGGTGCTACCGTAAGCATATCCGTTGAGCTTCGGTTTGGACCATCTATGGAGAAAGGTAACTACGCGATGGAAACCAACCAATCTGCGATGCGCTAGCGAATAGAAAAACGTGGCGGTATTTTCCAGGTTTTAGCGACTTCAGGACGCCCTGCTGAGTTATTCTTGCGAGCTCAAACACCTACATTCATGCCCAGTACTTTCTGCAGCTATCGATTCGACCAAAAATTGTAGGCCGAGCTTAACGACCTCTGCTGGAGCCATTCCGTGCTAAATAAACGTGATCTATGTGTGTCAGTGATACGCGCGTTGTAATTTATTACTCTGGTACGTATTTTTTTCGATAGTGTATGTTGAAGGCCATCTAATATTACAAACGCCTTAAAGGGAGACCTCAAGCAAACTAGCAGTAAGAGACAAAAAAAAATTTGTCATCTCAGTCCACTGCGTAAACGCCAGGGCAGTCATTGCCAGGTCAAGAGTATTTCCAAGCCGTGGACACGAACCCTTCCATGAGATTCCGCTGTGAGCCCTCGTGCACGTGACCCTACGTGACACTGAAAAATCAATATTTCTCATATTTGTAGGTTATATTTTGATAATACTAGAAAACATCAGTCTTGCGAGAATACTCTCGCTAAACTTCAAATCACGAAGATCAAAATAGAGGTGCTGACACCGCTCTCGATTTCCATCAATAATACGCGTCACGTCAAAGAAATATGATGGCGTCTCCTTATCCCTACAATAACATTTTTCGGTAAGAAAGTCGTACATTGTGTCATGATGAAGCCAGAAAATCCACACAGGCAGTTTCAGAATGTTTCATGGAGCTAAATTGAAGAGTACACGAAATAAAGTACATTTCTGTTATCAAAACGCTAAAGCTTCAGTGCGAATAACAAGTTAAATTCTCGCATTCATTCTGCTTCTTTAACATTGCGCATAATACTTCGAAATTAGCGACAGTTCCAGTATCGACACATCAGTAATAATATTAAACCACATGCTTTTCGGGCTCTAGGGCGCGCTCCAAACATGTCTTCAGTACTGTCTTCCAGACTCTCTTAAGCATTTCGATGTTCGCCTCACCATCTATTTATTTCCTTTCCGCATACAAAAAAGTTGTATTTCGCAACGGAGAAAAATAATACGACATGGAGCACCTATCTGTCCCAGTAGGGAGATGTCAAGTAAAGGAGCGCTAGAGAGAAAGCAACACTTGACATCTCACAGTCCACTGCGTAAATGCCAGGGCAGTCATTGGCAGGTGAAGAGCTCTTGGAAGCTGTAGACAAGAACCCTTCCATGAGATTCTGCTCTGGGCCCTCGTGCACGTTACCCTGTGTGAAAGTGAAAATCAATATTCCTCATATTTGTAGGATCGCTTTTGATAAAACCAGAAAGACCAGTGTTGCGAGAAGACTGTCGGTAAACTAGAAATCGCGAAGGATGAAAATACAGGTGGCGACGTCTCGATTTCCATCAATAATACGCGTCATGTCACAGAAATATGATGGCGTCTGCGAATCCCTACAATGCTATTTTTCGGTAAGAAATTCATGCATTGTGGCCAAATGAAGCCAGAGACTACACACAGGCAGTTTCAAAGTGTTTCATGGAGCTAATTTGACGTGGAGACGAAATAAAATCGCCTTCTGTTATCAAGAGGCTGAAGTTCCGGTATGGATTCCAAGTTGAATTTTCGCATTCATTGTTCTCCTTTAATATTTGACATAATATCGCGAAATTAGCGAGAGTTGTAGTGTCGACACATCAGTGATAATTTTAAACCACTTGCATTTATGCTCTCGGATGCACACCAAACATATCTTCAGTACTGTCTTCCAAACTCTCTTAAGCATTTCGATGATCGCCTCACCATCTTATTTCCTTTCCGCATCCAAGAAGGTTGTATTTCGCAACGCACAAAAATAATGCGGAATGGAGCACCTATCTGTGCCAGTTGGGTGATGTCAAGTAAAGGAGCGCTAAGAGAGAAAGCAACACTTGACATATCACAGTTCACGGCGTAAACGCCAGGGCAGTCATTGGCAGGTGAAGAGCTCTTGGAAGCTGTAGACAAGAACCCTTCCATGAGATTCTGCTCTGGGCCCTCGTGCACGTTACCCTGTGTGAAAGTGAATATCAAAATTTCTCGTATTTGTAGGCTGGCTTTTGATAAAACCAGAAAGACCAGTCTTGCGAGAAGGCTGTCGGTAAACTAGAAATCGCGAAGGATGAAAATACAGGTGGCGACGTATCGATTCCTATCAATATTACGCGTCATGTCACAGAAATATGATGGCGTCTGCGAATCCCTACAATGCTATTTTTCGGTAAGAAATTCATGCATTGTGGCCAAATGAAGCCAGAGACTACACACAGGCAGTTTCAAAGTGTTTCATGGAGCTAATTTGACGTGGAGACGAAATAAAATCGCCTTCTGTTATCAAGAGGCTGAAGTTCCGGTATGGATTCCAAGTTGAATTTTCGCATTCATTGTTCTCCTTTAATATTTGACATAATATCGCGAAATTAGCGAGAGTTGTAGTGTCGACACATCAGTGATAATTTTAAACCACTTGCATTTATGCTCTAGGATGCACTCCAAACATGTCTTGAGTACTGTCTTCCAAACTCTCTTAAGCATTTCGATGATAGCCTCACCATCTTATTTCCTTTCCGCATTCCAACAAGTATTTCGCAACGCACAAAAATAATGCGGAATGGAGCACCTATCTGTGCCAGTTGGGTGATGTCAAGTAAAGGAGCGCTAAGAGAGAAAGCAACACTTGACATCTCACAGTCCACGGCGTAAACGCCAGGGCAGTCATTGGCAGGTGAAGAGCTCTTGGAAGCTGTAGACAAGAACCCTTCCATGAGATTCTGCTCTGGGCCCTCGTGCACGTTACCCTGTGTGAAAGTGAATATCAAAATTTCTCGTATTTGTAGGCTGGCTTTTGATAAAACCAGAAAGACCAGTCTTGCGAGAAGGCTGTCGGTAAACTAGAAATCGCGAAGGATGAAAATACAGGTGGCGACGTACTCGATTTCCATCAATAATACGCGTCATGTCACAGAAATATGATGGCGTCTGCGAATCCCTACAATGCTATTTTTCGGTAAGAAATTCATGCATTGTGGCCAAATGAAGCCAGAGACTACACACAGGCAGTTTCAAAGTGTTTCATGGAGCTAATTTGATGTGGAGACGAAATAAAATCGCCTTCTGTTATCAAGAGGCTGAAGTTCCGGTATGGATTCCAAGTTGAATTTTCGCATTCATTGTTCTCCTTTAATATTTGACATAATATCGCGAAATTAGCGAGAGTTGTAGTGTCGACACATCAGTGATAATTTTAAACCACTTGCATTTATGCTCTCGGATGCGCTCCAAACATGTCTTGAGTACTGTCTTCCAAACTCTCTTAAGCATTTCGATGATCGCCTCACCATCTTATTTCCTTTCCGCATCCAAGAAGGTTGTATTTCGCAACGCACAAAAATAATGCGGAATGGAGCACCTATCTGTGCCAGTTGGGTGATGTCAAGTAAAGGAGCACTAAGAGAGAAAGCAACACTTGACATCTCGCAGTCCACGGCGTAAACGCCAGGGGAGTCATTGGCAGGTGAAGAGCTCTTGGAAGCTGTAGACAAGAACCCTTCCATGAGATTCTGCTCTGGGCCCTCGTGCACGTTACCCTGTGTGAAAGTGAATATCAAAATTTCTCGTATTTGTAGGCTGGCTTTTGATAAAACCAGAAAGACCAGTCTTGCGAGAAGGCTGTCGGTAAACTAGAAATCGCGAAGGATGAAAATACAGGTGGCGACGATCTCGATTTCCATCAATAATACGCGTCATGTCACAGAAATATGATGGCGTCTGCGAATCCCTACAATGCTATTTTTCGGTAAGAAATTCATGCATTGTGGCCAAATGAAGCCAGAGACTACACACAGGCAGTTTCAAAGTGTTTCATGGAGCTAATTTGACGTGGAGACGAAATAAAATCGCCTTCTGTTATCAAGAGGCTGAAGTTCCGGTATGGATTCCAAGTTGAATTTTCGCATTCATTGTTCTCCTTTAATATTTGACATAATATCGCGAAATTAGCGAGAGTTGTAGTGTCGACACATCAGTGATAATTTTAAACCACTTGCATTTATGCTCTCGGATGCGCTCCAAACATGTCTTCAGTACTGTCTTCCAAACTCTCTTAAGCATTTCGATGATCGCCTCACCATCTTATTTCCTTTCCGCATCCAAAAAGGTTGTATTTCGCAACGCACAAAAATAATGCGGAATGGAGCACCTATCTGTGCCAGTTGGGTGATGTCAAGTAAAGGAGCGCTAAGAGAGAAAGCAACACTTGACATCTCGCAGTCCACGGCGTAAATGCCAGGGGAGTCATTGGCAGGTGAAGAGCTCTTGGAAGCTGTAGACAAGAACCCTTCCATGAGATTCTGCTCTGGGCCCTCGTGCACGTTACCCTGTGTGAAAGTGAATATCAAAATTTCTCGTATTTGTAGGCTGGCTTTTGATAAAACCAGAAAGACCAGTCTTGCGAGAAGGCTGTCGGTAAACTAGAAATCGCGAAGGATGAAAATACAGGTGGCGAAGACTCGATTTCCCATAATAATACGTGTCATGTCACAGAAATATGATGGCGTCTGCGAATCCGTACAATGCTATTTTTCGGTAAGAAATTCATGCATTGTGGCCAAATGAAGCCAGAGACTACACACAGGCAGTTTCAAAGTGTTTCATGGAGCTAATTTGATGTGGAGACGAAATAAAATCGCCTTCTGTTATCAAGAGGCTGAAGTTCCGGTATGGATTCCAAGTTGAATTTTCGCATTCATTGTTCTCCTTTAATATTTGACATAATATCGCGAAATTAGCGAGAGTTGTAGTGTCGACACATCAGTGATAATTTTAAACCACTTGCATTTATGCTCTCGGATGCGCTCCAAACATGTCTTCAGTACTGTCTTCCAAACTCTCTTAAGCATTTCGATGATCGCCTCACCATCTTATTTCCTTTCCGCATCCAAAAAGGTTGTATTTCGCAACGCACAAAAATAATGCGGAATGGAGCACCTATCTGTGCCAGTTGGGTGATGTCAAGTAAAGGAGCGCTAAGAGAGAAAGCAACACTTGACATCTCACAGTCCACGGCGTAAACGCCAGGGCAGTCATTGGCAGGTGAAGAGCTCTTGGAAGCTGTAGACAAGAACCCTTCCATGAGATTCTGCTCTGGGCCCTCGTGCACGTTACCCTGTGTGAAAGTGAATATCAAAATTTCTCGTATTTGTAGGCTGGCTTTTGATAAAACCAGAAAGACCAGTCTTGCGAGAAGGCTGTCGGTAAACTAGAAATCGCGAAGGATGAAAATACAGGTGGCGAAGACTCGATTTCCATCAATAAGACGCGTCATGTCACAGAAATATGATGGCGTCTGCAAATCCCTACAATGCTATTTTTCGGTAAGAAATTCATGCATTGTGGCCAAATGAAGCCAGAGACTACACACAGGCAGTTTCAAAGTGTTTCATGGAGCTAATTTGACGTGGAGACGAAATAAAATCGCCTTCTGTTATCAAGAGGCTGAAGTTCCGGTATGGATTCCAAGTTGAATTTTCGCATTCATTGTTCTCCTTTAATATTTGACATAATATCGCGAAATTAGCGAGAGTTGTAGTGTCGACACATCAGTGATAATTTTAAACCACTTGCATTTATGCTCTCGGATGCGCTCCAAACATGTCTTGAGTACTGTCTCCCAAACTCTCTTAAGCATTTCGATGATCGCCTCACCATCTTATTTCCTTTCCGCATCCAAGAAGGTTGTATTTCGCAACGCACAAAAATAATGCGGAATGGAGCACCTATCTGTGCCAGTTGGGTGATGTCAAGTAAAGGAGCACTAAGAGAGAAAGCAACACTTGACATCTCACAGTCCACGGCGTAAACGCCAGGGCAGTCATTGGCAGGTGAAGAGCTCTTGGAAGCTGTAGACAAGAACCCTTCCATGAGATTCTGCTCTGGGCCCTCGTGCACGTTACCCTGTGTGAAAGTGAATATCAAAATTTCTCGTATTTGTAGGCTGGCTTTTGATAAAACCAGAAAGACCAGTCTTGCGAGAAGGCTGTCGGTAAACTAGAAATCGCGAAGGATGAAAATACAGGTGGCGACGACTCGATTTCCATCAATAATACGCGTCATGTCACAGAAATATGATGGCGTCTGCGAATCCCTACAATGCTATTTTTCGGTAAGAAATTCATGCATTGTGGCCAAATGAAGCCAGAGACTACACACAGGCAGTTTCAAAGTGTTTCATGGAGCTAATTTGACGTGGAGACGAAATAAAATCGCCTTCTGTTATCAAGAGGCTGAAGTTCCGGTATGGATTCCAAGTTGAATTTTCGCATTCATTGTTCTCCTTTAATATTTGACATAATATCGCGAAATTAGCGAGAGTTGTAGTGTCGACACATCAGTGATAATTTTAAACCACTTGCATTTATGCTCTCGGATGCGCTCCAAACATGTCTTCAGTACTGTCTTCCAAACTCTCTTAAGCATTTCGATGATCGCCTCACCATCTTATTTCCTTTCCGCATCCAAAAAGGTTGTATTTCGCAACGCACAAAAATAATGCGGAATGGAGCACCTATCTGTGCCAGTTGGGTGATGTCAAGTAAAGGAGCGCTAAGAGAGAAAGCAACACTTGACATCTCACAGTCCACGGCGTAAACGCCAGGGCAGTCATTGGCAGGTGAAGAGCTCTTGGAAGCTGTAGACAAGAACCCTTCCATGAGATTCTGCTCTGGGCCCTCGTGCACGTTACCCTGTGTGAAAGTGAATATCAAAATTTCTCGTATTTGTAGGCTGGCTTTTGATAAAACCAGAAAGACCAGTCTTGCGAGAAGGCTGTCGGTAAACTAGAAATCGCGAAGGATGAAAATACAGGTGGCGACGTACTCGATTTCCATCAATAATACGCGTCATGTCACAGAAATATGATGGCGTCTGCGAATCCCTACAATGCTATTTTTCGGTAAGAAATTCATGCATTGTGGCCAAATGAAGCCAGAGACTACACACAGGCAGTTTCAAAGTGTTTCATGGAGCTAATTTGACGTGGAGACGAAATAAAATCGCCTTCTGTTATCAAGAGGCTGAAGTTCCGGTATGGATTCCAAGTTGAATTTTCGCATTCATTGTTCTCCTTTAATATTTGACATAATATCGCGAAATTAGCGAGAGTTGTAGTGTCGACACATCAGTGATAATTTTAAACCACTTGCATTTATGCTCTCGGATGCGCTCCAAACATGTCTTCAGTACTGTCTTCCAAACTCTCTTAAGCATTTCGATGATCGCCTCACCATCTTATTTCCTTTCCGCATCAAAAAGGTTGTATTTCGCAACGCACAAAAATAATGCGGAATGGAGCACCTATCTGTGCCAGTTGGGTGATGTCAAGTAAAGGAGCGCTAAGAGAGAAAGCAACACTTGACATCTCACAGTCCACGGCGTAAACGCCAGGGCAGTCATTGGCAGGTGAAGAGCTCTTGGAAGCTGTAGACAAGAACCCTTCCATGAGATTCTGCTCTGGGCCCTCGTGCACGTTACCCTGTGTGAAAGTGAATATCAAAATTTCTCGTATTTGTAGGCTGGCTTTTGATAAAACCAGAAAGACCAGTCTTGCGAGAAGGCTGTCGGTAAACTAGAAATCGCGAAGGATGAAAATACAGGTGGCGACGTATCGATTGCTATCAATAATACGCGTCATGTCACAGAAATATGATGGCGTCTGCGAATCCCTACAATGCTATTTTTCGGTAAGAATTCATGCATTGTGGCCAAATGAAGCCAGAGACTACACACAGGCAGTTTCAAGTGTTTCATGGAGCTAATTTGACGTGGAGACGAAATAAAATCGCCTTCTGTTATCAAGAGGCTGAAGTTCCGGTAGGGATTCCAAGTTGAATTTTCGCATTCATTGTTCTCCTTTAATATTTGACATAATATCGCAAATTAGCCGAGCAGTTG
>CM023491.1:59219656-59289656 GCA_013339685.2 Hyalomma asiaticum
CCAAACATGTCATGAATACTGTCTTCCAAACTCTCTTAAGCATTTCGATGATAGCCTCACCATCTTATTTCCTTTCCGCATTAAAAGAAGTTGTATTTCGCAACGCACAAAAATAATGCGGAATGGAGCACCTATCTGTGCCGTTGGGTGATGTCAAGTAAAGGAGCGCTAAGAGAGAAAGCAACACTTGACATCTCACAGTCCACGGCGTAACGCCAGGGGCAGTCCATTTGGCAGGTGAAGAGCTCTTGGAAGCTGTAGACAAGAAAACCCTTCCATGAGATTCTGCTCTGGGCCCTCGTGCACGTTACCCTCTGTGAAAGTGATATCAAAATTTCTCGTATTTGTAGGCTGGCTTTTGATAAAACCAGAAAGCACCAGTCTTGCGAGAAGGCTGTCGGTAAACTAGAAATCGCGAAGGATGAAAATACAGGTGGCGAAGACTCGATTTCTATCAATAATACGGTCATCAGTCACAGAATATGAATGGCGTCTGCGAATCCCTCAATGCTATTTTTCGGTAAGAAATTCATGCATTGTGGCCAAATGAAGCCAGAGACTACACACAGGCAGTTTCAAAGTGTTTCATGGAGCTAATTGACGTGGAGACGAAATAAAATCGCCTTCTGTTATCAAGAGGCTGAAGTTCCGGTATGGATTCCAAGTTGAATTTTCGCATTCATTGTTCTCCTTTAATATTTGACATAATATCGCGAAATTAGCGAGAGTTGTAGTGTCGACACATCAGTGATAATTTTAAACCACTTGCATTTATGCTCTCGGATGCACTCCAAACATTCTTGAGTACTGTCTTCCAAACTCTCTTAAGCATTTCGATGATCGCCTCACCATCTTATTTCCTTTCCGCATCAAAAAGGTTGTATTTCGCAACGCACAAAAATAATGCGGAATGGAGCACCTATCTGTGCCAGTTGGGTGATGTCAAGTAAAGGAGCGCTAAGAGAGAAAGCAACACTTGACATCTCACAGTCCACGGCGTAAACGCCAGGGCAGTCATTGGCAGGTGAAGAGCTCTTGGAAGCTGTAGACAAGAACCCTTCCATGAGATTCTGCTCTGGGCCCTCGTGCACGTTACCCTGTGTGAAAGTGAATATCAAAATTTCTGCGTATTTGTAGGCTGGCTTTGATAAAACCAGAAAGACCAGTCTTGCGAGAAGGCTGTCGGTAAACTAGAAATCGCGAAGGATGAAAATACAGGTGGCGAAGACTCGATTTCCATCAATAATACGCATCACTGTCACAGAAATATGATGGCGTCTGCGAATCCCGTACAATGCTATTTTTCGGTAAGAAAGTCATACATTGTGGCCAAATGAAGCCAGAGACTACACACAGGCAGTTTCGAAAAGTGTTTCATGGAGCTAATTGACGTGGAGACGAAATAAAATCGCCTTCTTTATCAAGAGGCTGAAGTTCCGGTATGGATTACCAAGTTGAATTTTCGCATTCATTGTTCTCCTTTAATATTTGACATAATATCGCGAAATTAGCGAGAGTTGTAGTGTCGACACATCAGTGATAATTTTAAACCACTTGCATTTATGCTCTAGGATGCACTCCAAACATGTCTTGAGTACTGTCTTCCAAACTCTCTTAAGCATTTCGATGATAGCCTCACCATCTTATTTCCTTTCCGCATTAAAAGAAGTATTTCGCAACGCACAAAAATAATGCGGAATGGAGCACCTATCTGTGCCAGTTGGGTGATGTCAAGTAAAGGAGCGCTAAGAGAGAAAGCAACACTTGACATCTCACAGTCCACGGCGTAAACGCTAGGGTAGTCATTGGCAGGTGAAGAGCTCTTGGAAGCTGTAGACAAGAACCCTTCCATGAGATTCTGCTCTGGGCCCTCGTGCACGTTACCCTGTGTGAAAGTGAATATCAAAATTTCTCGTATTTGTAGGCTCGCTTTTGATAAAACCAGAAAGCACCAGTCTTGCGAGAAGGCTGTCGGAAAACTAGAAATCGCGAAGGATGAAAATACAGGTGGCGACGTATCGATTGCCTATCAATAATACGCGTCATGTCACAGAAATATGATGGCGTCTGCGAATCCCTACAATGCTATTTTTCGGTAAGAAATTCATGCATTGTGGCCAAATGAAGCCAGAGACTACACACAGGCAGTTTCAAAGTGTTTCATGGAGCTAATTTGACGTGGAGACGAAATAAAATCGCCTTCTGTTATCAAGAGGCTGAAGTTCCGGTATGGATACCAAGTTGAATTTTCGCATTCATTGTTCTCCTTTAATATTTGACATAATATCGCGAAATTAGCGAGAGTTGTAGTGTCGACACATCAGTGATAATTTTAAACCACTTGCATTTATGCTCTCGGATTCACTCCAAACATGTCTTGAGTACTGTCTTCCAAACTCTCTTAAGCATTTCGATGATCGCCTCACCATCTTATTTCCTTTCCGCATTCAAAGAAGGTTGTATTTCGCAACGCACAAAAATAATGCGGAATGGAGCACCTATCTGTGCCAGTTGGGTGATGTCAAGTAAAGGAGCAGCTAAGAGAGAAAGCAACACTTGACATCTCACAGTCCACGGCGTAAACGCCAGGGTAGTCATTGGCAGGTGAAGAGCTCTTGGAAGCTGTAGACAAGAACCCTTCCATGAGATTCTGCTCTGGGCCCTCGTGCACGTTACCCTGTGTGAAAGTGAATATCAAAATTTCTCGTATTTGTAGGCTGCTTTTGATAAAACCAGAAAGACCAGTCTTGCGAGAAGGCTGTCGGTAAACTAGAAATGGCGAAGGATGAAAATACAGGTGGCGACGTGTCGATTTCCCTCAATAATACGCGTCATGTCACAGAAATATGATGGCGTCTGCGAATCCGTACAATGCTATTTTTCGGTAAGAAATTCATGCATTGTGGCCAAATGAAGCCAGAGACTACACACAGGCAGTTTCAAAGTGTTTCATGGAGCTAATTTGACGTGGAGACGAAATAAAATCGCCTTCTTTTATCAAGAGGCTGAAGTTCCGGTATGGATACCAAGTTGAATTTTCGCATTCATTGTTCTCCTTTAATATTTGACATAATATCGCGAAATTAGCGAGAGTTGTAGTGTCGACACATCAGTGATAATTTTAAACCACTTGCATTTATGCTCTCGGATGCGCTCCAAACATGTCTTGAGTACTGTCTTCCAAACTCTCTTAAGCATTTCGATGATCGCCTCACCATCTTATTTCCTTTCCGCATCCAAGAAGGTTGTATTTCGCAACGCACAAAAATAATGCGGAATGGAGCACCTATCTGTGCCAGTTGGGTGATGTCAAGTAAAGGAGCGCTAAGAGAGAAAGCAACACTTGACATCTCGCAGTTCACGGCGTAAACGCCAGGGCAGTCATTGGCAGGTGAAGAGCTCTTGGAAGCTGTAGACAAGAACCCTTCCATGAGATTCTTCTTTGGGCCCTCGTGCACGTTACCCTGTGTGAAAGTGAAAATCAATATTCCTCATACTTGTAGGATAGCTTTTGATAAAACCAGAAAGACCAGTCTTGCGAGAAGGCGGTCGGTATACTAGAAATCGCGAAGGATGAAAATACAGGTGGCGACGTCTCGATTTCCATCAATGTACGCGTCAAGTCACACAAATATGATGGCGTCTGCTTATTCCGACAATGCTGTTTTTCGGTAAGAAATTCATGCATTGTGGCCAAATGAAGCCAGAGACTACACTCAGGCAGATTCAAAATGTTTCATGGAGCTAATTTGACGTGGAGACGAAATAAAATCGCCTTCTGTTATCAAGAGGCTGAAGTTCCGGTATGGATACCAAGTTGAATTTTCGCATTCATTGTTCTCCTTTAATATTTGACATAATATCGCGAAATTAGCGAGAGTTGTAGTGTCGACACATCAGTGATAATTTTAAACCACTTGCATTTATGCTCTCGGATGCGCTCCAAACATGTCTTGAGTACTGTCTTCCAAACTTTCTTAAGCATTTCGATGATCGCCTCACCATCTTATTTCCTTTCCGCATCCAAGAAGGTTGTATTTCGCAATGCACAAAAATAATGCGGAATGGAGCACCTATCTGTGCCAGTTGGGTGATGTCAAGTAAAGGAGCGCTAAGAGAGAAAGCAACACTTGACATCTCGCAGTCCACGGCGTAAACGCCAGGGCAGTCATTGGCAGGTGAAGAGCTCTTGGAAGCTGTAGACAAGAACCCTTCCATGAGATTCTTCTTTGGGCCCTCGTGCACGTTACCCTGTGTGAAAGTGAAAATCAATATTCTCATACTTGTAGGATAGCTTTGATAAAACCAGAAAGACCAGTCTTGCGAGAAGGCGGTCGGTATACTAGAAATCGCGAAGGATGAAAATACAGGTGGCGACGTCTCGATTTCCATCAATGATACGCGTCAAGTCACACAAATATGATGGCGTCTGCTTATTCCGACAATGCTGTTTTTCGGTAAGAAATTCATGCATTGTGGCCAAATGAAGCCAGAGACTACACTCAGGCAGATTCAAAATGTTTTCATGGAGCTAATTTGACGTGGAGACGAAATAAATCGCCTTCTGTTATCAAGAGGCTGAAGTTCCGGTATGGATCCCAAGTTGAATTTTCGCATTCATTGTTCTCCTTTAATATTTGACATAATATCACGAAATTAGTGAGATTTGTAGTGTCGACACATCAGTCATAATTTTAAACCACATGCCTTTCGGCTCTCGGACGCGCTCCAACATGTCTTGAGTGCTGTCTTCCAGACTCTCTTAAGCATTTCGATGTTCGCCTCACCATCTTTTCATTTCCTTTCCGCATTCAAAAAGTTGTATTTGCGCAACTCATACAAATACTACGAAATGGAGCACCTATCTGTCACAGTAGGGAGATGTCAAGTAAAGGAGTGCTAAGAGAGAAAGCAACACTTGACATCTCACAGTACACTGCGTAAATGCCAGGGGAGTCATTGGCAGGTGAAGAGCTCTTCGAAGCTGTAGACACGAACCCTTCCATGAGATTCTTCTTTGGGCCCTCGTGCACGTTACCCTGTGTGAAAGTGAAAATCAATATTCCTCATACTTGTAGGATCGCTTTTGATAAAACCAGAAAGACCAGTCTTGCGAGGAAGGCGGTCGGTAAACTAGAAATCGCGAAGGATGAAAATACAGGTGGCGACGTCTCTATTTCCATCAATGTACGCGTCAAGTCACACAAATATGATGGCGTCTGCTTATTCCGACAATGCTATTTTTCGATAAGAAATTCATGCATTGTGGTCAAATGAAGCCATGGAGACTAAACACAGGCAGTTTCAAAATGTTTCATGGAGCTAATTTGACATGGAGACGAAATAAAATCGCCTTCCCTTATCAAGAGGCTGAAGTTCCGGTATGAATCCCAAGTTGAATTTTCGCATTCATTGTTCTCCTTTAATATTTGACATAATATCGCGAAATTAGCGAGAGTTGTAGCGTCGACACATCAGTGATAATTTTAAACCACATGCCTTTCGGCTCTCTGACGTGCTCCAAACATGTCTTCAGTACTGTTTTCCAGACTCTCTTAAGCATTTGGATGTTCGCCTCACCATCTTTTTATTTCCTTTCCGCATTCAAAAAAGTTGTATTTCGCAACTCATAAAAATAATACGATATGGAGCACCTATCTGTCCCAGTAGGGAGATGTCAATTAAAGGAGCGCTAAGAGAGAAAGCAACACTTGACATCTCGCAGTCCACGGCGTAAAACGCCAGGGCAGTCATTGGCAGGTGAAGAGTTCTTGGAAGCCGTAGACACGAACCCTTCCATGAAACTTTACTCTGAGTCCTCATGCACGTTACCCTGTGTGAAAGTGAAAATCAATATTCCTCATATTTGTAGGATCGCTTTCGATAAAACCACAAAGACCAGCCTTGCGAGAAGGCTGTCCGTAAACTAGAAATCGCGAAGGATGAAAATACTGGTGGCGACGTCTCGATTTCCGTCAATAATACGCGTCACGTCACAGAAATATGATGGCGTCTGCTTATCCCTACAATGCTATTTTTTTCGGTAAGAAATTCATGCATTTTGGCCCAATGGAGCCAGAGACTCCACACAGGCACTTTTCAAATGTTTCATGGAGCTAATTTGACGCGGAGACGAAATAAAATCGCCTTCTGTTATCAAGAGGCCGAAGTTCCGGTATGAATTCAAAGTTAAATTTTCGTATTCATTGTTACCCTTTATATGTGACATACTTTTGCGAAATTCCCGAGAGTTGTAGTGTCGACACATCAGTGATAATGTTAAAGCACATGCATTTCGGCTCTCGGACGCACTCCATAACATATCTTCAGTACTGTTTTCCACACTCTCTTAAGCATTTCGATGTTCGCCTCACCATCTTCTTACCTTTCCGCATTCAAAAAGGTTGTATTTGGCAACGCAGAAAAATAATACGAAATGGAGCACCTATCTGTGCCAGTTGGGAGATGTCAAGTAAAGGAGCGCTAAGAGAGAAAGCCACACTTGACATCTCACAGTCCACTGCGTAAACGCCAGGGCAGTCATTGGCAGGTGAAGAGCTCTTGGAAGCCGTAGACACGAACCCTTCCATGAGATTCTGCTCTGGGCCCTCGTGCACGTTACCCTGTGTGAAAGTGAATATCAAAATTTCTCGTATTTGTAGGCTGGATTTTGATAAAACCAGAAAGACCAGTCTTGCGAGAAGGCTGTCGGTAAACTAGAAATCGCGAAGGATGAAAATACAGGTGGGGACGTCTGGATTTCTGTCAATAATACGCGTCATGTCACAGAAATATGATGGCGTCTGCGAATCCCTACAATGCTATTTTTCGGTAAGAAATTCATGCATTGTGGCCAAATTAAGCCAGAGACTACACACAGGCAGTTTCAAAGTGTTTCATGGAGCTAATTTGACGTGGAGACGAAATAAATTGGCCTTCTGTTATCAAGAGGCTGAAGTTGCGGCATGAAACGCCAGAGCAGTCATTGGCAGGTGAAGAGCTCTTGGAAGCCGTACACAAAAACCCTTCCATGAAATTCAACTCTGGGCCCTCGTGCACGTGACCCTGATGAAGGGAAAATCGATATTTCTCATATTTGTAGGTTAGCTTGTTATAAAACGAGAAACACCATTCTTGAGAGAAGTCCCAATAAACTCCCTAAGATCGAAATAGAGGTGGTGACGTCGCTCTCGATTTCCATGAATATTACGCGTCTAGTCACAGAAATATGGTTGCCTCTGCTTCTCTCTATAATACTATATTTCGGTAGGGAAATCATACATTGTTTCCCAATGGAGCCAGAGAACGCACACATTTTCAGAATATTTCATGGAGCAAATTTGACGAGTACACGAAATAAATTCGCCTTTTATTATCAAGAGGCGGAAGTTCCGGTGCGCATTTCAAGTTAAATATTCGCATTCATTCTTCTCCTTTAATATTGAACATAATATTGCGAGAATAACGACAGTTGTAGTACCAGCACGCGCTGCCCACGGGAGGCGCTCAATTAGCAAGTGCATGTTCACTACAGTTAATATTGCTCCTGAAGCTGCCAGCCTCACTTCGTATAGCCTTACTTGCTTGCTATCGCATTCATTGCTTCGCCCTGCGGCGAAACTGACTTTTTTGAGCTACCTTTCACAAAAGCGCACAAAGCTGCATTGTGAGAATTTGTATTCTGATAGTGCCGAGACAGCGCCTGATATATTTAAACGCGGGGAAGCTCTGGTCAAGCTAGATGGGCGTGACAGCGAGGCTCGGACGTTTTCTGTCAAGCTGTGTGTGTGTGTGTGTGTGTGTGTGTGTGTGTGTGTGTGTGTGTGTGTGTGTGTGTGTGTGTGTGTGTGTGTGTGTGCACATAAACACTCAACAGCCACTGGATTTCTCGCCATTTTACGAAAATTTTGTCATATAGGCATCTTTTTGTGGGCCTTCAGTGCCCCATATTGTTTTAGAGCATTATGTTCCTATGCAGACATTTCTGTTTGCATGGAGGCTCCGTAGACCTGGTTTGCGGGCGAGCATCTAATCACCAGTCCATATAGTGAATGCACATCGTAAAATGAAGCTATTGGTGTTCTTTTACTGGTTTCGAACTTTCTTCAAGCTTCTAATATTTTTTTTTTCTGCTACTAAATGGGGTGGGAAATGCACGCGTATCTAGGACACATAAAGTTCCGTGTCTTAAAATTAGAACTCCTGTAAAGCGTAAAATAGTATCACGTGGTCGTGGCAATGAAGGACGGATCCACAACACAAGGCGCTATGAGCCGACCACTTCATTCGGCGAACCTGTGCCCAGCAAAGCAAAGCAAATTACACTGAAAGACGCTAGCGGCGTGAACAGTCGTCGGTCGATGGTAAAAACAGACTAGCGGCGAAATGCTCCGCCTTTCATACACACGTACTAGGGAATTCTGGCGTTATCGCTGAGATTCAAAAAAGGCACTCAAATGCGAGCGTCGGGCATGCGAAGCTTCCAGAATGGTCGACACCATTGCTGAAGCGACATTCAAGATAAGCGGCGCCTGCGCTGTGGGTCACATGAAAGTGATTGCGGCGCTTCCCATGAACAGACCAAAAGGACCACGCGTGTCAATAGGGAAGCGAATGACCATTGATTGCTCATTGATTTATGGGCTTAACGTCCCGAAGCCACCCTATTATTATCAGAGACGCCGTAGCGGACGTCTCTATGTCCGGATTTGCCCGTGGGGTGCGGTAATTAAGGGTGTCAAGGTGCATATGTGCGACTGCTGCTAAACCACTAAAGAAAGCGGAAAGCAGCGGAACTCAAGTTAATTCTGTAGGCTTCAAAGCCAAGATGTGGCACAGCGGTACAATAATAAAACAGGTCATAAAGAGCGTTTCTGCTTTTACCGTTGTAGCACGTCTTTCAAGCTATCCGACAATTAGGCCAACACGGGGTTTTGCACCAGGCTAAGCATTAGGTGCCGTACAAAACAGCTATGGCACGTGAAAGGAAATATAAGCCGCCCAGGTTGCCCCAATTTTTTCTTTTATATATATTTTTTGCTTTCGTGGCAGGCATCGATAAGCACGACTTTTTCCTGCAACACGAATTTTGCACCTGCGACGCATGTAAAGGCGGATGGTGCAAGATATTTGGCAATACCACCGCCTTCCGTGTTCGCTAGCCTTTTTGTGCACACTTGAAACGTAGGAGCAGGGATTTCTGCATCACTACCCGGTCAATAGCCCCGTCAAAGCTCCGTCAGGTGGATAGCCATCGCCCCCTCCCCCCCCCCCCCAAATTATTCCAGTTAACCAATACACATCCGCCCTCTTTCGATAACGCTGTATAACACCCCTCCCACACCGGCAGTATCGAAATCCTGGATTAACACTTGCGTAGAAGGGGTCGTGTTTGGATGGCTTTTGATTTTTATTCGACATCGCGTGAAGCTTCGGCCACTGCACACATCCATTGCAAGAGTGGTAACGTGAAAAGTGAGCCGTAGAACAGCGATAGCGATACCATGTTCTTTGTGTTATCTGCTTGCTGTTTGTATGTCGTATCTGTTGCGGCTGGTGACGGCACACCAGTTTTCTGTATATTGGTTGCTCAGCACTGAATACAGGCTGATTCCTGGTTGCTCAAGCAGTGCCTCGGTGACTCGGTCATATCAGCAAGTTATTTATTTCGCTGCGACAGCGCGAACTAACGGCGACACACGAACAACCTAATAGAAAGCTACGGCGGGAGGCTGTCTACTCTATCGAGAGCACTTCGAGAGGTCGCTGCCAGTCGAGTTTCCGACGGCTTACACCAGGCGTATATTGTGGTTTGAGCGTTAGGTTTATTCCAACGTTGGCGAAATTCCGGCGCCGGCCGTCTCTCCGGCTCTCTGTATGTAGATCACTGTTTAACCACATGCAAAGAAACAAGCCATTTCTATAATAAAGTGACACAATCATTCCATCATATAGCGAACAGTATACCCGAGCTCATTAAACAGAGTATCTTGAAATACAAGAATGCATTATCAAATGCATTAATGAATTGATGCCACAAAGTCATGGCGCATACGTACAATAACTCCAATGAAAATATTTACCATTAAATGTGCCTTGTCATTCTGGAACTGTGCTCAGCCGAACGAGGTGGGGTTCGCCCCCTCACGACCAGTATAGACAAGGCACTTCCGCCATATGGCAAAGCATAGCTACCAAAAACCTAATACTGCCGGCGGTCGGTGTTGAGGGTTTCTTGTGAGCTGCGAGATGACTGGGCACGCTGAAATGTCGCCTGGCAAAACAAAGGAAAATAGCGAAAAGCTTTCCATCCACTGTCTCGAACTTCCATCTTCCTCCAAGATATTCAGTACTAATTATCTTTTTCCCAACCATCCTATACAGCTTCTCAAACACAAACCCAATTTCTTTCAGGCCATTCCTTACCGCCCCTCTTTTCTTTTTCTTAATTATATTGTTTTAGATATTAGTTTTTTTCAAAATTCATATTTGGCAACAGCGGTGTTCATTTATTTTTAGGATTCTTTTAAAGCGGGTTATACTTCTGGCACGGTCAGGGGCAATTAAAATTTTTTCTGATTGCCCCACAATAAGCACTGTCTGTCTGTCTGTCTAGCGCGTACGTATCACTGCTCTCCTGGTGGTCTCCTTCACCTGGTACGCCCTGATATTTGGATGGTGGGGTGCAAATGAAGCACGAGCATCAATGATCCCTCCTTACGTCACTAACAAAATGTAGTCGTCGTACATTTCGCTGAATGCCAGAAGATTCGTCATAGAACTTTCTCTTGCTGACTGCTTTGCATAACACCGATTCGAATAACACGTGCGTTGTGCAGAGTGTTTTCACTGCAAGATATCCTGGTCCGGTTAAACGACGGCGCAAGAAATGAATGAGCGATCTCGAAAAAGTATGCTGTCACCAGACACACACACACACACACACACACACGTATATATATATATATATATATATATATATATATATATATATATATATATATATATATATATCAAAAAAGTTCTTCCTGGCTCTCGGTATAAATATACTATCAGAAAGTCGCAGTGACAAACATAGATTTATTCTGACGTTTCGGCTTGAGACCAGCCTTTTTCAAAGATGAAAGTTTTTCATGGGCACGTGATTTTTAAGTACACTTTACGAACATGCATAATGGGGGCGGAAAGGGGACAGCTCACGAAAAATGGGGGATTTGCGATAGAGGTGTGTCCAAGAAGCAAAGGCCAGTACAAGATGACGTCTGCGTCCGCACGGTGCCTCCATAATAACGAACGGGTGGGCAGAGGTCGTCTGGTAGCAGATTGTAAGCCCTGCGTTGCAGGACACTCGCGCTGCCATCACCTAAGTCCATGGTGCTGCAACTCCCGCAGTGCAGAGCGGAACCGCTGAAGCCGAATGTCGTTGTTGTGTACGGAGTACAAAGAAGCGGGAGGGGGGGGGGGGGGAAGGGGGGAAAGACAGGTTGCTCTGTGCGCGGTCGGTACCAGTACAGTTGAAAGGATCGTCCCCGTGCCGTGTTTCATGAAAAATGGAGGATAGAAAAAGAAATGTTGCGCATACGCGAACAACCTTGAATGGTTTGGTCCGTGAAAGACATGTACACACACGCGCACACACACAAAAAAAGAGAAAAAATAAAGAAGAGAAAACATCACGCAGAAAGGAGAGTCGTTTAGTATAACGAGTCATACGCCGCGGAACCCGTGCTCTAGCGAAAGTGCCTGATGCTCCATCCGCACTTTGGCTGGTCTCCAGCCGAAACGTCAGAATAAGTCCTATGTTTGTCACTGACATTCTGATAGTGTCTATATATATATATATATATATATATATATATATATATATATATATATATTCCTTTGTGAGTTAGAAAGGTGACTCTTTTGCTTTTTAACTTCTAGCATGCAGGCTGCAGAATTCGCGTTTTAATTTGAAGAGGCCACGCACAACTGTGAAAACACGCTTCTGCAATTGACACGCAAAACAGTAGTTGCTCTATTACGTAGGGTAGTGTATTCTGTCCTATTGGAATATTTCTGTTAATCACTGTGAAGGATATATCACAGCATGTATTGTCTTTGTTGGTGGACTTGCTCAAGAGCTCATTTCCTGTGTTTTCTTAGCTGTGAGTCTACATCTTTCTCGCCCTCTCTGTGTGCGCGTTGGGTTGGGGGGGTGGACGAAATACAAAGCGCCTTAATCATTGATGTTACCCTAAGAGACTGGCCTGCACATTTCCGCCGTTTCGCATCTTTACAAACACGTACATCTTCCACTCACACAAAATTACGGCCAACATGTACTCGCCTAAAATATGCTGTAAGGAAGCGGCACAAGACGTGTTCCGGCTGACTGCGCTGAGATTCGTGGTCGCTTTATAGTTGTTAGGCTTGGAAATCCTGCGTCGTTTCCTTCGACGCACACTCGCAATTCTACTACTGCGTTCACTGAAGTACATTTTTGGCAAATGCATTTTTTTGAGCCAGCTGGATTTAAATGACGACACAGTGTCTCTGAACTTCAATGGGCAAAACAGTGGAACGAAAAACGCAATGACGCAGCAGTACAACCTCTGGCCAAACGTGAATTTAGCGTTCATGACTGTATACTACGATTGTCTATTGCACCCCTGAGTCGCTTTGTGTCACTAAAAGTCTACTTGCGTGATTGTCCACAATGTTTCTCTCAAACCTCACTACGCTAAAACAACCGAGCGGCGAAAGACATTACAGCGTACAACACGTGCAAGCCAGGCGCACAAGAACAGAACGACGGAGACAAACCTCTTAGCGTAAGGCGAATAAAAGGCGGCCCACAATGAGAGGCCGGCGAGAACTCACTGAAGACACTGCGAACATCATGTAACATCGTCGGCAAAAACACTGGCGCCTCGCATACAACAACGAAACTGCGGCGAACGTCGCCGTCACACACAACGGAGCTTCTGAACAGCGACAGCGTTTTATATGACGCGCACGTCCGCTGTGGCAATATCCATGTAGCAGTATTAGTAGTACAGCCGTCAGGGAGTCCACATCGTTTTCCTCCCCACACTTCTCGCCGTTTACCCTTACCCATTTCCCCGCTCGCTGAACTTGCTTATCCTGTCGACCAAGTGTCATTCTCCCTAATTCCGCCGCTTTGCCCCCGCCTTCACATAGTGTCCGAGGCATTAGTGTAATGACTTGACCGACTAAACGCAGCACATTAGGCGTTTGTCCGTGAGCCGGCGAAGGAAAACTGCATCGTTGAGCAATGAACGAAGTCTGCCCTAAACCCATAGGCAGTGATGGAAACAAAGGGGAAAATGGCGAGAGGGGCAAATAAGGTCGGCAGGCCTATACAAGCGTTTCTCCTTTCAATTGTTAAGTCACTCCTTCGTGAATTTCGGCTTCTTTCCCTCCCTTCGCTTCCTCTCTGGCCATCATTGTACTGGCTATCGTAAGTCGTGGCGGCGTTGGCCGCACAGGCCCCTAAGCAGCCTAGCGGCGGGGGCATTTGCTTGTGCCTGGAACAGAGATCGAACGGTTCAAAAAAGAGCGCGGAAGAACGTAAAAAAGAGAAAAAAGAGGGTGGCACGAGTTAAGCAGTACACGGAAGCACAGTTCCTGCACAGGCTCCGCTTCTGTCTTGCACCGTGCGAAAACGTATCGGGAGTTTTCGATAGTGCTTAACTTGGACGTCTCGCCAGGATTCATACGCCGCAGTACTGCGGAAATTTCTCCATTGTTCTTTCAGTTGTTTTGCGTCTAAGGGTTTAACGGGCAGCCGTCAAAACTCCAGCATATCTGCAGTCAAGTATGTTGACACAAGCAACTTAAAGAGGTGAGGAAATTTACTCCTTGCGTAGGCATTCGTAATTATTCGGAAACCAGGGCCTCGTATTGCCTTCTATTCGCCTTCTATTTTCTATATATTCCACTAGATCAAAGTGCCACGCTCCTTGCCATCGGCATTAATAGATCAAATTTACAGCTGTGCGCTCGTGGTTTACACATAGCTGCGACGTAAACGGCATTGTGGACTCGTAAAGAACTCGCCACGTCAAGAAAGTGCTGCTTGTGTTTCTGAGGATACCGTCATTCCTGCACTACGCAGAGTATGCATTTCTATAGGAACCTTGCACTAAGGGAGTTTCGACTGGTGGCGCCTCTTCCTCCGGCTGTTCCGCAAAAGTAATGCCATGGGCAGAGGCAGCAGACGCTCTAGCAGACGCCAGCTGTGGGTCCACACGGTGGCTCCGTTGCTCCTTGGTGTTAATTCATTCGAAGTCCTCAGTTCTGCCGAAATGCCTCGCCGAACCTAGTCTGAAGACAGATATTGTTTCTCGGGGCAAGAATAGCTCTTGAAAAGTGGCCAAAGCTGCCTTTGAATAGCCGTTCGTATACCCTAGGACCTAAACTGCTTTGGCAGACGAATTTACCTGGAGCGCCGTTAGAATGTCATTTTTCGCCAGCTCTAGACGCATTAATTTGTGAAGCAGCCTGACCATCTATCCACTGTCTGTGAGAAAGCTTGAGATGATGCGCAAAGGTGACGTTCACAGATTTTAAACATTTTAAACTGGATTGTTCGATGAAATTTATTTTCAGGTGTGGCGACACTTGCAATCTGCGCGAGCAAACTATAGCGATTAATTCTATTTCTGCAAAAACACCGTCTTGGAAGACTAAATCATGGCCCTTGAGCGCACCCGAGAACGGGCCTGCCTGCTAGATTTGTCGGTCCCGTCGTGGGATTAGGCGGGTGCACGAGTTATCACGCTTTGCTGAACCCAGTAAAAGTATATTCACTCAATCACTGTCAGATGTCTGGCGCAACACGCGTAGTACGGTTTATTACAGCGTAAGGTGTTACGAGGTCGCAACGGCCGTTTTTGGCGCCGTAGTTGTCCGCCGACGCCGCCGCCAGTGTTCGGAACCACTATCGCGCAAATTTCAGAAGAAAATAATCAAGACTGAGGACGACTCCAACCCACGTCCCTCTGCGTGGAAGTCGAGCATTCTACCGCTGAGTCGCGCCTGTGCTTCAAAAAAACATCCATTAAAGATCTAAACAGGTATAAAGCCTGGTGAGGAATCATTAACAAAGGTAATGTTACGTGGCAAAACAGTAATACGCCACTACGCGTCGCGGAAAGTGGATTGCGTAACGAAGGCGAGGAATTATTTGAAAGAACACACGGGTGCATGCTTTGTAGCTCTGCACCTATTACAGAGGCATGAACGACCTTAAACGAAACGACCTTAAACTTTTCCGTCATCATTATTACAAAGCGCTGCCTCGTGAAGCAGTTTTGTCGCATTGTGCCATGCGTAACACGACAGACGACGTGCGCAGCCCTGACAGCCACCTGACTTCGATATACATCGATATACCTGCTGGCCCGATCAGTAGCCCAGATCCCCAAGCGTTTACAATCGCCTCTGAGAAGATCGATCCTCCAGTTTACGCTGTCACTGTCTTGCGATTTCGTGCAGGCCTGCTCTTTCTTTCTAAATTAGGAGTTATTTCTTTTCCTAATCGTATAAGATGAGGAAAAAGGCATGCACCTTTTAACTCTTTCGTTACCGTGTCCATAGGACATGGGTCAGCGGTGACCCATACGCCCCACAAGCTATTTTTAAAATATGAGCGCTCCTATGGACTTGCACCGCCATCAGTCGTATTCTCCAGGCACCAATCTTTCATTTTTTGCGTAGTTTGTATTTTTCCCGTGCGGCAGCGATTTAAGCGGCGGTTCCAATTGTGCGGTTCGCTCAGTCTGTTTACGAAGATGGCAGACGCTTTTGTCCCTCGCGCGAACGACGCCTTTCTGGCGATTCTGTTGCATCTGGAAGCGATCATTTGGCTGATTCTAGCAGCAGTGATTCAGATGATGATCCCGCATCATCGGATTTTAGTTCTGACGACGAGGACGTGCAGAATCAGCCCGGACCTACATCAGCTGTCCGTCGGTATGTTTTGTTTTATGGCACAAGACGGGTTGCCATTTCTTTTTGCAACCATAGAGCGCAATATGTCCATATATACATGGTTCAATAGCCCATTTCTTTCCCTTTTTACTAATATATACTGTGCTTCTGTGTGTGAGAAATTTGTGCAATAAAAAGAAAAAACTGTGCAACCTGGCTGAACAAGACACTTTCTACTGGGTAACAAGTAAACAAGTGTAACTCATGCAGTTGTTGAGCTAGGTCAGTGAAGCTTTTCTGTTAGGTAGATGTCTCCTATCTAAACGATTTGTATATTTCAGAATATTTTCCAGATTTAGTTCTTTTATGTAGTAAACATACAATTGCAAATGTTCTTTCAAATTTGCAAGAAATGTTACCTTTAACGATTTTTTCTGCATATTAGTTTCCAAGTTCAGTTTTTTAAACTTACACACGTCAAAAGTACATTTACTTAGCTTTCGCTTGATGTATTGCATTACAGTATAACCATTTTATTACTTATTACAAAAAAATACCAACACAAACCTACGAAAAATTGCCCATTTTGCCACGGTAACGAAAGAGTTAAATGACATTCTCTCTGCACCAAACAGATGATGAGGTAGTGTTTACAGCAGTCATATATGCGATCAAGTGGCGTGTGCGAATATGTATAAGATGTATAGCAAACGTTTATCTTAGAGTTCGATTTTCTTTTATACGTGAATATTCCCCCTGGGGCATCAGCAGGGACATATGCCCTGCCTGAGGAAGAATCTAATTCCTGCAGTGGTGGCATGTTCGCCCTATTGCGCCGCAGCACTTCGAATTTTCACTGCTAGCAGTCGTTTCCTTGTGTTGTTTCAAATAAAATAAAGCAATATTCAATCGAGCTTAAGCCTATGTTTAGCTTATAGCTATCTAATCTCTTAGTGCTTATCTTCGATGCGCAGTGCAGATGGTGTGAGTGTCAATACTATGGATCATTTGTTCAAAAGCACAGTACTACCACTGAAACAAAAGCGTGCTCTATAAGCCCTCATGCGTATTTTACTGATTAGCTGATTTTGTTCTTTCGTGTTAGGTGATTTTGCTCTTTCAAGTCGGCACAAGGACAACCACTGACGGCAGTGAACCGAGTCAGGACTGCCTTCGCATGCGTTTTTACGCTGCGGTACAGCTTCAACACTCATTTCAATGATTATGTGTGGTGTTTATTGGCGCAATGGCCGGTCACAGTCAAAGAGCGCTAAGAGCAATGAAAATTTTTCGGGCGTGGCCAATGAAACTAGCTTTGTGTATAATATGACATCCTCTCCGTAAATAATATTCTCTTGAATAGGCTGTGATAGGAGTCCCAGATGTGTATGATCGCCAGTGCCTTTCATTCCTCTAAAAAAGGTTAAAACTGCTTCTTGGTCAAAAAATAGGTTCGTTACCTAAAAAAAATACCTGTGTGAAAGGAAATTTGCTCACGATAGCGCCTGTTAAAACACATTTTTTCCCAAATGTTCCAATTCTTCGCATCCTACCAAATCACGAATCGCAGTCAATGCTTCTGCATGCATGGGGTCACCCCCCCCGCATCCCCGCGCCCGGCCAGAAGATGACTGTGGTAGGCTTAAGTATGCCCTATTCGCAGTCTACCGAACATCACTCTTATCCGCCTTAAGTTCATGGTTATTGGTCATATACTTAAGCGCGGTTTCATAAAATGCAATTTATTAGGGCTCTTTTTAACAAAAACGCTGCTAGCACATCCTGAGCATTTTGCGAATATAACGTAAGTCCAACTCAGGGACTGCAATGGATGAGTTGCATTTTCGTGGGCAGACGTAGCTAGCTGATCGGCCAGCTCGTTTCCTTTAATGTCCCGGTGCGCTGGAATGGAGCATAACACATGCTGCTTGGACGCGTAAATGGTGCTTAAGAGTGAGTGCAGCGACAAAAACGCTGGGATTCAGTGCTTAGTCACAGTCATACATTGATACCCGGCATCGCAAATATTCAGCCGTATCAGCTGAATGGGGCGGCCAGCAGAGAACAGAGACGTAGATGGTACAGAGATGGTACAGAGATGGTACAGAGATGGCTAAAGAGATGGCTAAAGAGATGGCTAAAGAGATGGCTAAAGAGATGGCTAAAGAGATGGCTACACAGATGGCTACACAGATGGCTACACAGATGGCTACACAGATGGCTACACAGATGGCTACACAGATGGCTAAATAGATGGCTAAATAGATGGCTAAATAGATGGCTAAATAGATGGCTAGATACATGGCTGAATACGGTGAGTGGCTCAAATTCACGCTCGATCATATTTGTCTATTAGAACTGAAGTCCTTTATAGGAGCCTCCGTGTGAACTTCCGCGCTTTGTAGAGCAGCAGGAGTGGTTGTGCTGTTGCACCGGATATTATGCTCGGCTCCTGGCTGGAAGAAGGCAGGTTCGACTCCGGAAAGGTCGTAGGCTTTGATATTCATGCGAAAATGTGAGATGTCCGTCCTTTGGGCGTTCCCAGCATAGGTTAGAAAAGCACAGGTGGTAAAGATTACCGTAGCTCTAAATTTCGGTGCGCTTCATGATCACATCGCGGCTTTGGCATTTAAAGCCGCACGTATAATGAGGACACCAACAGCCAGAGGTACCTTTTCCACGCCTGATGGAAGATGTGTTCTGCTATTCTTTTCGTGGAAGCACACTTATGTAACCCCTGCACACCGTCCACCTAATATCCCATCCAGCACAAAAGCGCAATGCAGGCAGCAGATTCCTCTTCACTATTATCCGCAGGACCTGTTCAAAAGGCAATGCCATGCAGTAAGCCGACGTTCCAAATAGCTGAGGTCTAAGCGCTTCCCTGGAACGCAGCATTGCAGGGTAAACAAAAAGCGATATTTTGTGATGCTCTTCATCTAGAGAGACATTTGCAAATTTTTTATTGAGTTATAGAGCTTAAACAATGTTTTCTGGTCCTTAAACTTGTCGACTATACATCAGGCATATCACATACCGACAACAGTGATATTGCTGCCTCCTACAGACGACAAAAATAATGTGTCCATGCCACCAACCGGAACGTTCAGACACCACGAATCCTTTCTTCGTAACATTGTTAGGGGTAAAAGGTCACTGACCAGTGTCAAAAACAAAAACAAAATGACGTTTCGGGGTCCGTACGGATCCCTTGTTCACAATGGAATGAAGGCAGATCACCAGGTTCTTAAGTAGCGTTGAGCGCATGACGCAAAGTCCGGGAGTACACGTGGTTGAGGGTGCCAGATGATCTATTGATTGTGCTTCTTGTTGTCTGAATTATCACTGATTCGAGATTGAGCCTTGTTGACCAATTCCTCTCCGTGGCCATGATGTGCGCATTGTCCCAGTTTATCTCGTGGCCCGTCTTCTCGGAGTGCTCTGCGAGTGCATTGGTCACTGTGTGGCCTTTGGCGACGTCATTTTTGTGCTGCTTTAAACGCTTGCAAAAATTTCCGCTTTCACCAATATACACAGATTCACAGTCGGCGCACGGGATTTTGTATACCACACCAGGGAAACGTTGCCGGGGGAGAGGATCCTTCACATTTAGCAAGTCACCCTTGAGCTTGCTTGTTGGCACATGCGCAATCTGAACACCGTGTTTTCTAAATGCGCGAGCTAGGGCCTCGCTTATACCTTGGATGTACGGAATCGCTGCGCGCTTGTGTGCTGACGCAACGCCATCAATGGTTTGACTGTTTTGCTGCTGGTTACGCATGATGAATTTCGTTGTCTTCTTAATAAAATGTTTGGGGTATCCATTCCTGATGAGGTCATCTTCAATGGTCTTGAGCTCTTCCTGCAGGCTTCCTTTATCAGAACAGGTGCGAATGGCTCGTTGCACTAAAGAACGGACCACTGAGCGTTTGTGGGCTACCGGATGGACTGACTCGTAGTCAAGGTATCTACCGGAGTGAGTTGGCTTTCGGTATACGGTGAAGGCGAGACCTGTTGGCGTACGTTTCACAATTGCGTCCAAGAACGGAAGGCATCCATCTTTTTCTTCTTCCACAGTGAACTTGATGGAAGGCTCGATGCCATTTAGGCAGTCAAGGAAAGGTTGCACGTCCTTCTTCTTTATGACGCAAAAGCAGTCGTCGACGTATCTCAGAAAAACCTTGGGTTTCAGCTGAAATGACTCCAATGCCTTGTTTTCAATTGCTTCCATTGTTACATTTGCAGTCGTGACTGAAATGGACGCTCCCATAGCGGTACCGAAAACTTGCCTGTAGAATTCGCCCTTGTACGAGAAGTAAGTGTTGGACAGGCAGAATCGTAACAAGTTGCAGAGCTCAGTGACGTCGAATGGTGTGCGGTCTGCCAATGTCGTGTCCTTGTGAAGTAACTGTCTGGAAGTTTCCACAGCAAGGTCGACGGGCACACTTGTGAAGAGGGAGCAGACGTCAAAAGAAACCAGTACTTCGTCTGTGTCCACAGTGATGCTCTTCATCTTGTTTATGAAGTCATTAGTGTTCCGGAGATGAGTTTCAGTCTTGCCTGCCAGGGGAGCCAAGATGCCATGAAGATACCTTGAGAGGTTATACAGTGGTGACCTTGTGAAATCTACTATGGGCCTGAGAGGCGTCCCGCTTTTGTGAATCTTCGGTAGGCCATAGATCGCTGGAGCAGAACCATTGGTGCACAGCAGTAACAGCAGTAACTTCGTAACATGTACGCCATTTCTTGCACGAACAAAAACACTGAAAATTCCTTACGATGTCGTACGTCCAATAAGCCCCGGTAGTAAAGATTATCGTCGCCATAAATTTCAGCATGGCCTGTAATATATCGGTTATGACATTTCAAGCCTTATGAAATATTATGTGTAATGAGGACACCAACAGCCAAAGGTACCTTTTTCACACCTGATGGAAGATATTTTATGCGGTTCTTTTGTTGAAGCACTTTTGTTGAAGCACCCAGCTTCTAATATACCAACCAGCACAAAAGCGCAATGCAGTCAGCGGCATCTTCTTCACAGTTATCCGCACAACCTGCTCAAAAGGCAACGCCGCGCTTCACACTTGTCGTCAGTTCTGTCTTTCTGAATCTCTTAGGTATTTCGGGGTTGGCTTCACCATCTTTTTCTTTCTCCTCCCGCTTTCAGGAAATGTGTACGGCCCCAGGGAGCAATAATACGAAATCTTGCACATATCTATGCCGGTTGGGAGATCTCAAGCAAACGAGCAGTGCGAGACAAAGCAACTATTCCCATGTCGCCGACCACCGCGTGAACGCCAGGGCAGTCGCCCTCAGATGAAGCGTTATTGGAAGCCGTAGACGCGAAGCCTTCCATGAGATTTGGCTCTGTGCCCTCGTACACGGGACAATCCGAGAAAGTGAACCTCAATATTCTCATAATAGTAGGTCTAGCTTTTCATAATACTTGGAACACCATTCTTGCCAGAACACTCTCGGTAAGCTAGAGAACTCGACGAACGAATGTACGTGTGCCGACGCCACTCTGAATATCCAAAACTAATACGTGTGACGTCACATAAATTTGATGGAGTCTGCTCAGCCCTACCCTACTATTTTTCGGTAACAAGTCATACATTGTGTCTTAAGGAAACCAGACACTGCACACAGGGCGATTCAGAATGCTTCATGAAGTTAATTTCACGAGAGTACGAAATAAGGAAATTCGCCTTCTGTTGTCAAGAGGCCGATTTTGCGCCGTGATTTTACGAGGATAAACATTCGTATTCATTCTTCTCCTTTATTATTGAACGTAAACTTGCAAATTAACGTCAGTCGTAGTCTTGACACGTGAGTGATATGCTTAAACCACGTCTATGACTTTGGGGCCCTTTCACCTATCTGCAGGCGCGTCAGTCTTGTCCTGAATTTCTTAGACATTTCCAGATTCGCATCACCATCTTATTCATACCTCTCCGGCTTTCAAGAAATGTATTTTGCACAAGGGAACAATATTACATGACGTAGCACGTATCTGTGCCGGTTGGGAGATCTCAAGCAAACCAGCAGTGAGAGACAAAGCAACTCTTCCCATGTCGCCGACCACCGCGTAGACGCCATGGCAGTCGCCATCAGATGCAGCCTTATTGGAAGCCGTAGACGCGAAGCCTTCCATGAGATTTGGCTCTGTGCCCTCGTACACGGGACAATCCGAGAAAGTGAACCTCAATATTCTCATAATAGTAGGTCTAGCTTTTCATAATACTTGAAACATCATTTTTGCGAGAACACTCTCGCTAAGCTAGAGAACGCGAAGAACGAAAGACCGTGTGCCGACTACGCTCTGAAAATCCAAAACTAATACGTGTGACGTCACATAAATTCGATGGAGTCTACTCAGCCCTACCATACTATTTATCGGCAACAGTGTCATATATTGTGTCTTAAGGAAACCAGACTGCACACAGGCAGCTTCAGAGCGCTTAATGAAGTTAATTTGACAAGAGGCCGAAATAGGGAAATTCGCCTTCTATTGTCAAGAGGCCGATTTTCCGCAGTGATTTTACGAGGATAAACTTTCGTATTCATTCTTCTCCATTATTGAACGTAACATTGTACATTAACGTCAGTCGTAGTCTCGACACATCAACGATATGTTTAAAGCACGTCAGATATGACTTCGGTGCCCTTTCACCTCTCTGTAGGCGCGTCAATCTCCTCATCATTCCTGCCTCTCTGGATCTCTTGGGCATTTCGAGGTTAGCCTCCAGCTTTTTCATTCCCTTCCCGTTTTCAGGAAATATATGTTGCACCAGGGAACAATATTCAAATGACGTAGCACCTATCTATGCTGGTTGGGAGATCTCAAGCAAACGAGCAGTGAGCGACAAAGCAACTCTTTCCATGTCGCCGACCTCTGCGTAGACGCCAGGGCAGTCGCCCTCAGATGAAGCGTTCTTGGAAGCCGTAGATACGAAGCCTTCCATGAGATTTGGCTCTGTGCCCTCGTGCACGGGACAATCCGAGAAAGTGAAACTCAATATTCTCATAATAGTAGGTCTAGCTTTTCATAATACTTAAAATATCATTTTTGCGAGAACACACTCGGTAAGCTAGACAGCGCGGCGAACGAAAGTACGTGTGCCGACGACGCTCTGAATATCCAAAACTAATACGTGTGACGTCACATAAACTTGATGGAGTCTACTCAGCCCTACCATACTATTTATCGGCAACAGTGTCATATATTGTGTCTTAAGGAAACCAGACACGGCACACAAGCAGCTTCAAAACGCTTAATGAAGTTAATTTGACGAGAGTACGAAATAAGGAAATTCGCCTTCTATTGTCGAGAGGCCGAATTTCCGCCGTGATTTTACGAGGATAAACTTTCGTATTCATTCTTCTCCTTTATTTCCTCCATTCGAGGAGAGCTTCGAGTGGAGGGCGATATGTGAATTGGAAAATGGCCCTCAAGGAGCGTTTCGGGTGAAGGGTCGAGTCGAGGAGCGTTTATGAATACGGGGGTAAGATTCGTTGACGAGGCTATGACATGGAAATAGTAGAATACAGCAGGCGTACAGGACACAAAGCCGCTGCATTGCATTTCAGTGGATAGTCGGAGGCACGAGCTCCAGCCACCCTACGCCACCAGGTCTGTAGGCGGTTGCGTCCTTGGAACCAGTCCACGTACACCCTGCTCACCAGGCCATCAAGTGGCGTACAGCGCCAGATCCCTACGGCAGCAGGCAGCCGGTCACCGGGCGAGCTTTATGCACAGAGCGGGCATCGGCCTCGTTAGTTCTGCATGCTGCCGGGCGCCCGGCCAATGATGCAAGCTCAGACAGATGCTGATCATCAAGTCTCCTTGGCTGCAGGACGCGCGGTGCACGATTCCCGCTACCCGAACCGCCGGTCAGGGAGCTCCTGTTCGATTCGTGATGATTATTATGATCCCCTTTCTGCGGTGCACTATCAGAGAGGCGGATTGGCCAAGAATCGGGTGGCAGGAGTGACGGTCACCTCGTACCACGCGGTCTGTAAGCGGTTGCCCGTTGGAATCGCTTCACGCTCGGGCTGCATGCCGCTCACACAGCCATACAATCCAGATAATTCCAGCTGACGCTCCATCTTTGCCTCAATGTAGTCGCACTATCCATACCCTCATAATAAGATTGAGTGTGCTACAAGCTTTTCCAACAGAAATCAGTGCTTACAGAATCACAGCCCATAATTCGACCTACTCGCTTGACGGCCCGATTTTAACGGCCTTGACGCCAACAAAAGGGGATGTGTAGTACTTGTGGCATCTTTACTCTACTTCTAACCTTCCAAAGACACTTCACAGATTGCGAAGTCATGCATTGGTTCTGTGGTTGTGGAGACGCCGAAGTGTAGCTGCGGAGATGTCGAAGCACCGCTGTTGTTGAGGCCAACAGGAAACTGAATACCCACAAGCAGATTGACCATGCAGAAGTTCAAATTGACATGCAGATCTTTTCAAATAATGAAAATATGAAGTAGCCAAGAGAGGACACAAGTGGGCCAGTATGGCACAGCACACGCCGCAAAAAAGAAATAAAAAACAAAACAAAAGAAAATGAACATCAATTCAAACATGTGCGGAAATGGCAGTGCTTCTGCGGTGATTAGGATGAGTACGGTTGGCTACGTGCCCTTGACAATAGTGACACATTTAGGAAAATTTTGCAAACGTTCTGTGTATAAGTAATTCTGAACGTGATACTCATCCGAAATAGGTGGAAACGGTTAAAACTTCGAAGAACCTTCTTCTGAGCAATTTTCACATAAAAGAAAGAGAGACAATGAAATTGTAGAAATGATTTAATATTGACGTTTTCGTCGGCTCCTACGTCAGGTACTACAGGCCAGAAGCACAAAGCATATAATGTCCCTGAAACACCATCAATGTCACCAGAACCATGGCTGAGTGCGCAAATTGCACTCCATTGGCTCGGTAGGTGGCGAGTGGCAGCAAAGAATCCAACACCCACCACTCGCCACCACCCGCACTCGCCGCAGCGCCCGCAGCTGCCGCATCGTCCGTTCGCCCGCAACACCTGCCACTACCGCCGCTCGCTACACCGCCGACTTGTCAGTTCACGCGCAATAAACCTGACGCGCGTCTAATGTACGCGTTGGACCTTGATGGGATGCGAAGCACCCGCGTTAGCGCCGTTCAACCCGTGACGCCACCGTGCGCAATGCTGCTGCTTCGCATCCCATCAGGTTTCCCTTTGGGAAGATGGTGTTAATTTTTTGGCAAGCTTTTTCCCTTTGTTTCCTAAAATTTTCACAGTAACAGTGTTGCGTGTACATTGCGTCATATATAAAAAAGCGAACTGAGTTCGCTTGCAGCTCGAGTCATATGGCAGCTTCGGTAGAGGGTATGCGTGATGGATGTTCAAGAACAGTCGGTCTTTTCAAAACGTTGTCGAAACGACGGTCGCGTCTGCAAGCCACGGCCTGGGAGGTGAACGCCGCTGTATTAAAGCGAATCTTTGTACCTCTACCAGCCAAGGGTTCTGTCGTGTCCGTCGTTGTAAGCAAAAAACGATCCCGCGTCAGTCGTCCGGCGTAACCCGCATGCCGGGATGATTGATGATTGTGGTTCAGTTAGGAAAGGACGCTAATTTCTGCAGCCCATGTAGGGAGCACGGCTAAGCGTCCGTGGGGGTGGGGGAAAGGGAGTGAAAGAGATAGAGAGGAGAGAAAGGCCGTAGTGGAGGGCTCCGGAAATTTAGACCACCTGGGGTTCTTTAACGTGCACTGACAACGCACAGTATACGAGCATCTGGAATTTTCGCCTCCATCGAAAATGCGACCGCCGCGGCCGGGATCGAATCCGCGTATTTTGGGTGGCAGCCGAGCGTGCCGGGAGGCACGCGCTCGCACGCGCTAGCCCTCAACACATGCCTCCCGGCGCGTGCCTCTCTCTCTCCCTCCCGGCACGTGCCTCTGCTGTCTTGTGAGAGAGAGAGACAGAGAGAGAGCGAAAGGCGCGCGTTGGCTATGGAAACGCTCTTTCTTAGAGGAACGCTCTACCAGCTCGCAAAGGAGAACGCGCCCTCACCCGCGAGAGACAACGTTGGCGCAGGCAGCGTCTCCTAGCGAGTTTCTTGTTTGAGAAATACCGACTGCTCGCGTTGGAGAAGCGTTCACCGGCAACCCATATATATATATATATATATATATATATATATATATATATATATATAGTTTAGAAACAAATTGCGCACTTGCGAAAATCGCACGTTTATTAATCAAGAATAATAAATAATAATAATAACACAAGAATGATAAACGTGCGATTTTCGCAAGTGCGCAATTTGTTTCTAAACTACTTTTGAACCGGACCCACCGAACTTCTTCCCCGAATTATATATATATATATATATATATATATATATATATATATATATAATTTTTTTGCCACCATGCGGGCCAACATGATGGATGATACGGGCTGCGGGCAAACAACGGAAACAGGCTCGGCGCGGTCCGTAAGATTAGATTGCAGCTGTTGCAAAGCTTATGCAGCTGCTTGAAAGAGGGTTGACGTCATTCGAAACCCTTCCTACTCAATGAGTCTGTGTAGATGACACTGTTGGCAATTTTTTAAAGCGTAGCTTTGTACCTCTGCCAGCCAAGGGTTCTGTCGTGTCCGTCGTCGTAAGCAAAAAACGATCCCGACGAACCGCTAACATTTGCAGGTATAGCAGTATAGCTTACTTGAATTCAGGCATTCAGTGTACAACTAAGCGCTCGTTTTCGCAAGAAAAACCACAAAAGCAAGCTTCAAAGTGATGAGCCAACATGATGGATGAAAAGGGCTGCGGGCAAACAACGGAAACAGCCTGGGCGCGGTCCCTAAGATTAGATTGCAGCTGTTGCAAAGCTTATGCAGCTGCTTGAAAGAGGGTTGACGTCATTCGAAACCCTTCCAGCCTAGTAACTGCTTCGGTTCATTTCTAGACTACCCCACTATGGGTAGACCACAGAAAGTAAAGACGGCACAAGAAAAGCGTGAATATAAGGCTCGTTGGAAAGAACAAAATCGTCTCGCTCAACAGCGTCGTAGGCAAAACCCAGCAGCTCTCGCCTTGATTTAACCTTGGCAAAGAATGTAACTACAGTGAATACTGAAAATTTGAGTGTATATCACACCGATCATAAAGCAGTAGTGAACATTGTTGTGAAGTAAATAATAATAAAGGCCGTGGTTAAAGTTACGTTGTAGTGTGTGAAATATCAAGTGTGCCGCAGTCACCGTGAGCGTGGCGTAACGAGCTTCGCTTTCCAACCACCTTCACAGGGTGGATTGGCGGGCAATTTTGGCCTGGCACTTCTTGGATGCGGCTGCGCCGTCAACATAGAGGTTCATTATGCTTGTAACGGCACGGATTTCATAGGGAACACCGTAAGTCTCACAAGATGATGCTGTGTGTACATCGACTTTTTTTCGGTGTTCTTGAGGAGCTCTTCACTAGGCCCACCAAGGAGCGTTTGGTCATACACTAGGGACTTTGTGCCCAATGCGGATCGTTGCATTGCAGGAATTTTCGGAACTGGTCCGTTATAAGATGAGGGAAAAATGCTGGAATAGGCGCGGGACAATGATATCAGGAGGCGAAATTGTTGCTGGTAATATGATGCTCTTGCCACTTGCCGTCGCCGAGGCGCGAAGAGGACGCCGTTGTGCTTGTAGTTCCCTACGAGGCGGGAGCCGCCGCGAACGGAGCCTCCTGACTGTTTCGGACAGGTAGCGGCTAATAATTAACTACTGGTGAAGAGAGTACCGATAGTTAATCTATAATACCATCGCTATAGTACTAATACACAAAATCTTATCGAATGGTGCTATGAATAGTTCTGCGGTTGATAGCTGGCGATGTTGCCAAAAATTTGCAATACCGCGATGCCAGCAGTACTGAGCTAGTTTAATCTATGGGCCTTTATTTAGGGCGAAGGAAATGGTTGAATATGTCCATCGATAATATAGCCTTCCCCTCCACCACCACAACATGCAAATAAATTTCTGGCCATGCAAATTTAAAAACATGCAAAGGCTTCCTTTCCGCTATAGCTGAACAGTTCTGCCTAGTTATGATGTATAATCCGAGCAAATAGCATAACCTGGAAATTTGTACAAGTTGGAATGAATTCCTGATCAAAGTATCTGTCCTGTCTGCTCTTCAAGCAAATTCCTCGTCTCTTCACGCCGTGTTTGTCATGTAGCAGTGTAATGAACAGACATAAGGATGTCAACATTTTTTGCTTTATGCTATACCGTATACATGCTCACGCTATGCAACACCCTCTCCCCTCCTCCTTACCCTAACTTGGTTTTCCCTCCATTTCGCTATACTACACTATACAAAACAAAGCTGTGCCCCACTATTCTTTCCCATCTCCTTGCTGTAGTGTACAATCTCTGCTATACTATGAAATGGAGCCGCCTTTTTGTAGTAGTACTCAAGTCAAGAAGTGCAGGTGCGCATATTTCATCATGATAACAATAGTTTACGGTCGGCCCATAGCACCTGACGCTCGGCTTTGAGAGCGCCGAGCTTAAAAAACTAAACCCCCATCCAAGAAATCTCCAGTGTGCTGAAACAACCGGTTTGTTGTTCATGTGTTCCTCCGTGCTTTCCTGAATCGATGAACAGAGCGCTAAACACTATTTAGAACAGGGAATGTCGCAGGAGCCCACGTTTCGACCAGTGGACTTGTCTTCGCCATGAGGGCGACTGTCTCTCCAGCGTTCGTTTATGTACGCTATTGCACGCTCTTCACCGTCCACAGATTTCATGTGATTATGTTTGCTTTCCAGTATGACTGATTTGTTGCATTGTGACTACGGGTGTTTTCGGATGACTTAGGGCGGTATACTGCGAACCACTGCTATGAAACGTTGGCTTTACCGTGAACGCGATGTTGCCTGGTGCGTCAGTGTGTTCTACTGTGGATTTCTGTTGTAGCATGAAGACTTCTTGATCTCTGCTTTTATTATATTTTTGTGCGGTTTGCCGTCCCAAAACCACGGCATGATTATGGGAGACGCCGTAGTGGAGGGTGTTATGTTCAGCTGTAGAT
The DNA here is from genome assembly GCA_013339685.2 of Hyalomma asiaticum. Lineage (NCBI taxonomy): Eukaryota > Metazoa > Arthropoda > Arachnida > Ixodida > Ixodidae > Hyalomma > Hyalomma asiaticum. Next base: position 59,248,691 of record CM023491.1, read on the forward strand.
CGGCGGGAAAGAGCAGGCGACGGCGGCCGAGCGCATGGCTTTTCGCGTAGAAACGTTGTGGTATGCACTCGGTACGCAGTAGAAGTGGCGGCTTTGTTCCCGCGACGCACGCGGTCAGTAATTGCTGTGACGGACATAGCTGCACAGCATAGGGTTGACATGACGGTTGACAGGTCTCTTCACGGCGGCATTGTAGGACATTTCGGAAGAGCATCCGAGAACGAAACAACAGGGGGGGGGGGGGGGGGGAGGGGGGGGGAGTCGCTTGCAAAGACAGCGGGAGCTCGCTGTCAAAATAATCCTTTGACCTTCCTGCTCGGTTGAATTGTCGTCAAGGGGTTGTCCCTTCGGAAGAAATGACCCCACCGTGGGAATGTACGGAAGTGCTTTTGGGCACAGTAGACCTGTCAAACGGTTCTCTTGAATCGGCGGCTGGGTTGCATGCCACCGGGTAAACAGAGTGGCAATGCAGGCCTGCTGCAGAGTGCTGCCAACTGATCACGGGATCATGCTAACTGATCACGGAACCGTAGGCGCTCATGGAGAGGGTGACCATGTACGTGATTGGTAAAGTGCGGCACATGGGTTGGTCCGAGAAGGCGGTCGTAGCAGCGATGAGAGGTATTTAACCGAGAACAGAGAAAAGATGAGAGGGGAGAGCTTAGCGCTAACGCGGGTCGCAGACGCGGCAAGGTGGTCAGAGGTCGAGCTTGGCGCTGCCTCTGACGAGATGTGATGGAGTTTTAAAGCTTGGTGCTTGTTCCCTGCACAAGCTCTTAAGTTATGCCTTGGCTTACCACGCAGCGCGTCAACGGCTGAAACCATTGCCATAGCGCAGGATTACTCTATCACGACGCACATCGCCGTTGAGACCATGCGACTTCACCTCAGGCATGTGGCTAGGACTCCCTCACACCATCTGGCGAGCCTCGTTGCTGCAAGGCCCCGCACTTCATTCAGCGCTAATGTCAATGCACACAGTGCGGCGTTTACTCCAGGGTACACGCCTGCGGCTAAGCGAGTGCTCCCTCCGTGGTGTTTGAGTCTCCCACAAGTACACCTCACAATTCCTGGGATACAGAAGAAGACAGATCTACCAGCATCTGCGCTAAAGCAACTCAGCTTACACCTGTTGTACGAACGGTACGGTAACCACGTAAACGTATACACCGATGGATCGACCACGTCGTCCAGTTCTGGCGGAGCGGTGATCGTACCAACGCAGAGGATAACGATTCGACTAAAGACGTCTCATGTCACGACGTCCACGGCGGCAGAACTCACGGCTCTACGTCGTGCGCAAGAATTCATCCGTACTGAGAGGCCGAGGAAATGGGCTATGTTTTCGGACTCGAAGGCGGCGTTGCAGTGCATACGGTCAGCTCTTAGGCGCGGATGCCACGAGCAGCTGACGTACGATGTAATCGTGCTTCACCACCACCTCCGAGAAAATGGCCACGAGATTGACTTTCAGTGGGTGCCCAGTCACTGCGGAATCAGCGGCAACGAGTCCGCAGATGGCGCAGCTCGCACTTCACATCAAGAAGCGAACATTATTTCAATTCCACTCTCAAGGACAGATGCTGCAATGCAGCTTCGACACCTGGCACGCCGTCTCTCACTGGTTGAGTGGAACTCACCAAACATCAGACGAACGCGACTGTACCAGCTAAACCCTTCCCTGCATCTCCGCCCTCCATCAGGACTTCCTCGACATGAGGCATCGCTTCCTTGTCGACTTTGGCTGGGAGTTGCCTTCACAAAGGCATACTCCGCATTAATTGGAGCGATCGGCAGTGCAACCTGCGAGATGTGCGACACCGACGAAACCCTGGACCATCTGCTGTGCCACTGTCCGCGATTCGTCGAGGAAAGGAAAATCCTTACTGAGACGCTACACCACCTTGACGATCGGCCACTGTCCTTACAGATGCTACTCGAACACCGCCCTCATCGCTCGTCGGCCCACAAGGCACTAAAAGCACTTTTACGCTTTCTCAAGACGACTGGTTTGCGTGAACGCCTTTGACAGTTGGACTTGTCCGACAACGTCTTTTTCATTATCTCCCTTCCTTCTCTCTCTCCCGTCTTTTCCCCCTTCCCACTCCCCCAGTGTAGGGTAGCCAACCGGACGCCCTTCTGGTTAACCTCCCTGTCTTTCTGTTTTCCCCTTCCTCCTCCCTCCTCCTTGTTCCCGTCTAAGTGCAAACAGTAAGGGCTCGGAACGAACCGCTTGGTGTGGTTTGAGCCCAGTTGTGTTGTTGAGATGTCTGTGACAGTACTGGCCGCCCCGGCCGAGTTTGTAAATAGTGTACAGTTGAATAAACCTACGTGTTTACTTTTACTTCAACACACAACCACCGTACGTATATTTGCTTAATTTTAATTCATCATGGCTTTCATCATACATTGGAATTGCAGAGGCCTAATACACAATTTGGGTGACATAAAGGACATTATCAACAAGTATTCACCAGTTGCTTTCTGTCTCCAAGAAACAAATCTAGGAGCGAAAAACACACAATTTCTGAAAGGTTTTACAGTAGTCCGTAAAGACCGCGAACACTCCAACCGACTATCGGGAGGTGTCGCCATAGTAGTGCAGGGCGGCACCCCTACCCGAGATATTAAAATAAACACCTCTCTCGAGGCTGTTGCTGTCAGTGTTTTAGCACACAAAAAAACATCGCCATCTGCTCAGTGTATATTCCGCCTCATCAACACATAACTCTCAGAGAACTCGAGGACATAACTGCACAACTGCCAAAACCATTCGTTTTAGTTGGTGACTTTAACGCCCATTCTACCCTGTGGGGCAGCGAAAAAACTGACAACAGAGGACAACTCATCGAAGATTTTATCCTCTCGAATGACATTTGCCTTTTAAGCTCTGGTGCTTTTACTTATTTCTCACCAACTTCGCGTTCTTTTAGCTGTTTAGACCTAGCGCTTTGCTCGTCGTCACTTTTTACTGATTTTAAATGGGAAGTCATAGGGGCATCATATGGCAGTGATCATTTACCGGGCCTTATAAAACTCATACCATCATACCCAGTTTTAGTAGAGAGGCCTCGCCGGTGGATATTACACCGTGCAGATTGGCCAAGCTTTATGAATGAGGCAAAGCTCGAAAATGCCTTTTCGCCAGAACTGTCCATTAACGAACTCAACAAAAAGTTTATTGAGGTGATAATTTCAGCGGCAGAGAAAACAATACCACAAACCTCCGGCACTCTGCGTAATAAATGGCTCCATGGTGGACAGATGAGTGCACAAAAGCAAAAAAACAGCAAAATAGGGCGTGGGGTATCCTGCGAAGGTACCCCACATACGAGAACCTAATATATTTTAAACAAGCAAAAGCGAAAGCGCGGTACACGCGAAGACAGGCGGAAAGGTGTTCTTTTCAAAAATATATCACATCGCTCAACAGCTCCCTCCCATCTAAACGGGTTTGGGATAAAGTCGGAAAATTTTGAGGAGACTATTCATCATACACTATACCAATGCTTACAAGTCCAGATGCACAAACAATACAAGAACAGGCTAACCTATTAGGTGAACACTTTTATAACATCTCAAGCTCTGCAAATTACACAGATAGATTTCTTAAGCGCAGAGTCCGCAGAAAAGCAGAGACTGCCCTTCGCGGCCGCCTCAAACGAAGCATATAACTATCCCATAACTATACATGAATTGAACAGAGCGCTCTCCGCCGGCAAAAGAACAGCAACAGGTCCTGGCCGCATCCACTATGCAATGCTTGCACACTTATCACAAGCATCTGCGGAAGCACTTCTCCAATTTTTTAATAAAATATGGGAAACAGGTATAATGCCATAACAGTGGAAACATGCCATAGTCGTTCCATTTCTAAAAACAGGCAAGCCCCCAACTTCTCCTAGTAGCTACAGGCCCATTGCATTGACGAGTTGTATCGCGAGAACATATGAGAGTATTATCAACATCAGACTCACATTTCTCCTTTACTCAAAACGCTTAATAGACCCACACCAGTGTGGTTACAGAAAGGGTTGTGCTACGAATGACCATCTCGTCAGACTAGAACAGGAAATACGCGATGCCTTTTTATATAAACAGTATTGTCTCGCAGTTTTCTTCGACCTAGAGAAAGCGTATGATACGACGTGGCGATATGGTATTCTTAGAGACCTTGCTGATCTAGGGATCCGTGGGAGAATGCTAAACTGTCTGAGTGACTTTTTAGTGAACAGAACATTTCAGGTACGTCTGGGCACCATATTGTCCCGCATATTTGTCCAAGAAAACGGTGTACCGCAAGGCTGCATACTAAGTACAACTCTTTTTATTATCAAAATTAACTCCGTTAACAGGGTCATACCCCACGCAGTCATGTCCTCTGTCTATGCTGATGATTTACAGATCGCCTCTCACGCCTCGAACCTATCAACAAGTGAGAGGCAACTGCAAATTACCATCAACAAGCTGACAAAATGGGCTGACCAAAACGGCTTTCGTTTCTCCACGCACAAAACTGTCGCCGTTCTCTTTACCCAGAAGAGAGGCTTGCACCCGGACCCAGTCTTGAATCTAAACAACGCCATATTGCTGATTAAATCACAGCATAAGTTTTTAGGTATTACTTTCGAGAAAAAGCTGAATTTCCTGCCCACATAGCTTCTTTAAATGTAAGGCGAACAAAGCACTAAATGTCATGAAAGTATTATCCCACAAGTGCTGGGGTTCCGACAGACAATTTATGCTGCGGATCTATCGGTCTGTAGTGCGCAGCATGTTAGACTATGGCTGTGTTGTGTATGTCGTCCCTGAATGCCAGATGTATGTCATCCCTGAATATGTACTGAGCGTTGCTCCAAAATCACCCAGGGTGCCACCATGGTTTGATTTCACACAACTGTGCGATTTGTCACTTGCCCATCTGAAGAAGAGTAACACACCACCAGAACACATAATACAAGAATTCCGTGCACTACAATTTAAGTACAGAGATTACAGTGTATATATATTATACAGACGGCTCCAAAACAAAAAACCATGTCGGCATTGGGATCGTGACTGAGGAAAACGCAATTAGCATGAGGCTACCTCAATGCATGTCAATTTTTACAGCTGAAGTCTTCGCCCTGAGAGAGGCAGTTCAGAAAATAATCACAGGTAAACATAACAAGGCGATCATATACACGGACTCGTTAAGCGCATTAAAAGCTCTACACTTCAGGTCTGAATGTGAGCCCTTAATAGGTGACATTTTAAATATAATATTAAATAATCAAGAAGTGCGGATTCGTTTTTGCTGGGTCCCAAGCCATGTTGGGATACCTGGCAATGAAAAGGCGGACAAATTCGCTTCTCTAGCTGTTCACCAAACGGTCACTAAAGCGAAAATACCCTTAAAAGATAGCCGGCGAGTAATAAAACAAGCTCTATTAACAAAATGGCAACAACACTGGGATACATACACAAATAATACTCTACCTAGTGAAACCAGTGCTTGGGGAATGGAAAAACTGTCATCAAGAACGGTTCATGGAAGTAACATTATGTAGACTGCGAATCGGACACACTCACCTGACACACAACTATTTATTTGCAAACGAACCCCAACCAAAATGTGAAGGCTGTCAAGAACCACTTACAGTTACACATTTATTAATCTCGTGTCCTTAGATTGAAACGCAAAGACAAAAATACTTCAGCGCACTATATAAAACACACACACCTCTCCACCCATCCTTGCTTCTAGGAGATGACTCACTTGTACACATTTCAGTTGTCTTTGATTTTCTCGAAGAATGTCTCCTTTTACACCAGCTTTAGATCTGCACTTCTCTAATAGTCATATCTCAACACCTTGTGGCTGGCACATGATAGCCTGAGTTGCTTTTGCGCAAAAAAACCCGACTTAACTAACGAGGAAATGGGAGTTCCCATTCTTGAGCAAAAGCTGATGGCCCCAGCAAAGCCAGTGCCGCCGTGGCAGTGGCAGCTCATAGAATGTGACACTTCATTCGTAGAGGTGACCAAACACGCTCCAGAGGCACACATTAAAATGCATTTCCTAGAGCTCCAATCCAAGTACCCACACGCAGAATTTTACACTGACGCTTAAAAGTCACACACCGGCGTTTCATATGCAGCCATCGGACCATCATTTTCTGAATCCAACGCATTGCACCCAGAAAGAAGCGTCTTCACTGCAGAAGCTTATGCAATATTGTCTGCTGTGAAAGAAATCGAGAAAACAAAGCTAGGAACCACAAAAATCCTGTACTCACTGGCCTATATTCACTCCTCTGCAAAGTATATCTGACTAATCAGCAGATAGTCTGCTGGGTGCCAGGGCACAGAGGCATCGAAGGCAATACGCTTGCTGATCAACTTGCGACATCAACAACTAGAGCGTCTAATTCTACCACAACTATCCTTCCTACAGACTGAAAGCCTTTCTTACGTAAAAAGCTCAGAATCTTCTGGCAATCTACCTGGGACAGTGAAGCCTCTAATAAACTACATGTCATCAAACCACACTTAGGACACTTTCCACCAACGACAAAAATACGGCGAACTGAGGTCATTCTCTGCCGCCTTAGGATAGGTCACACTTTTGGCACACATTCTTATTTACTGACCGGTGGCGAACCTCCTACCTGCTCGAAATGCGGAGAGGCATTCACCGTCCTCCATGTCTTGCTGGAGTGCCGGGAAGTTGAGTCAGGAAGGCAAAAACACTTTCCGGAAGCCTACCGACAGCATATCCCTTTACATCCGGGAATGTTCCTTGGGATTCAAACTTTCTTTCACAGGAAATCACTTTTTTAATTTTTTACACGATGTCAACATATTAGAAATTATAGGCCCACAAGTTCTGTAGCACTGCCTCTCGTCAGAGGCTCCTGCTGCAAGAGTAGCGCATCGTTGGGCACATGCCTCCAGGCCTTTTCACTAAAAGGTCTTCGATGAGGCAGCAGTGCTACTGGCATTTATACGTTTTTCGAACCTGACAATATTGCGCTATATCTTTTATCTTCATAGCAAAGCTCATGTTCATAAAGCACTGTCATTATTTTATTACGTCTACATCATGCTACCGGTCTTAGGCCCCTATACAGCCGCGTTACCTCGTCATAGCCAGCCGTGTCACATTTAGTCATTATCTGCAACATCGAGTGCATAACACCATTGTTTGGCGCTCTTTGGCCATGACTGGCCCTTGCGCCATAAAACAACATATGTCATCATCATCCCTGTCCAAAACTCTTGGCGGACACTTCCTCTCTAAGGTTCTTTGAAAAGCGACCGTCTCTTTCAAAGCCATTCAGTCTTACCTGTATCGCGACTGCTGCTCAAGCCAAAATACCGCTACAACAAATCACTAAAGCACCTCCCACCGAGTGGCTCCCACCGTGGCAAAGACACATAAAATGTGACATGTCTTTCTGCCACACAGGGAAAGAGCGCCATCTTCGTGCAGCTATACAACAGCATTTTCTATCACGCCAATAGAAATATCGCTGCTGTCACCAATTATCACAGATGCGTCGAATTCTAGACATCCTGTATCTTCCGCTGCCATCGGGCCTGAATTCGCAGCTTCACAGGCTCAAAACGCACACTAGTATTTTTACCGCCGAAGCATATGCAATATTAACCGCCTTGAAATACATTATTATTCGCAACATTATAAAATCAGTCGTATTTGCTGTTTCATTGAGTGTCGTTCGCGCATTGAACACTGGCAAAACAAACAAAAATCCAGCCCTCAGTGATTTAGAAAGGCAATTAATTACGGCATATCAGAGCACCTCAGAGATCACAGTATTTTGGATACCAGGCCATGTCGGTATTGATGGGAACGAGAGAGCGGATTCCTTTGCAGCAGAAGCTGCGCAAAAAACTTGTCTTGACGTGGACAGTGTGCCATACCAAGACCTAAAAACGCTTGTCCACCGCAGTCTCCGTGAGAGGTGGCAAAAAGAATGGGACCTCGGAATTAATAACAAGCTCCACACAGTGCAACCTCGTATTAAAAACCTACTTTTCCCCTGCCGTGATAGATACAAAGAAGTTGTTCTATGGCGACTCCGTATAGGACATACCCATGGCACTCGTTCCTATCTTTTAAACGGCTCAAACGCACCAATCTGCGACAGATGTGGAAAGAACCTGTCCGTTTTACACGTCCTTATCGAATGTATTCAAATGGAGATGGAGCGGAAACGCCACTTCCCGCCGATCTTTAAAAGACATATCCCGCTTCACCCATAACTGTTTTTATCGGACAGCCCCACGGTTCCTTTTAACAAACAATTACACTTCTTACGCCGCGTTCATTTTCTACAACGTATATTCTGGCAACACAGGTCGCAGCCCAGCCCTCCACTCTGAGGACGAGGCTAGCCTTTATTTTGGTGATATCGGTGGCTTGTCAGTCCCTACCACGGTAGGGCCACTTCGTATAAGCCACCAGATAAGTCTGTAGTCTTTGAGCTACTGTAGTGCTACATGCTACATTTCTTTTTATTTCTTATGCACTCGAAGTATCACCGTTATTCACCCTTAGTATCCATGTTCATAGCATACACTTCTAGAAAGCACGTGTCTGACACTCACTGCACATATTCCATGCCATTATCACAGTTTTACTACGTATATGCATATACACTTTACGCACATTTAATGTGCTGCATTTTAGGCCCTTACAGCCACGTTACAGTTAGCCATGGTCATTGATCACAACGATGCATTTACATCTTACATTGCCTTGGCGCTCTATGGCCATTGTAGCCTATGCGCCTTTAACCCTAATAATAATAATAAACCCAACACAACACACAACACAGAAAGCATGACGCACGGGCCTTTCTTCCGCGCAATAAAACGAACGATGCTGAATATTAGTCTCGTAAAGCCCTTTGAATGCAAGCGTTTATTGGTTCTGGAGTGACAAAAGACAAAGAAATATATTACTGCAAGTGGTTGCGAGTTTTCGAACAAACGATGAAGGAAAACGGCGGAAAGCGCAGCTTGCAGCTGACAAAAGAGAACGACGCCGGCTCGTTGAGCATATGGGCTCACCCGAAGTCTTCGCTGCTATCTTATTGTCGAAGAAACCCTATCGCAGCTTGTACAGCTGTATTAGCATGCAGACTTCTGTATATTGCGCAGGCAAGATGCACTTGAGAGACAAAAGAGTAAGGGGGATTTCTTACTTCGAAAAGCCTTAGTCGCCTAAATCGAAGGTCTCTTGCTCCAAGGCACAGTCCCAAGGATGACGACGTGGTGCGTTTTCTTTTTCTTCGCAATGTCCCTAGCATGCTGTACGATTGTGAGCACACAAGGATTGTTGGACGGCGGTGGAGGAAGAGGCAAAGAAGTTAGCGATGGTCAAAGGAAAATGGGAGAACCACGAGCTGACGATAGCGAGGGCGCTGATCCAGATACTCAGCCAGGTGACGGACCACCTGCCCCCGGCCCTAAGACGGAGGATGGCGGTGACACGAATGGTCCTAGCGATAAGAAACTAGATGACACACCAGTTGTTCCTGGCGGCAACGTACCCGATGGCCCAGACCCTAATAAGCCAGATGAGAATGGGCCAAGTGGACCGAGCAATAACAAGCCAGATGACACACCAGTTGGTCCAGGTGGCAACATACCTAATGTCCCAGACACTAATAAGCCAGATGAGAAAGGGCCAAGTGGTCCGAGCGATAACAAGCCAGATGGCACACCAGTTGGTCCAGGTGGCAACATACCTAATGTCCCAGACACTAATAAGCCAGATGAGAAAGCGCCAACTGGTCCGAGCGATAACAAGCCAGATGGCACACCAGTTGGTCCAGGTGGCAACATACCTAATGTCCCAGACACTAATAAGCCAGATGAGAAAGGGCCAACTGGTCCGAGCGTTAAGAAGCCAGATGACACACCTGTTGGTCCAGGTCCCACTGGCCCAGACACTAATAAGCCAGACGAGAAAGGGCCAAGTGAACCGAGCGATAAGAAGCCAGATGACAAAACAAATGGTGGTGAAGATAAGAAACCAGACAAAGAGTAAGTGTAGTTTGGAACTCCTTCTCCAAAATATTTCTCTTAGTAGCACCCACGTAATTCGAGAAGAGTAATTAATCCTCGTTGCTGAACGTCGCTCTTCCTCGGAGCCATTTACGCTTCTTTCGGGTCTATATCTGCGATTATTTAAAAACTACGAATCATTTAAGATTACGATCGGCATAAAAAGCGGAGCTCTTTATGCCCAGCGATCATCGCTAATAATTGCTTTATCTCTGCTTAAGCATGAAGTCTCTTTAATTGCTCTACATTATGCCATGATTAGTACAATACAGCTCAACACTACTACTGCTTCGTAACGCTACTAATTTCCTTGTGCATTCACTAGCTGCATTGTTTTATGAGTTGATCAGGCGATGGCCGACGAACAAACAAGCCCTTGATCCTTCCCCCTTTCGTTGTTTTATAGCTTGGGTTTCGTTCTGCCAGACCTGGTGCCTTTAGGTAGCATGCGAGGGTTTCTTCGTCAGCTACTATCTCGCAGCAATATCATGTACTGCGCAATGCCTTCTGGCAAAAAGTGTTCCACACTAGCCGCCATTGGCAACAGTGGCACTGGCTAAAATAGCCAGGAATAAATATGGGGAAAAGACCTATTAAAGTGGACGACAGTGGAACGATCGCCACCGTAGCTCAGTTGGTGAGCATGGGACGCGATATCTGAAGGTTGTGTGTTCTATCCCTACTGGCAGCTCATGTTTTCTCATCCACTTCAATTACTTTCCATTTATGCCATAATTGCTACACAGCAGCACTGCAGACACCTAAAAAATAGATAACTTCCCCTAGGTGTTCCTTGCACTCAATATCTCTTCATTTAGAAGGTTGTCAAACAAAGCAACAAGCCCCTGACCCTTTCCCCGTTTTGTTGCAGCATAAGAAGGAAGGAACGAAATAGAACAGAGGGAAATGCGCGGAGGTTAACCAGTCTAGGACAACCGGCATGCTACTGTGCACAAGGGGAATGGGATGGGGAGATTGAGTGTTCATGGAAAAGAGGGAGAGAAAGGAAGCACATATTGCACATTGTCAGTCTGTGGATTCTGCATGGTAGAGCATAGATTGGTATATGATAAAGAGGGTGAGAAAGGGAATTGAAATTGAGGAAGAGGGTAAAGAATAGTGTAGGGTTGTAGGCGTCAATAGTACTACACTTAAAGCATACAAAGGGTTCGGAAAGAGATCACCCCCGCAGGGGCGTCTGCGTGAGCAGGCGTTTGGTGTGTGGCGACACCACGGACCCAAGCCAACGGGGGGGTTTCGACCCTCCCCCACGCCTAGCCGTGCGTGGCTGAGCCGTGTCCGGGGAAAAGGGGATCCTGGGGGTTGAGCCGACGCCGGGTGATTGGACCTTTAAGGCCCCCCGGCAGAGGCAACACACCCCTTTGGCCCCGGCTTCACGTAGACGGCACCCCTGGGCTGACCCACCCAGGGGAAATCGGCAGTCGCCTTTTCCTATCTCTCTCTCCTCTCAGCTTCGTCTTTCACTCTCGCTTTATATCTTTCCTCTCTTCTATTCTCTTCCATTTACTTCCATTTTTCCTGGCGGCAAGGGTTAACCTTGTGTATGTGCCCTCTCTTGGTCACATTATATTTGGTTATAGTGGCTGTGTACAGCTGGCGTTGGCATGCCTTATTCTAAGTGCTGTCGCGTCCCCATGTAGGGCTCCATGGTGGGCGGCTGGCATGGCCGCCGAATATATGCACTATTTATGGCGTCCACTTCATTCCCTACTGCACGATCGCCCTCTCTCAAAAAGAGGGCGCACCGAAGACACCTTATATTCATTTCTCAAACCAAAAGACATTTTCCCCCGATTCCATGTAATCCATTGTGAAACACTTGAAAAGGGTGCGAGAACAATCTCTCCTTTCATTGTATCAAAATGCCTCACAAACACACTCGGACAAGGTTATAAAGCTACAAGAATGGCTAGCGGGGACCTTCTCCTTGAAGTAAAAGATAAGACCCAGTACGAGAACCTCACAAAACTTGTCTCTTTCGAAAGCACCCCCGTCTCTGTTACTCCCCACCGTTTCCTCAACACCTCCCGAGGTGTAGTGTCTGACCAAGACTTGCTTGAACTGTCTGAAAATGAGCTCCTCGAGGGCTGGAATGAACAACATGTAACACACGTACAGCGAATTAAAATCAGGCGTGATGACAATGAAATCCCGACGAAACATCTAATAGTCACATTTTGCACAAGCACCCTACCAGAGTATCTTGAAACAGGCTACCTGAAGCTAAAGGTCAGACCCTATATCCCCAACCCCCGGCGTTGCTTTAAGTGCCAGCGTTTCGGTCACGGCTCTCAAAGCTGCCGCGGCCGTCAAACCTGTGCCAAATGCGGCTCACACGAACACCCTGCAGACGACTGTACCGAAACTCCACACTGCGCGAACTGCGACGGTGGGCACCCCGCCTACTCTCGCGCCTGTCCGGCATGGAAAAAAGAAAGAGGTCGTAACACTCAAAGTAACACAGAATATTTCCTTTCAAGAGGCGCGAAAGCGCTTTTCTTTTGTACAGGGTACATCTTTCGCGGACGTGGCACGCAAGGGGGCAGTGCCACAAATGTCCTTGGCAGCCACACGTGCCACACACAGTGGACGGGTGGCAAGGCCATCCGCCCCCTCAGCGGAAGCAGCTCGCGCTGCTCCGCCACCAAAGGACATGCAGGCCCCTGGGCCTGCAGGTTCAGGGCCTTCTGTTCAGTCAGAAAGCCCTAAAGCTCCGACACCCGTGCGCGTGACCCGCGAGCGGGCATCCAGCGCCTCTGCTGAGGCGATGGACACAATGCCATCCCTAACGGCGTCTCAGGCGCCGAAGGAACGGCGCAGCTCCTTGGAGCGCGCCAAAAAAGGAAAAGCCCGTATTACAGGGCCTGGAAAGGGCCCTCTGTCTTAAGACGAGTTACTTCGGTACACACAGCACTAAATTACACCCAAAATGGATACACTAATAATACAATGGAACGTGAGAGGTCTTATCAGAAACCTCGACGATATCCAAGAGCTGCTACATGAACACTCACCAAAAGTGCTGTGTGTACAGGAGACAAACTTAAAATCAACTCAAACCAACTTTCTTCGACAGTACGTTGTCTTCCGAAAAGACCGCTGTGACGCTGCCACATCATCAGGCGGTGTTGCAATCATAATACATAAAGGTGTGCCATGCCAGGGTTTGCAGCTACGAACACCGCTCGAAGCAGTGGCTGTCCGGGCTGTACTTCTCAACAAACTTATTACCATCTGCTCAATTTATATACCCCCAAATTATTCTTTACAGAAACACGATCTTGAAGCCTTATTAGATGAATTGCCGGAACCATACGTCCTCCTTGGCGATTTCAACGCGCACAGCACCCTGTGGGGTGATTCCCGCTGCGATCAGAGAGGCCGCCTGATTGAGAATCTTCTGTTCTCTACAGGTGCATGTTTGCTGAATGACAAATAACCTACATATTATAGCCTCGCCAACAACACTTATTCCTGTATCGATCTCAGCATTACGTCCCCAACTCTCCTACCTGTCCTTAAATGGAAAGTTATTAGTAATCCATATGGGAGTGACCATTTCCCGGTAGTTATAAGCACACAAAAACCAACTGAATGTCCCCCGAAGGCTCCTCACATCTCTCCCGTGGGCAGACATGTCTCATCTAAGTATTGATGCTGCTGTTCAGTATTTCACTGCCCTCATAATTGATGCTGCCTCAAAATGTATATCCCAAGTAAGTGGCCTTGCACGCAAACGTCGTGTCCCTTGGTGGAACGACGAGTGCCGCAAAGCTCGAAAAAAGCAAAACAAAGCGTGGGCGCTGCTACGCAACTCCCCCACTGCAGAAAATCTTGTAAATTTTAAGGAAGCAAAATCACAAGGCCGAAGAATACGCCGGCTGGCTAGACGGGAGAGCTGGCAGAAGTTCATAGCAGGCATTAACTCCTTTACAGATGAGGCAAAGGTTTGGAATAGACTGAAGAGAGTAAACGGTGGTCAAACGTATTCGATCCCCTTGGTGGACACCCAGGGAAAAAGCTTGGAAGATCAGGCTAATGCTCTGGGCGCGCACTTCGAACGCGTGTCCAGTTCGTCGCATTACTCTGAAGCCTTTCAGAGGTATAGAGCTAGAACAGAGCAACAAAAGATTGAGCGAAAATGTACAGGAAACCGCACATACGACCAACCATTCTGCCTAGCAGAGCTAAAGGAAGCCCTAAACAATTGCAGCAATTCCACCCCAGGCTCTGATCGTGAATTGTGTACCATATGTTGAGACACATACCTTCCGAAACACAAAACACTCTCCTGTCCCTGTACAATACCATCTGGTCTTCAGGCGAGATACCTACTTCATGGAAAGAGGCTATTGTAATTCCTGTTCTAAAACAGGGTAAAGATCCAGCCTCCGTCACAAGTTATAGGCCTACTGCATTAACAAGCTGCCTCTGTAAACTCTTTGAAAAAATGATTAACCGTCGGCTAATACATTTCCTGGAGTCAAAAAAATTGCTCGACCCCTTCCAGTGTGGTTTTCGAGAAGGTCGCTCCACCACTGACCATCTCGTACGCCTTGAGGCACAAATCCGTGAAGCTTTTTTACACAAACAGTATTTTCTCTCTGTGTTCCTCGATATACAAAAAGCGTATGACACAACTTGGCGGTTCGGAATATTGAGAGACCTGTCCCATCTAGGGATACGTGGTAAAATGTTAGACATAATAGAGAGCTACCTGTCGCATCGTACATTTCGTGTCCGCGTAGCCAATGTTGTATCAAAAATATTTGTCCAAGAAACAGGAGTACCACAAGGTGGTGTCCTAGGTTGCACACTTTTTATTATAAAAATGAATTCTCTTCGCCTGTGCATCCCACGCAGTATGTTTTATTGCACATATGTAGATGATGTTCAGATTGGTTTTAAATCGTGCAACCTTGCGATATGTCAGCGGCAAATTCAGCTGGGTTTGAACAGGGTCGCTAAATGGGCAGAGGAAAATGGTTTTAGCATTAATCCCCAAAAAAGCAAGTGTTCTATTCTCCAGAAGGAGAGGCCTGCAGCCTGAACCTGATATTCGCTTGCTTGGCCAGCGGCTACCTGTGAAAAAGGAGCAAAAGTTTTTAGGAATTATTTTAGACACGAAATTAACATTTGTACCTCATATAAAAAACCTCAAAAACAAGTGCATGAAGGCAATGAATATACTGAAGGTTTTGTCACGAACATCGTGGGGCAGTGACAGAAAATGCCTTATGAATTTATACAGAAGTCTTGTACGCACGCGCCTTGACTACGGGGTTATTGTCTACCAGTCCGCGACCCAAAGCGCACTAAAGATGCTGGACCCAGTCCACCATCTAGGTATTCGCCTTTCTACGGGTGCCTTTCGAACGAGCCCCGTAGAAAGCCTCTACGTTGAATCAAACGAGTGGTCGCTGCACTTGCAGAGATGTTACATATCCTTCATGTACTTTCTCAAAGTGAACGCAGACAACCAGCACCCTTCATACTCCACTGTTAATGATCTGTCCAGATCTGCTCTCTTTTACAACCGTCCTACAGTACGACAGCCCTACTCACTTCGTGTGAGAGGCCTAGCGGAGGTAATGGGTGTGCCACTTGAACACCGTTTGTTGGCTCCTGCTGCTCAGCTCCCGCCATGGCAGTGGCAGCTTATAGAATGCGATTTGTCTTTTGTAGAAGTCACGAAGCACGCTCCTGTTGCACACATTCGAATGCATTTCTTGGAGCTACAGCAGAAATACACTTACCCTGCATTTTTTACAGATGCTTCAAAGACCCATATTGGTGTGTCCTATGCAGCGGTTGGGCCTTCCTTTTCAGATGCTGGCACTCTGCATCCTAGCACTAGCATCTTCACAGCAGAAGCGTACGCGATATATGTGGCTGTAAAACACATAGAGCAAGTAAAACTACAAAAGACAGTTATATACACGGATTCCCTGAGTGTGGTAAAAGCTTTGAAAACTTCAAAAAAGCACAGAAATCCCATCCTCATCTCTCTTTACTCACTTTTATGCACGATGTACTCACTGAAACAGCATGTTGTTGTATGCTGGGTGCCAGGGCACCGCGACATTGAAGGAAACGTGTTGGCGGACTAGCTCGCTGCATCCGCCCACGAAAACGCTGCTAATACATCCATGGCTGTGCCTGCGCTAGACCTGAAGCCTTCCTTAAAACAGAAGCTCAGAGCTCATTGGCAACGCCTGTGGGATAAGGAAACCCAAAACAAGTTACACCTTATAAAACCGCATCTTGGTAACTGGCCCCAGGTATGTAAGAATCGTCGTACAGAAATAACACTCTGCAGACTTAGAATAGGACACACACACAGTACACACTCATACCTTTTGTCCGGTGGGGATCCACCGCTGTGTGATAAATGTGGCGAGCCTCTAACTGTCCTTCACGTCTTATTGCAATGCACAGAACTAGATGCTCAAAGAAACAAGCACTTTCCATTAATATACCGGCAACAGTTACCACTTCATCCCGCTATGTTCATAGGCAGGCAACCACTTTTTAAATATCAATCTCTTTTAGCATTTCTTAAAGACATCAATAATTTTAATGTTATTTTCCCAGGTAACCTGTAGAGCAGTCTCACAACTGAGGCTGCGGCTGCGGAAATTCTATCAGAGTAAGCACCTGCCTCCTGGCCTTTGGCCTCAAAGGCCCTGGAGAGGCATTCGTGCTATGCAAAGTACCTCACATGTATATATCATGATCACTGCTCAATCACCTCACACTCATAGATCACATCGCATGTCACTGTCATAATTTTATTCTATATACACATCTTTTACGCTTCTCTTCAGCGTGTGATTTTAGGCCCCTTTACAGCCATAATACATCCTACCATCGACACTCACTTGTCAAGGCACATACTACATGATCAGACATGGCGCTCTTTGGCCACTCATGGCCCTTGCGCCATTAAACCCCACTAATCAATCAATCAAGAGATCATTGTCATGCGTAGAGCGTCCTGTCATTAGTATCTACAAGAGGAAAAGGAGGAGGAATAAACTATTTTTTAAGGCAGCAGATTTGTGAGACCTAGGCCTCTATGCCTAGATGACGGCCGCGAGAACTTCGGCCCTAGCGGCATCTTCGAGAAATGCAGATCTTTGGTATGCACGGCATTTCCGCCCCGCCGGGGCGTCTGCATGAGCAGTCGTTTGTTGTGTGGCGACACCACGGACCCGAGCCAACGGGGGGGTTTCGAACCCCTTCCACGTGTCGCCGTGCGTGGCTTAGCCGTGTCCGGGGAAAAGGGGATCCTGGGGGTTGAGCTGATGCCGGGAGTAAAGTTGTGACCGTAGTGTCGAAGGTCCTTCTCCGAGATTCCAGCTCCCCGCTCGGCGTCCTAAACGCACCGTCCGAGACGGCATGGGCGAGTTGGGAAGGAGCTGGCTGCCGCTGGTATGGCGGCGATAGGCTCGCGGGCAAACGTGAAGCGAATGAAGAACGGGCTCAGAGACTTCAGTTTAAAGAAATGGAAATGAAAACTTGTATTTACAGTTTAGTATACAAAAAGGGAATACAGGGAGTTGACTGGTACATAAAAATAAAGTTGAAGCTGAACTATACGTAGGGCGACCCTACTCCGGCGTAGCCGGCAGTGCGTAGCACTTTTTCCACCCGTTCAGCCTCCCGTTCCCGCCTCTCCCGTCACATGGCGGAGCCATCTTTATTACCACAACCGCTCCGCCTTAACGTCTCAGCCGGCGAATCATATTCACTTCGCTCTGGCATTGGGCAGCGATTCCACCTTTTGTCCCGCCTCCTCAATTGGGGCGGTCCAATTGGTGAAATCACCACCGAGTCTGTTGACGGTGAGAGGGGTATGTTTGTACAATAATAAAAAAAACACATACATCAGCACTAAACAACACATACATAAAAGTAAGCAATGCCACCCAAGGTCGAAGGGCGATGGCAAAGATATGGCGCACGTGAAACGCGTTACTTGCGCACGTGTCGCGTCTGCTCGGGCGCTGTTACCGGAAACGAGCAGGCGCCCAAAAGATTCGCCCGAAAGAGTTATTATTTGAAGAAAACCTTCCCATGGGGAAGTTGGACCGTCCGCGCGCCTGCTTCTGGTTATCTCATACAAGCCGAGCCGTACTGGCTCTCACTCAGACCCGTTTAATCGGCACCCCGCTGGGCTTAGCCGCATGCTACCCCACGGCGAGCGAGGAAGGAACGCTTGAACCAAAACCATCCCGCGGCACGCGCGGGCCACAGCCCAGTGACCAAAAACGGGCGTTTCCGACGCCGAACAACAAACAGTTTGCGAGTCTCCATGGCCGTCACCACCGGCATGTTGCATGCCGACGCCACATTCAGCGTATCCGCCCCAGGTCGTCGTAATGACGCCCGAGGTGCGGCTTACAGAACGACCGAAGTGCCGCTATCGCTGCGTGCTCACGCACAAAAGGGCCCGCCTGCGTCACCGCCGCGACCACTGTCCAAGCATCCCTACTCACAGCCCCGAAGCGGGGTGCCCGTGTCCCCAGAAGACGCGGAAGGCACATATGAAGAAAGCAAAGAAAATCAATAACAGAAACGGCCGGGGAACGACAAACGAAAAGCCAATGTCGCGAAACGCGCCCCGTTGACCGACGTCGCCCGTCGCCGAGTGAAATTTTAAAGAAAAGGAAACGCGCCCTGCTGGCGGCAGGCTTACACCGGGTGATTGGACCTTTAAGGCCCCCCGCGGAGTCAACACACCCCTTTGGCCCCGGCTTCAGGTAGACGGCACCCCCGGGCTGACCCACCCGGGGGAAATCGGCAGTCGCCTTTTCCTGTCTCCCTCTCTCTCCTCGCATCTTCGTCTTTTCTCCCACTTTTCATCTTTCCTGTCGTCTACTCTCTTCTATTTACTTCCAACTTCCTGGCGGCAAGGGTTAACTTTGTGTGGCTAACCACCCTGAGTTCAGTCATATTTGGTTATAGTCGTGGTATACAGCTGGCGTGGGCAGGACTCGCTCGCGAGTTCCTGGCCCGTCCCCTTGTTGGGCTCCTTGGTGGGTGGCTGGTATCGCGGCCGAAATACATACAAATTTTATGGCCACTTCACTCCCTTCACCTGATCGCCCTCCTTAGAAGAGGACGCGCACCGATGTGACAGCAAAGTTCTTCACGAACAACAAAAGCACCTTCCCTAGATTCCACGTGATTCACAGGGAGCACTCGGAAATAATGGCAAGACATGTCTCCCCATTCAAAGTCGCCAGAACCTTAACAGACACCTTGGGGCAAGGATATAAAATAAAGAAGCTAGCCAACGGGGACCTTCTTTTAGAAGTGCGCTATCAACATCAGTACGAAAATCTCTCAAAAATCACAGCTTTCGAAGACATTCCAGTGGCAATCAGCCCTCACCGATCACTAAACACCGTCCGAAGCGTCATCTTTGATGACGACCTAAAATATATGAGCGAGGAAGAACTGCAAAGCGGACTCAAGGACCAAAACGTCACAAATGTGTACCGAATAAAAATCAAAGGAGAAAACAAGGAAATTGTAACAAAACACTTCGTTCTAGCATTTGCATCAAGCATACTACCAGACACTGTGGAGGTTGGCTACACTAGACTCAGTCTGCGCCCATACATCCCGAACTCACGAAGCTGCTATAACTGTCAAAGATACGGCCATGGCTCACAGAGCTGCAGGGGCCAAACCACATGTGCTAAGTGCGCTTCTCACGAACACGCTTCTGAAAATTGCAAAGTTGAACCACCCTACTGCATAAACTGCGAGGGCAGTCATCCTGCTTACTCGCGAGCATGCCCAACGTGGAAACAAGAAAAAAAAGCATAATCACACTGAACCTTAAAGAAAATATCACTTTCAGAGAAGCGCGAAAGCGGCATTCATTAGTTGAAAGCAGAAGCTATTCCGTTGTGCTGCAACAGGGCGCGGAAACCCAGCGTCCTACAGCACCTGCCCAGGGCACACCCACTGTCGCCGGGGCAGGACTTCCTGCGCCCAAAGTGGATGCAGCTCGCGGTGCTCCATTACCTCGAACTCAGGCTCCGCGGGCCGCAGGGTCTGCGAGCCTCAAGGCCTCTGTCCACACGGCGAGGCTACACACGATCAAATCCGCACGCTCAATGCGGACGTCCAGCGTGTCAGGCGATGCGATGGACACAAGCCAAGGTAGTCCTGGGCCGTCAACGTCAGACGGACGGCGGGACTCCTTGGATCAGAAAAAAGACAAGCCCAGGATCACTGGGCCTGAAAACGAAACCTAGGTTTTTTACTCTACCCACATAATACAAAATGGCTTTCATACACTGGAACTGCAGGGGACTCCTACATAACCTCAGTGACATAAAATGCATACTAGCAACTCTTTCTCCAACAGCCTTGTGTTTGCAAGAAACATTTTTAAGTTCCAAATACACAAACATCCTGAAAAACTACAATGTATTTCGGCACGACCGAGAGCAGGCAAGCAGGCTCTCAGGTGGGGTGGCTATTATCATTAAAAATGGAATTCCAGCTCGCGAACATAAACTCCAAACAAGAATAGAAGCCGTGGCCGCCATTATACACGATTTTAAAACTATCACTGCGTACAACGTATACTTGGAACCGCATCTTACATTACCCATCTCTGTTCCAGAGGACCTCGTAGAGCAGCTGCCAGAACCCTTCCTCATTGTCGGAGACTTTAACGCACATTCCAACTTTTGGGGTAGTGAAAAAACTGACGCTAGAGGCCAAATTCTCGAGAATTTTATATTAAGCAATAACCTTTGTCTACTAAACACAGGAAAACCAACCTACTGTTCCCCGAGCGCACAAAAAATGAGTTGCATTGACTTTTCTTTTTGTTGACATTCCGTTTTTATGGATTTCAAGTGGAAAGTCCTAGACAACCCATACGGAGGCGATAATCTGCCAGTAGTAATCAGCCTAACAACATCCCCTGAAGTCATCCAACAAAAACCACGACGATGGAGACTGCATTTAGCCGACTGGGCTCGCTTCCAAGAACAGGCTAGCCTTCAAAAGATAGTGTCAGACAACCTCAACATAGATGAACTAAATGAGTGTATCGCGAACTGTATTGTTACTGCTACGCGCCTATCCATCCCACAGTCGTCAGGACTAGTAAAACCAAATCAGAAAACATGGTACACACATGAGTGCAGAGAAGCAAAAAAGAAGCAAAATAAAGCCTGGGGAACCTTCCGTCGGTATGCAACAACAGAAAACTTTGTGAATTTTAAAAAAGCCAGAGCGAAAGCCAGATACATCCGACGCAACGCTGAAAAATCTTCCTGGCAAAAGTATGTATCCTCCATAAACAGTAGAACCACACAGAAAGAAATGTGGGAACGCATCCGAAAGATAGACGGCAGTTTCTCCCCATTTACAGTACCCCTGCTTTCAACCCCTGGCTCATAGACAAGTATTGAAGAGCAGGCAAACATGCTGGGCGAATTCTTCTGTGGAGTTTCCAGCTCATCACACTACACGCAGTCATTCCTGAACTACATACAGCCGAAAAGCACAGACTTCCAACAAGCGCCCATGGAAACGAACCCTACAACAACTTAATTACGTACCAAGAAATCCACTCAGTGTTGACTGCAGGCAAGCAGACCGCACCTGGTCCTGATGAGATTCACTACGAAATGCTAGCCCATCTCTCTGAATCCGCAACAGAAGCACTCTTGAGATTTTTTAACAAGCTGTGGATGTCTGGGAAATTACCTGAAGCATGGAAGAGAGCTATTATTGTCCCTTTTCTAAAACCGGGAAAGTCCCCAACCGATCCATATAGCTATAGACCCATAGCTCTCACCAGCTGTCTAGCAAAGTCCTTTGAAAGCGTTCTTAATAGTAGACTGTCATTCGTGTGAGAATCCCGCAACCTTCTTGATATTCATCAGTGTGGTTTTAAAAAAGCGTGTTGCACAACCGACCACTCGAAAATACTGTCGGGGAAGCGTTTGTGCACAAACAAAACTGTCTGACTCTCTTTTTTGACTTAGAAAGAGCATACGACACCACCTGGAGGTTCGGAATTCTCCAGGACCTGGCCGAGCTAGGAATCCATGGCAGGATGCTTAATTGCAGAAAAGATTTTCTATCTAACCGTTCATTCCGTGTGTGTCTAGGCACAACACTATTGAAAAATTTTGTTCAGGAAAATGGAGTACCACAAGGATGCGTCTTAAGCACAACATTATTTGTCGTAAAAATGAATTCGATCAGCAAAACCATACCAAAGTCAGTCATGTATTCAGTCTACGTGGGCGACCTCCAGATAGCTAGCAGTTCCTCCAACACTTCAACATGCGAAAGACAGGTACAGGTAACAATTAACAAACTGGCAACGTGGGCAGACAGAAATGGCTTCGGCTTTTCTGCACAAAAACCAGTAGCCATCCTTTTCTCTCTCAAACGAGGCTGCGGCATTTTCTTAGAGAAAGCACGCGCTTCCTGGCCTTTGTCTAGAAAGGCTTTCGGTAGGTGTCGTGCTACTTCCATATTTTAGATATTTTAGTACCATGACCATTTCTCTTACATTCCCGATCCATAGATCACTCCACACGTCATTGCCATAATTTTACCCTATGTTGCTTTTATGCTCCTTCACAGAAATATGTCTTTAGGCCCCCTTACAGCCATGTACCATCCGTCATTGTAACGCACCAATCACGGCAGACATACTATTCAGTCTTGGCGCTCTTTGGCCACACTTGGCCCTTGCGCCACAAAACACCAAATATCATCATCATCAGACCCTACTTTACACCTTAACAGAATTTAATTACCAGTAAAAAAAGAACACAAGCTTCTGGGTATTATTTTTGACAATAAGCTCACATTTATTTCTCACATAAATGCATTAAAGAAAAAAGCATCCTGATCTCTGAACATACTGAAAGTCCTGTCACGCAAACACTGGGGTTCAGATAGGGCAGGCTTACTACAAATTTACCGTTCTGTGGTACGATCCTGTTTAGATTATGGCAGCATAGTAATATAACGGGCAACGTAGATGAATTCTACAGCATTAACGAAAGGGTAGCATCCGTCGTAATAAAACTAAATAAGCGGTATAAACTTAAGATAATCCAGGGATATGCGCCAACAACGAGCTACGACGATGAACAAGTAGAGCAATTCTACGAGGATATCGAATTAGCAATAAAGAAAGTACGGACGCAATACACAGTAGTCATGGGGGATTTCAACGCAAAAGTAGCAACGAAACAAAGTGGAGAGCAGGCGATAGGCAACTACGGCGTCGGCTGTACGAATAACCGTGGGGAAATGCTAGTACAATTTGCCGAAAGGAACCAGCTTCGAATAATGAATACGTTCTTCAAGAAACACAAGAATAGGAAGTGGACGTGGAAAAGCCCTAACGGGGAAACAAAGAATGAAATCGACTTTATAATGTGCGAACAACCAGGTATAATTCAAGACACAGAAGTAGTGGGGAAGATAAAATGCAGCGATCACAGACTAGTAAGGGCAAAGATTGTACTTAACCTAAAGAAAACAAGAACTAAATTATTTACTAGAAAAAATGGAATGTAGAGGTAATCAGAGCGAAAGACGACGAATTTAAAGTCGCCCTAAGCAACAAGTTCGAGGCCTTAGAC
Organism: Hyalomma asiaticum; assembly: GCA_013339685.2. Lineage (NCBI taxonomy): Eukaryota > Metazoa > Arthropoda > Arachnida > Ixodida > Ixodidae > Hyalomma > Hyalomma asiaticum. The sequence goes on from CM023491.1 coordinate 59,272,438, forward strand.
GAAAACGGTGACGATTTAGAACAAATAAACAAAACCATAACGAAAACAATCCTTGCAAGCGCGATAGAAGTCGGGGGTAAAACAACAAAGCAAGCAAAAAGTAAGCTGTCCCAATCTACCAAGGACTTAATAAAAAGACGCCAACAAATGAAAGTAACTTCATCAAAAGATAAGATAGAATTCGCAGAACTATCAAAATTGATCAGTAAAGCCACGCAAAGAGATGTAAGAAACTTTAACATGAGAGAAATAGAGAAAGCAGTAGAGAAAGGCACCAGCATTAAATCGGTCAAAAAGAAACTGCACTTAGGACAAAACAAAATGCATGCGCTAAAAGATAAACAAGGTAACGTTATCATCAGTTTCACCAAAATAGTAAAGGTGGCAGAAGATTTCTACTCGGAACTGTACAGCTCTCAGACAGACCATACAACCTTAATAGAAATAAAACCAGAGGAGAACACCGAAATTCCATGTATACCCGCTGACGAAGTCAAAAAAGCTGCCAAAGGCATGTCCCGCGGTAAAGCAGCTGGTGACGATGGTATAACAGCCGACTTGATCAATGACGGAGGAGATATTGTACTTGAAAAACTTGCATCGCTCTTCACGAAATGTATCAAGACATGTAGCGTACCGCGCAGCTGGAAAAATGCTAATATAATCCTTATCCACAAGAAAGGTGACATAAAGGACTTAAAGAATTACAGACCAATCAGCCTACTCCCAGTAATATACAAGCTATTTACAAAGGTAATATCTACGAGGATAAGAGAAACACTCGACTTTAACCAACCGAGAGAACAAGCTGGTTTTAGGAAAGGTTACTCGACAATGGACCACAGCCACGCTATCAACCTAGTAATTGAGAAGTACGCGGAATATAACAAACCTCTTTACATGGCGTTTATCGACTACGAGAAAGCCTTTGACTCCATAGAAATACAAGCAGTTCTAGAAGCTCTACATCGACAAGGGGTACCTGGCGTATACGTGAAAACCATCAACAACATATACAAAGATTGCACAGCCACACTACTCCTACATGAGAGAAGCAGAGAAATCCCGATCAGGAGAGGTGTGAGACAGGGAGATACAATATCCCCGATGCTATTCACTGCATCTTTAGAGGAAGTCTTTAAACGTCTAGACTGGGAAGAAAAGGGAATTCGAATAGACGGAGAATATCTAAACAATTTAAGATTTGCAGATGACATTGTGCTCTTTAGCAATGATGGTGACGAATTACAAAACATGATTGATGACCTAAACAGGGAAAGCATTAAAATTGGATTAAAACTGAATAGGCAAAAGACCAAAGTTATGCTCAATAGCTTAGCTAAGGAACAGGAACTTAAAATCAACAATGAACCCTTACAATGTGTAAACGAATATGTATATCTGGGACAGTTAATATGAGGAACTCCTACCCAGGAAAATGAAATTCTCCGTAGAATAAGGCTGGGCTGGAGCGCATTCGGAAGAAATTACGGAATCATGACCGGAAACTTACCGCTCTCATTAAAGCGAAAAGTATTCAATCACTGCATTCTCCCAGTACTAACGTACGGTGCAGAAACATGGAGAATAACGAAAAAACTAGAGATGAAACTAAGGAGCACGCAACGTGCAATGGAAAGAAAAATGATAGGGGTAACGAACAGACAGGAGTAGCCGATATTATCTTATCAATTAAAAGAAAGAAGTGGACCTGGGCAGGACATGTCATGAGGAGGAAGGATGATAGGTGGACAGTAAGGGCGACGGAATGGATACCACGAGAGGGAAAACGCAACAGAGGTAGGCAAAAGGTTAGATGGAGCGATGAAATTAAAAAGTTTGCGGGCATAAAGTGGAACCAACTCGCTCAGGATAGGGTGGATTGGAAATCGTTGGGAGAGGCCTGCGTCCTGCAGTGGACCTAAACAGGCTGATTATTATTATTATTATTATTATTATTATTATTATTATTATTATTATTATTATTATTATTATTATATGGGTCCGCAAGACAGTCATATCTGAAACAGCAGGATCTGGTACACAATCTGGGGCTGCGCCTCTCAACTGGTGCATATAGAACGTCACCCATAAACAGTCTATATGTAGAAACCAATGAGCCACCACTAGCAGATAGAAGAACCATGCTCACATGCTCATATGTTTTAAAGATTCTCTTAGTGCCACACCACCTCTGTCACCACATAGTCAACAAATGCCCATCTAGAACACCATTTAATAACAAGCCTCAAGCAATAAGATCACTTCTTCATCGCTTTGAAGATAAGTGCGAGGAATTAAATATAAAGGGCACAATGCCTAAGATTGCGCACAAACCTAAAGCGCTCCCACCTTGGTACTGCCTACCCTCTGTGTGCGACTTCACAGTGACACAATTTCAAAAAAGGCAAACACCGCGCGAACATATCTTGCAGGAATTCCTAACTATTAAGGCAAAATATCAGAAACACACGGCATTTTACACCGACGGCTCCAAAGCAACACGATACGTCGGAAGTGCGGTCGTACAAAATCGTTTTGAAAATATAGTCCGGCTACCCCAATGCGCATCCGTCTTCACCGCAGAATGCTATGAAGTCTTAGCAGCGGTAGAAAAAATCAATAAGGAAAACACCGAGTATAGCGTAATTTACACAGACTCATTAAGTGTACTACGGCACTTCAGACTAAAAATGCATATGTACCAATACTAGGCGATATCCTACAACACATGAAGTTCTCCCCGCAGGGGCGTCTGCTACTGCAGGCGTTTGGTGTGTGGCGACACCACGGACCCGAGCCAACGGGGGGGGTTTCGACCCCCTCCCACGTGTCGCCGTGCGTGGCTTTGCCGTGCAACACACCCCTTTGGCCCGTGCTTCCCGTAGACGGCACCCCCGGACTGACCCACCCGGGGGAAATCGGCAGTCGCCTTTTCCTGTCTCTCTCCTCTCACATCTTCGCCTTTTTCTCCTACTTTACATCTTTCCTGTCTTCTCCTCTCTTCTGCTTACTTCCAGATTTCCTGGCGGCTAGGGTTAACCTTGTGTGGGTAGCCAGCCTTGGATACGCCATATTTGGTTATAGCGGTAATGTACAGCTGGCGCTTGCAGGAACTGTTTTCCACACTTCCTGCGGCGTCCCCATGTTGGGCTCCATGGTGGGTGGCTGGCGTTACTGCTGAAACATAATATATCTGATGGCTTCCGCTTTCCCAAAACTTTCCGATCGTCCCCATAAGAGGGGGCGCACCGAAGATGTATTTCGCTTTGTTGGAAAAGAAACAGAAGTATTCCCCCGCTTCCATGTCATTCATTCCGAAAAAGAAGGAAAGACAGTGAGAATGATCTCACCTTTCCTTGTCTCAAAAACTCTCGCTGATACTCTTGGAGTAGGTTATAAGGCTTCGAGAATGGCTAATGGAGATCTGCTGCTGGAAGTCCAAGATCAAATGCAATGTCAGAAGCTGTCCAACTTAACATCATTTGGGGACGTCCCAGTAACAGTCTCCCCACACCGCACAATGAACACATCCCGGGGTGTTGTCTCTGATGATGACCTCATGGGACTAACTGAGGCTGAACTTGTTGAAGGGTGGAGCGACCAAAATGTCTTGAATGTTAAAAGAATCAGTATGAGGCGCGATGGCAAGGAAATACACACAAAGCATCTAATCCTCACTTTTGGCTCCAGTGTTTTGCCCGAAACCATCCAGGCAGGGTACATAAAACTTAAAGTAAGACCGTACATTCCTAATCCTCTCCGATGCTTCAAGTGCCAGCGATTCGGCCACAGTTCACAGAACTGTCGCGGCCGGTCTACCTGTGCAAAATGTGGCGCAACTGAACATTCGTCTGAGTCCTGCGAAAATGTTTTACACTGTGTGAACTGTGAAGGGGACCACGCCGCGTACTCGCGATCGTGCTCATCATGGAAGAAAGAGAAGGAAATTGTTGCGCTGAAAGTCAAAGAAAACATCTCCTTCAAGGAGGCACGCAGACGTATTTTCTACCTACCGAAGGGTAGCTTTGCCGATGTGGCGCATCAGGGGGCAGCGTCACAACGGCTCCCGGCGACTGTCCAGCCCACACGTAGTGAGTTGGCAGCGACGCCAAATGCCCCCTTGGCGGCTGCAGCCAGTGCTGCGACGCCACTTCTTAGGAAGGACCCACCAGCCTCGGTGCAGGTGGGCCCAAAGGCTCCGCCCCTCGAGGCGAAGCCTGTCCGGCGAACGTCCAACGCCTCGCAAGAGACGATGGACACTAGTTCGAGTGAGGCGGCGCGAAATGCGCCAAAGGAGCGGCGCGACATTCTCGACCGCCCCAAAAAAGGGAAAATTCCTGTTACGGGGCCTCGAAAGAGCTCCGTAACTTGAGGTATCTTAAAGCACACAGCACTAACCTATCATTCAAAATGGATACGCAGGTATTGCAGTGGAACGTAAGAGGTCTCCTGCATAATCTAGACGATGTTACTGAGCTCCTGCGTAAATTCAGTCCAAAAGTGCTGTGTGTCCAAGAAACACACCTCAAACCTACACACACAAATTTTCTTAGACAATATGCCATATTCCGCAAGGACCGTCATGATGCCCTCACTTCGTCCGGTGGTGTGGCGATCATAGTTGATAATAGCGTTGCCTGCAGGCAACTCCACCTCAATACGCGTCTAGAAGCAGTTGCTGTTCAAGCAGTGCTCTTTAATAAACTGATCACTGTCGTCTCACTATACATTCCCCCAGGCTACACACTCACAAAAACCGAATTTCAAAACTTAATTGATGAGCTTCCGGAACCTTACTTACTGGTCGGAGACCTAAACGCCCATAGCACACTCTGGGGCGATTCTCGTTGTGATTCTAGAGGACGACTGATAGAAAATTTCCTTTTCTCTAGTGGTGCATGTCTGCTGAACAAAAAGGAACACACGTACTTCAATGCCACGCACCACACATACTCATCTATCGACTTAAGCATCACATGCAGTCCTCTACTTCCGTATCTTGACTGGCGTGTTATTAAGAACCCATACGGAAGTGATCATTTCCCCATAGCAATAAGTTTAACTAAACAAGACGATGGTTCCCCACAGCTTCCCCGTTGGAAAATCAAGTCGGCAAACTGGGAGCTATTCCAAGAATATACACACTTGCAGTGGGATGACATTGCTCTTTGTAGCATAGACGATGCTGTGTTGTATATAACACATTTTATAATTGACGCCGCTGAAAAATGCATTAAGCAAACTAACGGACTAGTAAGAAAACGCCGTATACCGTGGTGGAATGAAGAGTGCAGGGAAGCAAGGAAAAAACAGAATAAAGCTTGGGGATTACTTCGGGACCATCCAACAGCTGAGAACCTCGTTAATTTCAAGAAAACCAAGTCTCAAGGCAGGCGAGTGCGCCGACAGGCGAGGAGAGAAAGTTGGCAAAAATATATATCTAACATAAACTCTTATGCGGATGAAAGTAAGGTGTGGAGTAGCCTAAACAAACTGAACGGCCGGGAAGCACAACCACTACCCTTACTAAATACCTCAGGCAATAGCATAGAAGACCAGGCAGACTTTTTGGGGGAACATTTCCAACATATTTCCAGTGCATCCCATTATAGTCCAGCTTTTCTTCGGTTCAAGGAACGCGCAGAGCGGGAACGCCTTGAACAAAAACGCGCGAAAAGTGAACCCTACAACTGTCTGTTTAATGAAGCCGAACTGAATGCCGCTCTAAATTCCTGCAGGAGCTCTGCACCAGGTGGCGACCGCATCATGTATGAAATGATAAAGAACTTACATACTGAAGCTCTAAATGCACTTCTGTCCCTTTATAACACCATGTGGGCAGCTGGGTACATTCCATCGTGTTGGAAAGAAGCCATCATCATTCCAATACATAAACATGGCAAGGATCCGTCCTTGGCCAGTAGCTACAGGCCAATAGCCCTGACAAGCTGTTTGTGTAAGGTCTATGAAAAAATGATAAACCGGCGACTAATCAGTTTCCTCGAAAGCAACAAGCTACTCGACCCCCTTCAGTGTGGATTCAGGGAGGGTCGGTCAACACTTGACCACCTTGTTCGCATCGAGGGGATTATTAGAGATGCCTTTATCCATAAACAGTTTTTTCTGTCCGTATTTCTTGACCTCGAGAAAGCCTACGACACAACATGGCGATTTGGGATCCTCAAAGACCTGTCCGCGTTGGGTGTGCATGGCAGCATGTTCAAGACTATAGAAAGTTATCTGTCTAATCGCACGTTCCGCGTTAGGGTCGGAAATGTTCTCTCGAAATCGTTCATGCAAGAAGCTGGTGTGCCGCAAGGGGGTGTGCTTAGTTGCACCCTCTTCATTGTGAAAATGAATTCGCTTCGTACAATGATTCCTCCCACCATGTTTTACTCGGTCTATGTTGATGATGTCCAAATAGGCTTTAGATCATGCAACCTCTCAATCTGTGAGCGACAAGTTCAGCTTGGCCTCAACAAAGTATCAAAGTGGGCAAGTGAGAATGGTTTTAAGATCAACCCCCTTAAAAGCTCGTGTGTTCTTTTTAACAGAAAAAGAGGCCTTGTATCAGATCCTGAGGTCACACTGGACGGACAACAAATACAGGTAAACAATGAACATAAGTTTCTAGGTGTCATCCTTGACTCAAAACTGTCCTTTATCTCACACATCAAGCACCTTAAAACTAAATGCCTAAAAACAATGAATATCCTAAAGATACTGTCGCATACAACGTGGGGAAGCGATAGGAAGTGCCTAATGAACCTGTACAAGAGTCTTGTCAAGACACGTCTGGACTACGGCAGCATAGTCTATCACTCTGCCACAGCAAGTGCGCTGAAAATGCTTGATCCGATACACCATCTAGGCATCCGTCTAGCCACTGGGGCCTTCAGAACAAGCCCTGTCGAAAGCCTCTATGTGGAATCGGACGAGTGGTCGCTCGATTTACAGAGGTCGTACCTATCCTTTAAGTATTTTTTGAAAGTAAATGCAAATGCTGATCACCCCGCATATCCTGCCGTAAATGACCTGTCCAGTTATCAGCTCTTTAATCACCGACCGGCAGTCAAAGAACCCTTTCCAATACGTGTACGAGCACTAGCTGAGGAAACAGGTGTCCCCATACTCGAACATCGCTTAATGACTCCTACATTACAAGCCCCACCATGGCAGTGGCAGATGATCGACTGTGATTTGTCTTTTCTTGATGTAACAAAGCAAGCGCCGGTTGTGCATATTCGTATGCACTTCCGGGAACTGCAGCAGAAGTACGCTTGTCCGGAATATTTCACTGACGCCTCAAAGTCCCACGCCGGTGTGTCATACGCTGCGGTTGGTCCGTCCTTCTCGACTGCCGGCGTTCTAAACCCAAACACAACCATCTTTACAGCGGAAGCTTACGCCATCCTGGCGACGGTCAAACATATAAAACAATTAGCTATACCCAAGGCAATCATTTATACCGACTCTTTAAGCGTGTTGAAATGTCTGAATACTCTCGGGAGGCACAGAAACCCCGTAATTATAGCCCTTTACTCAACTATCTGTATCGCGTACGCATCCAGCCAGCAAATCGTGCTGTGCTGGGTGCCAGGGCACCGCGAGATCGAAGGCAATGAGATGGCTGACAAGTTAGCCACATCCGTTCACATGGACGTTGCCACTTCGTCGATGGCCGTCCCTGTGATGGACCTAAATCCCTTTATCAGGAAAAAGATTAGGGCCTATTGGCAACGTCTGTGGGACAGTGAAATAAATAATAAACTACACACTATCAAGCCTCATCTCGCTCATTGGCCGCCAGAATCTAAGACACGCCGCACACAAGTTACTCTCTGTAGACTCAGGATAGGACACACGTACAGTACACACACATACATATTGTCCGGTAGTGATCCGCCTGTATGCAATTGTGGTGAGCCGCTCAGCGTACTTCATGTCCTCCTGCAATGCCGCGAACTAGAACTCCAGAGGAAAAGACATTTTGCAATACTGCCACGACAGCACCTCCCACTGCACCCTTCTATGTTCTTGGGCAATGAACCTATTTTTAAATACCAATCTCTACTTGCCTTTTTTAAGGATGTATATAATTTCCGAGTCATTTACCCAGGTGACCTGTAGCACGGCCTCTAAACAGAGGCCGCTGCTGCGGCATTTTCTTAGAGAAAGCACGCGCTTCCTAGCCTTTCCTTTGTCCAGGAAGGCTTCCGGTAGGTGTCGTGCTACTTTCATGTTTTAGATATTTTAGTACCATGACCTTTTCTCTTTCATTCCGGACCCATAGATCACTCCACACGCCATTGCCATAATTTCAGCCTATCTTGTTTTTTTACGCTCCTTTACAGCGATAGTCTTTAGGCCTCCTTACAGCCACGTACCACCAGTCATTGTAACGCACCAATCACGGCAGACATACTGTTACTGTCCTGGCGCTCTTTGGCCACACTTGGCCCTTGCGCCACAAAACACCAAATATCATCATCATCACATGAAGTTCTGCTGGGTACCAAACCATGTCGGAATCGAAGGAAACGAGAAGGCAGATGAATGTGCAGCGAAAGCACGGGATAAAAAAATCTACAACGTTGGTATCCCCTACAGGGACGTCATAAAATCAGTCCACCAAAACGTCAGGAATCAATGGCAGCCTAGATGGGACATAGAAGGGGAGAATAAGCTCCACCTTGTATAAGCCACCATAGAAGAATGGAAGTCATGCTCACATCAAGAACGCTTCACAGAAGTCATTTTATGTCGCTTACGCATTGGACACACCCATCTCACACATAATTTCTTACTAACAAAGGCAGACAATCTAATATGCGAGACATGCGGAGATGAGCTATCAGTGGTTCACATTTTAATCTCACGCACTAAACTAGAAGAACTGCGAAAAAAACATCTCACCATATTTTATAATGAACATCCACCTTTACATCCTGCATTGCTCTTACTTGAACACGCACTAGTCGATATCTCACGTGTTTTTACCTTCTTAAGAGAAGCAGGTATTTTAGAGAAGCTGCTACATTTCCTCATTACATGTCCACACGTTGAAAGAGCAAGACAGAAACACTTTAAGGATGCCTACGCATTGTACTTACCTCTGCACCCCACACTCATTCTCAGAGACAACCCGTTGGTGTCTATTACGGATGTAGTGAATTTCTTACACGAACTAGGCATTCTCAACAAAATCTAAGTACTGCAACTACTTACCGTTCCAACTGTCAACATTCATTGCACATTCACATCTCCCGTATCAATTTCATAGTTTTACTCAATATACATATTTTATGCACATTTAGTGCGCAAGCTTTTAGGCCCCTATACAGCCCCCGACACCAACCCATTGATCACACCATCCTGTACACACTACGTCTACCTTCATGCTCCGTGGCCATAGCCGGCGCTTGCGACGCTGGAGACCACGTACTTCTTTCTAACCCTGCGTCTGGCGCAGCATAGCCTTAGTCGCTTTTGCGCCACAAAACCCAACTTAACTAACTAACTAATTTTAGAGAAGCTGTAAATTCATACCCTGTACCGCTCTCATTAAACAGACACACCTCGCTAACCTTCTCACAGTTGAGAAGAAGATCGAGGTCTTATTAACCAGTTGGCATCCTCGGGGTCCTTGGCCTGACAAGGACTCGTCGAGGTATTCCAACGGCTCTCACTTTGCCATCCCTCTCCCCTTTTTGTCAACATCGTTTACGCCAAAGGGCGCCGCCCACAATTCATACACCGGTCGGGATGTTCTTAGAAGACTATTCCTCCACAGTGCGACGCGGATGCTGCATTCGTCTCATCTCCTCTCGGTCGTCTTTCCTCCTTTCTTCTCTTCCACCTCTCCCTCGCTTCTTCATACACAATGTATAAATACCACCAACAACCCATGCATTGTATGCCTGAAGAAGACCGGACTACGGTTGAAACGTTGCATGATATATATATATATCAGCATCTGCGCCGTTTGGATGAAGTTCTCACGTGCCTGCCAACGCTGGACTTTAGCTAAACACCAAGAAGTGCCATTTCGCAAGCAAGACAATCAAGGTGTTGGGTCACATTGTCAGCAAGGACGGCACTCGCCCTGATCCTGACAAGGTTTCCGAAGTTCTGCACTTTCCTCGTCCCGAGAAGGCCAAAGATCTGCGCAGTTTTTTAAGCCTCGCTTCCTATTTTCGACGATTCATACGGGACTTCGCCACCATAGCTGCACAAGTTACTCGGATCTCATGTTCCCTTTGTGTGGTCTCCCGAATGCGAATCAGCTTTCGACTATCTGAAGCGCGCCCTCACTTCTGAGCCCGTACTCCGCCATTTTGACGAAACCGCACCTACTCTCCTGCATACCGACGCCAGTGGCCACGGCAGTGGCCACGCCAGTGGCCACGGCATTCTTCTGCAGCGAGACGAGCCTTCACGAGAACGGGTCGTTGCTTACGTAAGCCGCGTTCTGACAAACGCCGAGAGGAACTACACCATCACTGAACAAGAATGTTTAGCTGTCGTTTGGTCTGTGCAGAAATTTCGACCTTACCTTCACGGGCGTCATTTTACCATCATGACGGACCATCACGCTTTATGCTGGCTTTCGATGTTGAAGAACCTGTCTGGGCGCCTTGGTCGGTGGATTCTCCGTCTCCAAGAGTACGACTTCACCATTACCTACAAGTCCGGTCGAAAACACCAGGATGCAGACGCACTTTCCCGCTGTCCGCTTCCTGCGACACACTGCACTGGGCCTTCAGCCGCCTTCTGCGACAAGCTCCCGCAAGATTCCTCCTCGTACGCTACCTCGTTAGCTACAGTGGATCAGGTACCGCCGCATGACAACACATCATTTCAGTCTCACCAGCTTGCCGACCCTTATTGTCAGCGCATCGTGGCCCTCCTTAAAGGAACTTCGCGCCCACCTAACGCCCGCCTTCGCCGTCAGCTGGCACAGTTTAAGATCTCAGACCACGTCTTGTACCGCCTTGTATACCACCCTGACGGCCGACGCTGGGTGCCTGTTCTACCTCGCTCTCTAAGGCCTCAAGTCCTTCAGGCTTCTCACGATGATATGACTTCTGGTCACCTTGGTTTTCATAAAACCTATGACCGCATCAAAGCTCGTTTCTATTGGCCAGGCTTGTCCGCCAGTGTAGCGAGGTATGTGGCTTCTTGCGAAAGTTGTCAGCGTCGAAAGCTCCCTACAACACCACCAAGCGGACAGCTGCAACCGGTTCCGTGTCCGTCAGAACCATTCGAAGTCGCCGGCGTTGACCTCTACGGCCCCTTCCTCTAACTTCGAGCGGTCACCGATGGATCGTGACAGCCGTGGACCATTTGACACGATATGCCGAGACTGCTTGTGTGCTTTCCGCGTCGGCTTCTGGAGTCGTTGAATTCATCCTTGAATCCTTAATACTCCGTCACGGTGCTCCACGCGTCATTCTGAGCGACCGTGGCAAAGCATTCCTCTCACGAATAGTCGACGAAGTTCTCAGAGCCTCCGGCACCACCCACAAGACAACCTCCAGCTACCACCCGCAGACCAACGGCCTAACCGAGCGATTTCACCGCACACTCTCGGACATGATCACCATGTACATTCAGCCAGATCACAAGAACTGGGACACAATTTTGCCATTTGTAACTTTTGCCTATAATACGTCTGTACAACGCACAACCGGCTACTCGCCGTTCTACCTCGTCTATGGCCGCTCGCCCTCTTATTTTCTTGACGTTTCTTTTTTCGCGGCACCTATCAAAGAAACTTCATCGACCTGAGAAGAATATGTGTCCCGCCTCCTCCGCTGCCGCCAGGTCGCCCGCATGAACACCGAAGCTCGTCAACGTGACCGTAAGGATGACTATGACGCACATCGCCGCATCGTGTTCTTCAGCCCTGGCGATGAAGTGATGATCTGGACACCAATTCGCACCTCTGGCTTATGCGACAAATTTCAGTTTCGGTTCATCGGCCCATACACCGTCTTGTCGCAGACCTCCCCCGTCAACTACCGCGTCGCACCTGTTGTCGCTCCACCTGATCGCCGCTACCGCGCTACCGAAGTGGTCCACGTTTCCCGTATGAAGCCGTTCACCCAGCGCTCTCCATCTCCTTAAGTTGCGGCCAGGATGGCCGCTCTCGCGCGCGGGAAATTAGTGTGGGCAATCATTGGGAACTTCTACTTCATCTGTACATAGTCATCATCACCTCGGTCTCTTCATCTTTGTCTGTGGTGGGTTACCATCTTGGGTCCGATCTGCGCCTTGGGGTCAGCCATTTTTCCGGAGCCTCAAGACTTAATAAAACGCCATTATTACCCCTGCTTCACAATATATATATATATATATATATATATATATATATATATATATATATATATATATTCACTGCGGGTGGCACCAAGTTCATAAATGAAGCGCTTTGCGCGCGGTCTCATGGTACCCCGTTTTTATATGGTAGAGAACTCACTAGTGCATGCGTGCCTAGAGAACGATTTATTTATTTATTCATTCATTCATTGATTCACTTAGAGATAAAACTCCGGTGTCAAAGTGTGAAAACACCGCATGCGACAAGGACTGCAAGGAAAAGTACGGAAGCAACAAAAGCTACAAGGGCGTGGCTGGGCACTGCAAGGAAGAATCATGCGTCTGCACGCACGTTGTCCGTGAGTATCGCTTCAGTGACCGCACCTGCGTTCATGCTTAAAATTTGCACCGTTTTTGTAAGAAAACAAGCTATTCTTTGCAGAATATCGATTTTGTGTCCTCTTATATGCGCGACAGTCCCGACGATAAAATTATGCCGTAAAGGTTGTGTTTCGATGCGGGTACAGCTGTGTGACGAAATGCAAAAGCGTTCCTGTTACGTTAGATTCGAACGAACCAAACTGCGTATTGTAATAAGTGACTGTCATCCTTCCCCCCCGCCTCCTGCTGTCTCCCCCCCTCCTAATCTTTCCAGCATTTAAACCCATTCATGGGAGAAATCATGGGTGTGGCACTTACGAATGTATCTTAGGCTGAGCTCTCTTCCATTCTTATCAGCATCTTTGCGTCTCCCTCCTTTGCCCTAGGATTGTAAAAATCGAACACCTCTCTTCTTCTCGACCTTGGTCCGCAGTTTGCACGAAAGAAAAATGCGAGGCGTCCTGCAAGGCCAAACATTCTGCAAAGCACAACCTAACGTCCACGTGTGATCAGTACACTTGTCGGTGCACATGGGCAGAGTGTGAGTATGTTTGTTGGTTTGTTTGTTGGTTTGTTAAGCCCTCAGGGTTTGCACATACAGAGGGCAAGAGCATGTTACATATCAAAATGGGAAAGAACGCTCAATACAGTATGATAGAACATGACTTCCACAATCCACAGAAATATGCAAACATATGACGTGTCGTGGATGTTAGCAAAAATAATGTAGCTATTGGGATGATGCATGTAATTCATGTTCAAGAACTTAAACAACATAATGATCAAGGGGAAAGAAACGAGATAATAAGAAGACATTACATACAAATCAAAAAGCAGGATCGAACGAACTCAAAACATATTTTGAAGAAGAAAAACCTTAGAGCATGCTGTGTCGATGATAGCGGTAGCTGATTGTGTCAGTCGACTCCATTCGGATGGGTTGTTTTTGGTATGAATGCATGCGAGTAAGTTACGGTTCTCCAACAAGGAACGTGAACTTTTTGTAGGTGATCAAATCTATGTGATATCAATGAGGGGCTTCAACAAACTGCACACAAAGCTTATTGTTGTCATAACAAAGCTTATGGAACAGGCTGAGCCGTTTTCGGTCACCGTATTTGGTCACCAGATGTGGAATACGCACGCAAGCTGTTTTGAGTGTTGTGCCGTTGGATGGTAGGGATCGACACTGTGTTCATTACCTATTACTATGATCACCAAGGGCAACAGAGTGATCACTACAGAAGGTAAGCGTTGAAGGGAACGGAAGAGCCGGGTGGGTAAATGAGATCAAGGAGCTTGCGCTGATAACGTGGTCTAAGTTAGCTCATGACTGGGACAATCGGAGATATATCAGGGAGGCCTTTTCCCTTAAGAAGGCGTAACACCGGCTGGTGATGAAGATCGCGATGACGACAGTTATGACATACGGCGGTCACACGTAATTGCACGGCGACTGCTCCTGCCTTGTCTAACCGCTTTTAGTCATCAAGGTGAGCATTTGGTGCCCTTGGGCTGTGGGTGGATATTCAAAGAAGAATGTGCTTTACACGCATTCAATATTGATGGACGAAAATGCATAACAGCCTAGCCCTTCAGCTGAAACCTACCGTTAAAACAGTGTCAGAAAGGCGATATCAGCTCTAGCTACAAGTATAACTGCATAATAACAAAAATAGGACAGCTTACACTAGTGGCACAAGGCTAGCTAAGCAGCGTAGATGATGGGCATTTCTTCTGGTTCACCCCCAGGAAACGTGCAAGTGGTGGGCTGAAGACATGAACACAAGAGAGGCTCGCACGCAAACGTGCATTGTTTTCACCTTGATATTGGCACGGCGCACCCTGATTGGCGCGCCGAGGTGCGAGGACGAAAGCGTGACGTCCCACCAGATGTGGCGGCAGCCGGACCGTAGTCATGTGTGCACGCGTTAAAGGAGCGCCCCATTCACTGCACCTATTCTTTTAAGCGTAGAAAAAAACCTAGTTTCATAGAGTGCCCGAAGCCGACAGTGGCTGAGTGGTTAGGCCGCCGGATTCGTAACCTGGTGGTCGTAGGTTCGATGCCCCAGCCCGACGACAACTCTGGCTTTCCCTACGATGCAAGTTACGACGCACGATTTACTAACAGCTAATAACAGTTTGGCTGATAAAGAAAAAGTAAGACTGGAAGCGTTGTGGGAATCGCTATCGTGTGGAGCAGCCAGCGAGAACACAGACTGTTCCGAACAGCTCGGCATTCAGCCGAATGTTATGAGCAGGATCAACGCTTTTGTTGAAACTGAAAGGATGCCATGTAGGCGGTTCACGTTGAAAATGAGCTACATTTTGTGCCTGCTTTCCCATTGCGATACTTAGCGGAAATATTGTTCGTTGCCTTTTATGTCTGTGCTCCCATCATCAAAGGAGGAGCCAAGACTTTATTCCAGGAAGCAGGGAGATAGATACCTTGTACACCTGTATGCGCGATATAACGACTTAGGTTTTGGTTGGGTTTAGTGGCGCAAAAGCCACTAAGGCTATGCTGCGCCCGTCACAGGGCGATATGATGGTGGTACGTAATAGTACGATTAATGACAATGGCTTGGTGTAAAGTGGCCTAAAGACATGCGCACTAGATGCGCGTAAAATGTAGCTGAAAAGGACAGAAAGTTGAGCGAGTTGGTAACAGTCCATAATCAAAAGAATCAAAAGGCGTTCGTGTTGTTCACTGCTCTCCTTGTGTCCGTGTCCTGCACGCCTCTTCTTTTGATTATGGACGTAAAATGTATGTAATCCATAAGACTAGGACAAAGACATGAAGAATGTCAGGTGAAGATAAAAACACAGGGTGAAGAGACGTCACTAGTCAGTACAGTATTCATTTTATTGCCTTAATCTTGCTCCTAAATACTGTTTCCTCTAAAACGCTTATTACATTAGTTGGGTGGATAACTTCTCCATCTCCTAAAACGAGCTTTGGGTGGAGTGTTACTTGGGATTTGTAAAGGGCGTGGAAGTGCATTTGTCTCTTAGTATCAAGATGTGGGCACAAGATTAAGATGTGAAATCGTTTCAATGGTTCCTGCAAGTTTTCACACAGTGGTGGTCGTTCCTTTATAAGCAAAAAGCCGTGTGTCAGGTGCGCGTGCCCTATTCGGAGCCGGCATGGTGCAAGTTTTAAAAACCGTTCTTGGTGGCGGCATTTCTTCCACTCGCCAAGAACAGGCTTGACGCGATGGAGGTTATTATTTGTACAGGAATTCCACTGTTGCTGCCATTTTAATGAGTCTGCTGGACGAATCGTTCGCTGGCTGTCTTTTAAAAAGTACTTTTATTGTGACGGCTTTCTGCGCGGCCAGAGAAGCACATTCATCTGCCTTTGCATTTCCTGGTATACCGATGAAACCAGGGACCCAACAGAAACGGATTGATGTATCCTGGTTATTGGAAGCCAACAAGTTCATATATCCAAGTAATGGTTCACACTCCGCCTTTAAACGTAGGGCCTTTAATACACTGAGTGAGCCAGTATAGGACCGGTTAAGCGCCTACGTCGCCTTCGCCCTAACGAAAATACCATGTGTAGCGGTACCAGTAGTTGGGCATATCGGTCCGTTGGCAACTCCAGAAAACGCTGCTAGAGCAGGAAACACTGCTGGAACAAAAATATGGCGACGACATTCAATATCACAGCGAGTCTACTATGGCTTGCTGCTGTGCTCAAGTTGCTGCACGGCGGCATTAAGTCGTACTGTGTTTCCCAGGGTGAAAATGTCACCACCTCATATCAAGTTGGCCTGAAGGATTTAAGGGACGAAACAAACACAGCTGCGCTTACGCGCCGGCCTGTTAGCCGAGCAGCGTCGGATACGTTTTAAAAGTAACTTTCCAAGCGAGCTGGAAGTTGAGGTGAGCTGGTGTTCGCGGGTAGCAGGCCCCTCAGGGACATGCGTTTTTCGAAAGCGGATATTGCGGCTACAGCTAAGTAGTGGCACGGCGCCAAGGTAGAATGGGTCCCGAAAACCTGGAACAAGCGCTATTCGTGGTTGCGCCTATATTTTTTGACGAAGACATGAACTGCCATTTTGCTATGTTGAGTGAGAACTGAAAATTGTGCGCATACACTGCCTGAGAAAAGCAGGCATAACATACGTTATGAATCATACTTCCCGCTCCACGACTACGCTGCATGCGTCGAAAAGTATGTCAGCGAGAGTATTTCTTCCGCTCAGTTTGAGCATCAGTAACGTGGTGGCCCAAGCTAACGAAATTTGGCTACACTCAAACGATCATAGCCGAATTACGTCTGCATCCAATATGTGTAAAAACGCTTTCCTGTAGACAGAAGTACTCATCTGCAACTTGAGACGCCCATATGATAGGGAAGTAGCACTAGCATTTAAATAAAGCTGTATTCATGGGAGAGAAAGCATGCAGTCGTCACGAGTGAAGTGTTCGGGACAAACGAGCATAGGGTCGGTCAATATCCCGGTGATTAGCGAGTTTGTTACTCACGTCGCCTATCCTAGCGC
>CM023491.1:59299656-59314929 GCA_013339685.2 Hyalomma asiaticum
AGGAAGATTTACCGATAGCGCCGCGTCATGGCTATCTATGTCTGGTGTGTCTGCAGCCCGCTTCACAGCTGGCTGTGAGAGTTCGCCGAACCGAACGTCCGAGAGCCTACCTGCCATACAGTTTCCACGACGACCTTTATACGTTATACGACGACCTTTATACGTTAATACAGGCCCCTTGCACTTCCCGCAAGTGTCATCGCTGCCACGCGCGGCTTTCATGCACTGAACTTCGAGGCTGCAGTGTTCGACTGCAACGGGACATCAGACAACCAAAAAAAAAAAAAAAAAACGATGAAAGCTTCACTAACGTGAAAACTGGGGCGATGCGGTGCATGCAGTGATGCGCGGATGTTTCCCACATGAATACCCCAGCCGCTGCTCACGGGATTGCTTCAGCGTGGTCCACGACGACGACAAGGTTCTTGAAAAAATTGTAGCGCAAAGCAACACACGGACAGACAAAGAGCACAGGACCGGCGCTATCCTGTGCTCTTTGTCCGTGTGTTGCTTTGCGCTACAATTTTTTCAAGAAGTCATGAACCAACTAGCCCAAGAAAACGTTTTGCTACGACAAGGTTATACGCCGAAATCCAGGCTCATTGCCAGAATTTGTTAAAATCTCTTCAGGCACTACAACCGTACATATGCACTCAATTACCGCAGTGTCCCCAAGATTGTCCCCCCACGCCTCGCGCATTAGCACGACAATGTTTCGCCCTATTGTTCCTCGATGGCGGAACCACCGCCGCGAACCAAGAGTGCAGTGGACGGAAGGCAATGTTAACCACATTCTTGCTTTCCAAACACCTTCCGTTTAACCGGACACAACGTAGACGCAAGTTGTAATGCTGTGTAGTCAGGATATGAGGCCCGATTTTTCCGCAGTCGTGGTCGTGTCGCCGTGGTGCAGCGGTAGAGCCCCCAGCTCCTGTCGTCACATCCCGAGTAGTTGTAGGCTCGAATCCCAGCAGGTGCTTCTTTTTTCATTTCTGATGTGTGCTCTGTTTTTTATAACAGCTTGCTTTATCGCAACGACGACAGCACCAGCCATCAGGAGGCGCCGATAACCCTAACGAATAAAGTGCTTCGCACCTTAAGAAAATCCGCGACAAACGCGTAACAAATACCAAGACACCTCCATGGCATAGACATTACGTAGGTGTAGGCAGAGCTGCTAGAGTACACACTATTCACCATTGATGTAGACTTACCTACAGAATAGGCTTTCCTGGCTTAACGTTTCTGACTACCCTTTATAATGGGAATTTCGGGCAAGTGGTCACTATCACCACTAAAATTGACGTCACTATCCGTAACCGTTCGATGAATAACCAGCCCGAGTGGCGCGCATGCTCATTAAAGATTTATCGCGGTTACAAAAATATTTCACTCATAAAGCCTATAGAGGTACCTACAAGTGGACGTTTCAGGTAAGTTAATTCTATCATCGCTAAATTCGACATAGTTGTTGGAATACGCTCAAGCAGCAAGCGCAACGCCTGCCAGACGTATTTATGAAAATCTTTCCCATGATCCCATGTCCGGAAAGACACTTCGCTCGCCAACGCTATAGGCTTTTCATAAAAATGGGCATTTCAGGCATGGAGCCTGAAATGCCCATTTCAGGCTCCATGTATGAAATGGGCATTCATCAAGAATTTACCGACATCAAAAAAGGATGTACGTAAATCTTTGAGGAATAACTCGACAGTCTGGCGGGCGCATTTATTCAAACTTTTTGCGTCGTCTGAAAACAAGCTTCATTCACCAAGGCTTACCTTCAAAATGGGCGTTTTGAGAAATTCCTTCCGATCATCGCAAAATTTGACATGGACCTTCATAAAGGCTCGTGGAATAAGCTGCCACCATGGCCAGCGTGTTTCATAAAGTTTTTGACATGGTTGCAAAAGCGCTTCATTCACCAAGGTTATAACACTTATTACAAAATGGGCGTTTCAGATAACTGAATTCGTTCATCGCGACATTAAACGTAGTCACTCGTACATACTCGTTTAGTAATCGCCACAGCCTGGCCAGCGCATTCATAAATTTTTTTGAGGGCTGGAAGGACGCTTCGTTTACGAACGCTATAGGCTTTTCATCAAATAGGGCTTTTTAGGCAGGAGGCCTCGATGATATCGAAAATAGATACAGAAATTCGTAAATCCTTGAGCAATAACTCAACAGTCTAGCGGGCGCATTTATTCAAAAATTTTGCGTCGTCTGAAAACAACGCTTCATTCACCAAGGCGATAGACTTAGCTTCAAAAGGGGCGTTATAAGGAATTCTTTCCGATCATCGCGAAAAGTCAAATGGACCTACCTAAATACGCGTTGAATAAGCTGCCACCATGGCCAACGCGTTTTATAATGTTTTTGCCATGGTTGGAAAAGCACTTCATTCACCAAGGTTATTCACTTATTACAAAATGGGCGTTTCAGGTAACTGAATTCGTTCATCGCGACATTAAACGTAGTCACTAGTACATACTCGTTTAGTGACCGCCAAAGCCTGGCCAGCGCATTTATTTTTTTTAAGGGCTGCAAGAGCGCTTCCTTTACCAACGCTATAGGCTTTTCATCATATACGGCTTTTTAGGCAGAGGGCCTCCATGATATCGAAAATATCGACGATATCGAAAACCAGAAGTGTTACCCGAATGAAGGATGAATTGATTGCGCGCACATGTAAACAACTCAGTAGGTCAGTTGTTTCCCCCCGCAGGGGCATCCGCGTGAGCAGGCGCTTGGTGTGTGGCGGACACCACGGACACGAGCCCATGGGGGGGGGGGGGGGGGGGTTTCGACCCTCTCTCACGCCTCGCCGTGCGTGGCTGAGCTGTGTCCGGGGAAAAGGGGATCCTGGGGGTTGAGCCGACGCCGGATGATTGCACATTTAAGGCCCCGGAAGAGGCAACACACCCATTTGGCCCCGGCTTCACGTAGACGGCACCTCCGGATTGACCCGCCCGGGGAAAATCGGCAGTCGCCTTTTCCTTTCTCTATCTCCTCACATCTTCGTCTTTTCTCCTACTTTACATCTATCCTGTCTCCTACTCGCTTCTATTTACTTCCATTCTTCCTGGCGGCTAGGGTTAACCCTGCGTAAATAACCAACTTTGTTAGGAGCATTAGGTTATAGCAGCGATGTACAGCTGGCGGGCTTACGTGGCTCACAGCGTGCACCGTCCCCTCGTAGGGCTCCATGGTGGGTGGCTGCCACCGCTGCCGAACATAACACATAGTATGTATGCATCCTCGTTTCCACCCTTCCTTGATCGTACTGTACTAAAGCGCGTACGCACCGATGACAGCTGGAAGATTTTTTTTTGTTTTTTTTTTTTCAATTAACAGTCGCTTCCCCGCTACCATGTTGTACACAGTATGAACTACTGAAACAATTGGCTCCGGATATGTAGCTAGTAAAATGCCCTGTGGCGACATCCATCTGGAGATTCGCGACGCTATACAGTTCCAGAAGCTTCCAAAACTTGTAGGCTTTGGTGATATACAAATCTCTGTCACACCACACCGATCACTGAACACTGTCCGAGGCGTCGTTTCAGAACCTGACCTGATCAGTCTCACTATTGAACTCCAGGACAGCTCGAAAGAACAGAAGGTTATCAACGTCCAGCGCATTAGCATTAGACGCAAAGGAGAGGAAATCCCTACCAAACACCTCATTCTCACTTTTCAATCGCCGTTTAGTTAGGTGTAATGACTAATCATTGCGTCATGAATAATATACGAGCCCTGCCGTGGCACTCACGGAAATACTTATCTTACCGTCAAAAATATTTCATTCGCAAAGGCTATAGACTTAACTATAAATCGGGGCTTTCAGGCAAGTGCTTTCAATCCCCGTGTAGTTAGGTGCAATTACTAATAATTGTGTCATGAATACTATACCAACCCTGCCGGGGCATTCGCGGAAATATCTGTCTTGCAGTGAAAAATGCTTCATTCACCAAGGCTATGGAATTACCCATGAATTGGCTCTTTCGGGCAAGTCGATTCAATCGCCTTGTAATTAGGCGTAATGAGTAATAATCGTCTAATCAATAATGTACGAGCCTGTCGGGGCATTCGAGGAAGTATTTATCCTGCCGTCATTACACCTAATTACACGGCGATTGGAGCGACTTGCCCGAAAGCCCCAATTCATTGGGAAGTCTATATACTTGGTGAATGAAGCATTTCTGACGGCAAGATAACTATTTCCTCGAATGTCCCTGCAGGGCTCGTATATTTTTCATGACACAATTATTAGTAATTATACAAACTTTCAAGGCGATTCAACGATTTGCCCGAAAGACCCTATTCATAGGTAAGTCTACAGCCTTGGTAATGAAGCATTTTGGCGGCAACATAAATATTTCCTCAAATGCCCTGGGCAGGCCTCGTCTATCATATACGGCATAATTATTAGTAATTACACCTAATTACACGGCGATTGGAGCGACTTGCACAATAGCACCAATTCATAGGTAAGCCTATAGCCTTGGTGAATGAAAAATTTTTGACGGCAAGATATATATTTCCTAGAATGTCCCTGCAAGGCTCGCATATTATTCATGACACAATTATTAGTCATTACACCTAATTATAAGGCGATTGAATCGACTTGCCCGAAAGACCCTATTCATAGGTAAGTCTATAGCCTTGGTAATGAAGCATTTTTGACGGCAAGACAATTATTTTCGCGAATGCCCCGGCAGGGCTCGTATGTCATTTATCTATAATTATTAGTAATTACACCTAATTACACGGCGATTGGAGCGACTTGCACAATAGCACCAATTCATAGGTAAGCCTATAGCCTTGGTGAATGAAAAATTTTTGACGGCAAGATATATATTTCCTAGAATGTCCCTGCAAGGCTCGCATATTATTCATGACACAATTATTAGTCATTACACCTAATTATAAGGCGATTGAATCGACTTGCCCGAAAGACCCTATTCATAGGTAAGTCTATAGCCTTGGTAATGAAGCATTTTTGACGGCAAGACAATTATTTCGCGAATGCCCCGGCAGGGCTCGTACTGTCATTTATCATACAATTATTAGTAATTACACCTAATTACACGGCGATTGGAGCGACTTGCACAATAGCACCAATTCATAGGTAAGCCTATAGCCTTGGTGAATGAAAAATTTTTGACGGCAAGATATATATTTCCTAGAATGTCCCTGCAAGGCTCGCATATTATTCATGACACAATTATTAGTCATTACACCTAATTATAAGGCGATTGAATCGACTTGCCCGAAAGACCCTATTCATAGGTAAGTCTATAGCCTTGGTAATGAAGCATTTTTGACGGCAAGACAATTATTTCCGCGAATGCCCCGGCAGGGCTCGTACGTCATTTATCTATAATTATTAGTAATTACACCTAATTACACGGCGATTGGAGCGACTTGCACAAAAGCACCAATTCATAGGTAAGCCTATAGCCTTGGTGAATGAAAAATTTTTGACGGCAAGATATATATTTCCTAGAATGTCCCTGCAAGGCTCGCATATTATTCATGACACAATTATTAGTCATTACACCTAATTATAAGGCGATTGAATCGACTTGCCCGAAAGACCCTATTCATAGGTAAGTCTATAGCCTTGGTAATGAAGCATTTTTGACGGCAAGACAATTATTTCGCGAATGCCCCGGCAGGGCTCGTACGTCATTTATCATACAATTATTAGTAATTACACCTAATTACACGGCGATTGGAGCGACTTGCACAAAAGCACCAATTCATAGGTAAGCCTATAGCCTTGGTGAATGAAAAATTTTTGACGGCAAGATATATATTTCCTAGAATGTCCCTGCAAGGCTCGCATATTATTCATGACACAATTATTAGTCATTACACCTAATTATAAGGCGATTGAATCGACTTGCCCGAAAGACCCTATTCATAGGTAAGTCTATAGCCTTGGTAATGAAGCATTTTTGACGGCAAGACAATTATTTCGCGAATGCCCCGGCAGGGCTCGTACTGTCATTTATCATACAATTATTAGTAATTACACCTAATTACACGGCGATTGGAGCGACTTGCACAAAAGCACCAATTCATAGGTAAGCCTATAGCCTTGGTGAATGAAAAATTTTTGACGGCAAGATATATATTTCCTAGAATGTCCCTGCAAGGCTCGCATATTATTCATGACACAATTATTAGTCATTACACCTAATTATAAGGCGATTGAATCGACTTGCCCGAAAGACCCTATTCATAGGTAAGTCTATAGCCTTGGTAATGAAGCATTTTTGACGGCAAGACAATTATTTCGCGAATGCCCCGGCAGGGCTCGTATGTCATTTATCTTATATTTATTAGTAATTACACCTAATTACACGGCGATTGGAGCGACTTGCACAATAGCACCAATTCATAGGTAAGCCTATAGCCTTGGTGAATGAAAAATTTTTGACGGCAAGATATATATTTCCTAGAATGTCCCTGCAAGGCTCGCATATTATTCATGACACAATTATTAGTCATTACACCTAATTATAAGGCGATTGAATCGACTTGCCCGAAAGACCCTATTCATAGGTAAGTCTATAGCCTTGGTAAAGAAGCATTTTTGACGGCAAGACAATCATTCCCGCGAATGCCCCGGCAGGGCTCGTATTTCATTTATCATACAATTATTAGTAATAACACCTAATTACACGGCGATTGGAGCGACTTGCCCGAAAGTACCAATTCATAGGTAAGTCTGTGTGTGGTGACACCACGGACCTGAGCCGACGGGGGGTTTCGACCCCCTCCCACGTGTCGCCGTGCGTGGCTTAGCCGTGTCCGGGGAAAAGGGGATCCTGGGGGTTGAGCCGACACCGGGTGTTTGGACCTTTAAGGCCCCCCGGAAGAGGCAACACACCCCTTTGGCCCCGGCTTCACGTAGACGGAACCCCCGGATTGACCCGCCCGGGGGAAATCGGCAGTCGCCTTTTCCTGTCTTTCTCCACATCTTCGTCTTTTCTCTTGAAATCTTTCCTGTCCTCTACTCTCTTCCATTCATTTCCGTACTTCCTGGCGGCAAGGGTTAACCTTGTGTGGGTAGCCAACCTTGGGTACACCATATTTGGTTATGGTGATGATGTACTGCTGACGTGCACACATCCTGCTTAGCCATGTCTTCGCGTCCCCTTGTTGGGCTCGGTGGTGGGTGGCAGGCATCATTGCTGAATACATATTAATGCTATGCTGTCGAGATTTCCTCCACTTCCAGATCGTCCCCCTTACAAGAGGGGGCGCACCGAAGCATCAGCTCACATCCTTTTCAAAACGAAAGAAAGTTTCCCCAAGTTTCACGTTCTACATAGCGAAAACCCAGAAAAGACCATTCGGACAATGTCGCCATTCCTTGTGGCAAAGTCTCTCTCTGAAGCAATAGGTCCAGGTTACAAAGTAACAAAGATGGCCTCAGGTGACTTGCTGCTTGAGCTATGTGATCAAGCACAGTATGGCAAACTCTCAAAACTCACAGCCATTGGAAAAAACCCCGTCTCGGTAACCCCTCATCGATCACTGAACACAGTTCGTGGTGTAATATCCGATGCAGACCTTTTAGAACTGTCTGAAGGAGAACTTCTCGAAGGTTGGAAAGAGGAACATGTAATCAGTGTACAGAGAATCACGATAAGACGCGAGAACAAAGAGATTCCAACGAAGCACCTTGTACTGACCTTTGCCATGACAGACTTACCAGAGTCCATTCAGACAGGTTACATTAAAATCCGTGTCAGGCCATATATCCCCAATCCCCGCCGCTGCTTTCAATGCCAAAGATTTGGCCATGGCTCACAGAGCTGCCGTGGTCAGATGACGTGTGCCAAATGTGCTGAGAATGGTCACTCCGCAGACGACTGTCAGGGAGAACCTCGCTGTGCGAACTGTGACGGCGAGCACCCCGCGTACTCGCGGACATGCCCCAAATGGAAATTAGAAAAAGAGATTATATCGTTAAAGGTTACACAAAACATATCTTTCAAGGAAGCACGTCAGAGATTTTCAATTGTGAAAGGCACATCCTATGCCGATGCGGCGTCTCGGGGGGCTGCACCGCTTCGGCAGAAAGCAGCTGTTAGGGTCACGGACAGTGAGCCTACAGTTCTACCATCAGCCTCCTTGAAGGGAGCAGCCAAGGCTGTCTCACCTTCTACAAAACTGCCAGCTACACCAGTGGTCTCTGGTAGCGCTGACAACAGCCAGCGCAGCTCAGACCCTTTGTCAACACCATCGACTTCCGGGCTGGTGGGCACACAGGCCTCGTCCTTGGTGGCGGGGCATTCACGGAAAACTCGCTCGCAAGAGCGTGTGTCCAGCGTTTCACACGAAGCAATGGACACAACACCCAGCTCAATGGCGCAGTCAGCAGCCCAAGGAGCGTCGAGGCTCCCTCGATCGCTCCAGGAAAGAAAAAACACCCATTACAGGACCCAACAAGGGCCCTGTAAAATAAGTGCATTTTTTTCTTTTTTTAGCACACACAGCACCAATTTTTCTTTTCCAATGGATAGAATAATTCAATGGAACGTCCGAGGACTGCTCCGAAACCTGGATGACGTCCAAGAAATTATAAGTGAATTTAGCCCAAGGGTGCTGTGTGTGCAGGAAACACATTTAAATTCGAAAAATAAGAGCTTTCTTCGAAGATACATGACTTTCCGTAAGGATCGCGAGGATGGTGGTACATCATCCGGTGGTGTGGCAATTATACTTGATAAATGTATTGCAAGTCAGCATTTGCCACTTCAGACGGCCCTCGAGGCAGTGGCTGTTCGAGCTTTACTTTTCAATAAACTTGTCTCTATTTGCTCTCTTTACATCCCTCCGCATTATCAGCTCCAGAGACATGAATTGCAGCTATTAATAGACCAATTACCTGAACCATATCTGCTTCTCGGGGATTTTAATGCACATAGTGATCTATGGGGCGACTCTCGCTGCGATACGCGAGGCCGTCTAATCGAACAGTTTCTTTTCACTTCTGGTGCATGTCTCTTGAATAAAAGTGAACCTACGTATTACAATGTTGCAAACAGAACGTATTCATCTATAGACCTCAGCATTGCATCACCTACAATTTTACCATATCTTAAGTGGAACATCATTAAAGATCCTTACGGGAGTGACCACTTTCCCATCGTTCTGAGTGCATCAGTATCGAAAGAATGTTCTCCAGAACTGCCTCTCTGGCGGGTTGATTCAGCTGATTGGGAACTGTTCGAAAGTCTTACTCTTATCAACTGGGCTGATATTTGCGCGTTAAATGTGGATGTTGCTGTCGAATACTTTACAGCCTTTGTAATCAATGCCGCGTCCAAATCTATCCCTCAAATCACTAGGTCACCCGGCAAACGACGCGTTCCCTGGTGGAACGATGAGTGTCGCAAAGCACGTAGGAAGCAAAACAAGGCGTGGAGGTTGCTTCGCGAAGCTCCGACAGCGGAAAATCTAATCAATTTTAAGCAGGCCAAATCTCAGGGACGAAGAACACGCCGACAGGCGAGAAGACAGAGCTGGCAAAAATATGTATCGGGAGTGAACTCGTATACAGATGAGTCAAAGGTTTGGAACAGAGTCCACAAAATATTTGGTACTCAGTCTAGCACACTTCCACTGGTGAATACTCAAGGAGATAGCCTGCTTGACCAAGCGAATTTTCTGGGCGCTCACTTTGAACACACATCTAGTTCGTCGCACTACTCGGAAAACTTTCAAAGGTACAAAGCACGAATTGAGCGACAGCCATTAGACCGAAAATGTACAAGAACAGAGTCGTACAACAGACCATTTTGCATGGCAGAACTTCATGCTTCATTAGCCTGTTGCAACAAAGCTGCACCAGGTTCTGATCGTGTGACATACAAAATGCTGAAGCATTTGCCCACTGAAACTAGGAAAACCCTCCTTTGTCTATAATGCCATATGGTTATCAGGCCACATGCCCTCTGCTTGGAAAGAGGCCATAGTACTTCCCATTCTTAAACCTGGAAAAGATCCCTCTCTGGTAAATGGCTTCCGCCCTATAGCATTGACTAGTTGCTTATGCAAACTGTTTGAGAAAATGGTGAACAGACGTCTAATATATCATCTTGAAAGTAACAGAATACTAGATCCCAATCAGTGTGGTTTTCGGGAATCCAGATCAACGATCGACCATCTTGTTCGAATGGAAACAGAAATCCGCGATGCCTTTGCACATAAACAGTTTTTCCTCTCTGTGTTCCTTGACATAGAGAAAGCGTGTGACACTACGTGGCGCTTTGGAATCCTTCGTGATCTCTCTAGAATGGGC
The DNA here is from genome assembly GCA_013339685.2 of Hyalomma asiaticum. Classification (NCBI taxonomy): domain Eukaryota; kingdom Metazoa; phylum Arthropoda; class Arachnida; order Ixodida; family Ixodidae; genus Hyalomma; species Hyalomma asiaticum. Next base: position 59,309,984 of record CM023491.1, read on the forward strand.
ATTCGTGGCAACCTGCTGAATACCATTGAATCTTACCTTTCTGACAGGACATACCGTGTCAGAGTTGGCAATGTACTGTCGCGACCATTCATTCAAGAGACTGGTGTACCGCAGGGAGGAGTATTGAGCTGTACGCTCTTTATTGTAAAAATTAATTCACTTCGCATGGTTATTCCCCGCCCGCTCTACTATTCAATCTATGTAGATGACGTACAGATAGGCCACAAGTCATGCAATATGGCTATCTGTGAGCGACAGGTACAGCTTGGCCTAAACAAGCTCTCGAAATGGGCACACGAAAATGGCTTCAAGTTAAACCCTATAAAAAGCACATGCGTCCTCTTCTCAAACAAGCGGGGCATGTCGCCAGAACCCGAAATTTACCTTAATGGGCAGCGTCTCTCTGTCAGTAGCAAACATAAATTTTTGGGCATTACATTATACACCAAGCTTACGTTTGTCCCACACCTAAAACATCTAAAAGCCAAGTGCTTGAAGACTATAAATCTACTGAAACTGTTGTCTCGAACAGCATGGGGTAGTGATAGGAAGTGTCTACTTAGTCTTTATAAGAGTTTAGTACGTTCACGCCTTGACTATGCTGCAGTAATATACCACTCTGCGACGGACAGTGCACTAAAGATCTTGAACCCTGTGCACAACCTCGGCATACGCCTCGCAACCGGCGCTTTCAGGACAAGCCCTGTGGAAAGCTTATATGTTGAATCCAACGAATTGTCACTGCATCTGCAAAGGACATATCTAACCTTCTCATACTTTCTTAACATTAAATCTGACACTCGGAATCCTTGCTACACAACCATATCTGACCTTTCTACTGCCAGACTGCACCATAGCCGCCCGTCAGTACGAGCCCCTCTATCTCTGCGCATAGAGAAACTGGCAGAAGAAACAGGAATCCCCATTCAAGAGACTGTGTTAATGGTTCCAAGTCCCCTTTCACCGCCTTGGGAGTGGCAGATAATCCAATGTGATCTCTCGTTTATGCAGACATCAAAACATGCACCTGATGCACATATACGCTCACATTTTCTTGAACTCCAGACAAAATATCCCTTTGCAGAATTTTATACAGATGCCTCAAAGTCTTCTAGCGGTGTAGGCTATGCAGCTTTGGGACCTTCGTTCTCAATATCTGGTGCATTAAACCCGCATACCAGCATTTTTACAGCGGAGGCTTATGCAATTTTGTGCGCTGTAAAACATATCAAGCAAATGTGTCTTATGAATGCTGTAGTATATACGGACTCATTGAGTGTGGTCACCTCCATCAAGTTCCTGCGAAAACACAAAAACCCGGTGTTTAACGAGCTCTATAACTGGCTTTGTTCAGAATACATGAGTAACCAAATAATTGTCCTCTGCTGGGTGCCAGGTCACAGAAGTATAGAGGGCAACGTTGCCGCTGATAAAAAGGCTACGTCAGTTCCTTTTTCTTATACAAATATAAGTATACCCATCCCATCCACAGACCTTAAGCCTTTTCTGCGTTGTAATATAAGGAAACACTGGCAAAGGCAATGGGACGCACAGACATCAAACAAACTACACATGATAAAACCACACTTGGGAAACTGGATGATTAACAGAACAGCGAGACGCAAGGAAGTAATGCTGTGTAGGTTAAGGATAGGCCACACGTATAGTACACACTCACATCTTTTAACTGGAAGCGACCCTCCTATGTGCTGTAAATGCGGTGACAGACTTACAGTCCTCCATGTCCTCATCCAGTGCAAGGAACTAGAAGAGCAGAGAAAAACGTACTTCCACTCTTTATACCGCCAGCAAATACCCCTCCACCCAGCATTCTTTTTAAACAACGAACCACTTATTAATCTTAATGTCATCATAAAGTTTTTAGAAGAAACTCGCGCCTTGCAAATTATCTGGCCAGGGTCCTTGTAGTGCGGCCTCCATTCTGGAGGCCGTTGCTGCAACGGGATGATATTCATAGAGCACAATGTACCTCCCAACCCTTATTTCTAAGGGCTGAGGTGCCAGTGCTACAGCAACATCACATAAACTCTTAATGTTTCATCACTTACCCTCATGATCATGAAACTCGCAGATCACTCATATTATTTTATGATGTATATGTTTTACGGTATCTACACCGATTATTTTAAGGCCATTATACAGCCGTATACCAGACATCATACCAACTCATTCCATCATTGAAACTCATCTCCATGGCACATGGCGCTCTTTGGCCATAACTGGCCCTTGCGCCAAGAAACATCATACATCATCATCATCATAGGTAAGTCTATAGCCTTGGTGAATGAAGCATTTTTGACGGCAAGATAAATATTTCCTCGATTGTCCCTGCAGGACTCTTATGTTATTCATGACACAATTATTAGTCATTACACCTAATTATAAGGCGATTGAATCAACTTGCCCGAAACACCCTATTCATAGGGAAGTGTATAGCCTTGGTAATTAAGCATTTTTGACGGCAAGACAAATATTTCCGCGAATGCCCCGGCAGGGCTCGTATGTCATTTGTCATACAAATATTAGTAATGACACCTAATTACACGGCGATTGGAGCGACTTGCCCGAAAGTACCAATTCATAGGTAAGTCTATAGCCTTGGTGAATGAAGCATTTTTGACGGCAAGATAAATATTTCCTCGAATGTCCCTGCAGGCTCGTATATTATTCATGACACAATTATTAGTCATTACACCTAATTACAAGGCGATTTAATCGACTTGCCCGAAAGACCCTATTCATAGTAAGTCTATACCTTGGTAGATTAAGCATTTTTGACGGCAGACAATATTTCCGCGAATGCCCGCAGGGCTCGTAATTCATTTCATCAATATTATTGTATTACACCTAATTACACAGCGATTGGACGACTTGCCCAAAAACCATTCATAGTAAGTCTATAGCCTTGGTGAATGAAATTTTGACGGCAAGATAAATATTTCCTCGAATGTCCCTGCAGGCATCGTATATTATTCATGACACAATTATTAGTCATTACACCAATTACAAGGCGATTGAATCGACTTGCCGAAGAACAGCTATTCAATAGGTAAGTCTATAGACTTCGTAAGATCTTTTTGACAGCAAGACATTAAGTCCGCGAATGGCCCGGGGCAGGGCTCGTATGTCATTATCATACAAATATTAGTAATGACCCGTAATTACACGGCGATTTTGAGCGACTTGCCCGAAAGTACCCATTCATAGGTAAGTCTATAGACTTGGTCAATGAATCATTTTTGACGGCAAGATAAATATTTCCTGAAATGTCCTGCAGGGCTCGTTTATTATTCATTGACACAAGTATTAGTCATACACCTAATTATAAGGCGATTTGAATCGACTTGCCCGAAAGACCCTAATCATAGATTAATTCTATCGCCTTGGTAATGAAGCATTTTTGAAGGCAAGACAAATTGTTGGCGCGAATGCCCCGGCAGTGCTCGTAGGTCATTTATCTAACAATTATTAGTAATTACACCTATTACACGGCGATTGGAGGACGAGTCGCCTAAAGCACCAATTCATCGGTAAGTCTATAGCCTTGGTGAATGAAGATTTTGACGGCAAGATAAATATTCCTAGAATTTCCCTGCAGGGCTCGTATTATTCATGACACATTATTAGTCATTACACCTAATTACAAGGCGATTGAATCGACTTGCCCGAAAGACCATATTCATAGGTTAAGTCGATAGCCTTGGTAATTAAGCATTTTTTGACGGCAAGACAAGGTATTTCCGCGAATGCCCCGGCAGCGCTCGTATGTCGTTTCTCATACAATATTAGTAAGACACCTAAATACCATCGCGATTGGAGCGACTTCCCGAAAGTACCACTTCATAGGTAAGTCTATAGCGTTGGTGAATGAAGCATTTTTGACGGCAAGATAAATATTTCCTCGAATGTCCCTGCTAGGACTCGCATATTATTCCATTACACAAAAAAATGTAAAGACTATAGTCTTGGGTTTTTTGTGAAATTTTGACTCGATCAGAAGTCGCTCTAAATACGTTTGGCCGCATCACAGAGCATTCCTCTACTTATTGCGCGCCTTCCTGAATAAAAATACGGTCTCTCAAAATCTTGCCCAAAATGCCAAAAAAGGTAAGACTATAGTATTGGGTTTTTTGTGAAATTTTGACTCGATCAGAAGTCGCACAAACTGCGTTTTACCGCATCGTAGATCATTCCTCTACTTATTGCGCGCCTTCCTGATTAAAAATACGGTCTCTCAAAATTTTGCCCAAAATGCCAAAAAAGGTAAGACTATAGTATTGGGTTTTTTGTGAAATTTTGACTCGATCAGAAGTCGCACAAAATGCGTTTTCCCGCATCGTAGAGCATTCCTCTACTTATTGCGCGCCTTCCTGAATAAAAATACGGTCTCTCAAAATCTTGCCCAAAATGCCAAAAAAGGTAAGACTATAGTCTTGGGTTTTTTGTGAAATTTTGACTCGTTCAGAAGTCGCTCTAAATACGTTTGGCCGCATCATAGAGCATTCCTCTACTTATTGCGCGCCTTCCTGAATAAAAATACGGTCTCTCAAAATTTTGCCCAAAATGCCAAAAAAGGTAAGACTATAGTCTTGGGTTTTTTGTGAAATTTTGACTCGATCAGAAGTCGCACAAAATGCGTTTTCCCGCATCGTAGAGCATTCCTCTACTTATTGCGCGCCTTCCTGAATAAAAATACGGTCTCTCAAAATTTTGCCAAAATGCCAAAAAAGGTAAGACTATAGTCTTGGGTTTTTTGTGAAATTTTGACTCGATCAGAAGTCGCTCTAAATACGTTTGGCCGCATCACAGAGCATTCCTCTACTTATTGCGCGCCTTCCTGAATAAAAATACGGTCTCTCAAAATCTTGCCCAAAATGCCAAAAAGGTAAGACTATAGTCTTGGGTTTTTTGTGAATTTTGACTCG